>VDFB02193867.1:144636053-144719879 GCA_007258455.2 Sequoia sempervirens | reverse complement strand
AAGAGGTCAACACGAACTGTTCGGTTGTGGGCTAGAAGACTTTTCAACCAATATTTTAGTGATAAGACATTGACCGAGCAATGCCAACTTTTTGTACAATTGATAAAGATGCAAAAGATGAGACTTTTGCTACCCAAATTGAAGATTCGTGTGAACAAGAAGACCAAAAAAAATTCTATTATTGTCAAAAATCTTTTTAATGCTCTCAAGTCTATTGGAAAAAATAACAAGGAAAAGGATAAGAGAGCTACTCGGAGAGTCATTACAACCGCCCTAGTAAGCCATCAATTGAAAAAGGCTTGCTTTATGACACAAACTTGTATTGATTTTGACATAAATCATAAAACTTTGGATAGAGCACTTGCAAGAAGAGAAAAAATAGATGATCCTCTTCAAAATGATACACGGGCTTTTTCCAGGAGGCTTCCACGTGTTGATAAGAAGCTAATCGATAATGCAAAGCAGGTAATTCAAAAATTTTGGCATGATAACTCTAGAGTATCACCCAATGCAAAGGATGTTTTAAAGTTAAGAATTGGAAATTGGACCATACACCACATCCTAAACATTTCTTTGAATCAAGCCAAACAATGTTGTTCAAAAAATTTATTGAAACACATAAAAATATGGAAATCTCGCAAAGGACTTTTGAGGGTTTGAAGCCATTTTATTGTGTGCCTCTTAAGATTCGTAATACTTGTTGTTGCAAATACCATGTGGAGTTTTCAATGTACCATGAGCTATTATGCTATATCCGTTCTACTTTGCATACTAATTAAATGTTGCAGGAGTGTGGTGCAATGCATCTTCCGAAATCATCAAGGGACTTGCTAGATCTATTTTTATGTTCTAGAGATGATGGTTGTTTTACGAAATGATTGTTTAAATGCAAAGTGCTCACAATGTGGTGGCTTGTCAAAGTTTGTTCAATGTTTTCATGAGAGTTCCAAACATGAATTTGGAAAGAAGCTTGTTGAGAAAAAGAGATATGAGATAGTCAAATATACTTTACAAAGTGGAGGTGAAGGTTCTAGATGTGAGTTGGTTACAAAAGAATGCAGTGTTGCTGATTTTATTTCAGATTTTAAGGACAATCTTTTCTACAAGTATGCAAGGCATAGTCATAGGTCTCAGTGGTTGGATCAACAATTTAGGATATGTAAGGACTCTTTTCTAATTGGCACTATTATATCAGTGGTTGATTTTGCAGGAAACTACACATTACAACCACAAAATGAGGTACAATCTCAATATTACAATTCCATTCAGATTGTTATTTTTGTCCACATAACGTTTAGACATGCACCTGATAGTATAGAGGAGGATCAAAAGATAATCAGAGAGTATCATTTTTATATGAGTGATGATAGATCTCACTCGTCTGAGTATGTCCAACACTATTTCTAGATTTTTTTTGAGTTCTTGTAGGAGCATGATATAGCACTGGGCCGACATCTAATTTGGTTAGATAATTGCATATGTCAATTCAAGAATGCTCGTATGTTTTATTGGTTAAGTAGAATGCATGTAGAGAGGGGTCTACCTCATATTTGGAGTTTTTTTGAAGTTGGACATGAGAAAGGGGAGCATGATGGATCAGGTGCATGTGTAAAGAGAGCTCTAGTTAAGGAGCAATTGAAGATTTCAGGAGCAAAATTTAGCGATGCATGTTCTATTGTTGATTGGAGTAGTTCAACATTGTCACAGGGAGGGACACTTGATTCAACAGTGCGCAGATTCTTTTGGTTCATTGAGGAGGGTACAATGGGAGGTAGATTGGATTGCCATACAATCAAAGATTCTTCAAAGATGCATTCATTTCAAAGCTCAGATGTAGGCACATGGACCATTTGGACATGAGAGTTGCTTGTTTTTGTTAGAGTTGTATTCAGTGCGAGTGGGATCAATGCGAGTCAAGTGAGTGGGTGGATACATGGGTACCACAGTATCTAACTCCTTAATCTCAAACAATATCCATGACAAATCACACAATGGAAAGTTTAGTTGACTACGACCTGCTTTCAAATCTACTACAGCTAGGACATATTTTTACAGTTGTTGCACCGTAGGGGAATGAAGAGAGATCATACTATTGGTTGGCTTGATGTGTGCAGGTAAAGCATAAGCTAACATAACCAATGGAAGATGATGATGGTTTTGTGTATCCTACTGGTTTAGTTGTGGTTGCAGGAACTTGGTTGCGAACATACATGATTAGAAACAATGGCATACCTACATTTGAAGACTACGAGAAATACAAAACCATTCTCATGTATTCACACCTTTTTATAGAAACAAATGTTAATTTGTTGAAGCATCATGCCAAACCAAAGACAAAACAACTATGGACACTTAGTAATACTGATCATGAAGCAATATTGGATACTCTTAAGCAAAGAGATGACCCTTCAGGCACACTTGAATAGCATTTTCAAGAATGGAAGGTAGAATGCTTATGTTCATTATGATTAAGTTCATTAGTGTTCTTTATTTAATATTGATATTTTATATACTATTGCAATGCAGGTGTCTTTAATAGTGATATTTTATATGCAATTTTGCGATATTTTTGACAAGATTGATCATGGACCTACTGCAACAATAGCCAACTCTGATCCTTTCGAAGAGGTATGCAATAGATTAGAACAATATAGATTGGTTATTCTAAGCGTCTTTTATATTTTGCATCACCAACTCATCATCATTCAGGTTGTTTAGATTAATATAGATTTGTTAGTCTAAGCATCTTTTCTATTGTGATAATATAGATTTCTCATTTTCCCAATTTTGTGATATTCCTAGCACAATTGATCATGGACCTGTTGCAACAATAGCTAGCTCTGATCCTTTCAGAGAGGTATGTGACAAATTACAACAATATAGATTGGTTATTTTAAGCGTCTTTTATAGTTTTCATTACCATCTCATCATATTTTGTGTCATTTAGAATAATATAGATTGGTTATTCTAAGCATCTTTTATAGTTGCATCACCAATTCATCATCATTCAAGTTGTTTAGATTAATATAGATTTGTTAGTCTAAGCATCTTTTCTATTGTGACAATATAGATTTCTCATTTTCCCACTTTTTTGATATTCCTGGCATGATTGATCATGGACCTGCTACAACAATAGCCAGCTTTGATCCTTTTGGAGAGGTATGCCATAGATTACAACAATATAGATTGGTTATTTTAAGCATCTTTTATAGTTTGCATTACCATCTCATCATATTTTGTGTCATTTAGAATAATATAGATTGGTTATTCTAAGCATCTTTTATAGTTTGCATCACCAATTCATCATCATTCAAGTTGTTTAGATTAATATAGATTTGTTAGTCTAAGCATCTTTTCTATTGTGACAATATAGATTTCTCATTTTCCCACTTTTACGATATTTCTAGCATGATTGATCATGGACCTACTACAATAATAGCCAGCTTTGATCCTTTTAGAGAGGTATGCCATAGATTACAACAATATAGATTGGTTATTTTAAGCATCTTTTATAGTTTGCATTACCATCTCATCATATTTTGTGTCATTTAGAATAATATAGATTGGTTATTCTAAGCTACCTTGATGGTTTGTACAGGTATTTTTCAGTCCAAAACGTGAACATACTACTATTGTCGAAGACTGTGCCCTGAATGCCTCCAATAGGAAAATTTTGTAAAATTTGAATTCTCAAATTGGAAATAATGTAAAACGGTTATAATTGTGTATGGGCATAATCTATACCTAGTGATATTTTTTGAAATATGGGTCAAATTTTTGGCATTGTATAAAGGGTATGTTTAAAATGTAAAGGGGTCTGTATTTTGGAAACTCATAGGTTTTGTAAAGGGGTCTATTTTTGTACTTAATCGAGCTATAACCGAAGGTTTTCTTCCTGGTTCTTTCTTGTCGGTATGCTTGTTTGAACCAGGTTTTGTAATATCTCCCATTTATATATAATAAATTATAGTGGCTTGCAACTTTTTCTCCTCAAATCCAACTTGGGTGCAACTTCATTTTTAGCAACTCAATTGCTCAGTTCATATTTTACTTTTTTCTTGTGTTTTTTTCCTGTGCACAAGCCATTCAAGCATTTTTGTATCAAAAATTTATGTAGAAACATTATTACATGTCTTGAATTTATTCTGACTTCTTAATAGAGGGTTTGCAAAAATGAGATACTACAAGTTTCTTTGTTTTCTAAGCATAGAGTTGAAAATAGAGTTTTTACCCTAGGGTTTGCAAAAATGAGATACCACAAGTTTCTTTGTTTTCTAAGCATATTGGGGCCTAAATAAAGGTGTCTAAGGTGGTGACAGAGTTTGAAAGGTTGTGGAAGTGCTACATCCAATAAACCCTCAAGAATTACACTAAAAATAAGGGTTTTCTGATTTGATGGTTACAGGTCCGTACAAATGGAATCCAATTGCAGAATCTTTGTTTTCTTGGCAATTTATTTGCTGCCCCAAGGTTTCAGGGGTCTGTGTGGTGTTTGAAGGTATGTTGCTTTGCATTTTTGGGCTAATTGAGTAGCCTTTTCAAGGGTGAATGTATAGGAAGTCAACGCTGGTCCAAAGAAGTCTATGTTGTTTCTCATATATGTTGTGTAACTTGGATATGGGTGTTTGAATCAGTCATGTGTTGGTTTGGTGTTTTGGAAAATTGCTTGCATCTAACAACTTTTCCCTCAGCTGAAAACTTGCCACCACGGGAAAACACCTCCGAGATAGGAAAAACTAAGAGAGTTTATTGTAGATGGTCCCAACATGATCCCATAGCCTTGGATAGAGATTTTGTAAGCTTCATGGTCTCCAATAAATAGCCCTTCAAAGATTGTTTCCTTTTAGCACTTTGGACTCTTAAGGGAAATCGTCGATCCAATGTAGCTCAGAGTGATTCAGTGTATTTGGTTGCAAAAGAGGAACATCCCTAGCATAAACGTAACCATCCGGATGTGTTGGAACAGTCCGTTTGGTCGTACGAGTTGCGGAATGAAAGTTGCACCACTTTGCAACTTTACACTGCTTGCATCTGGCAACTTTTCCCTCCACAAAAAAGTCATCACCACAGGAAAACGCCTCTGAGATAGCAAAAACTGAGAGAGGTTTTTGTAGATGGTCCCAACATGATCCTATAGCCTCATACAAAGAGTTTGTAAGCCTCACTGTCTCCAATAAATAGCCCTTCAAAGATTGCTTCCTTTTAGCACTTTGGACTCTTCAGGGAAATCGTCGGTCCAATGTAACTTGGAGTGATTTGGTATATTTGGGTGCAAAAGATTACCATCCCTAGCGTAAACATACCCATCTAGACATGTTGGAACAGTCTGTTTGGTCGTACGAGTTGCGGAATGAAAGTTGCACCACTTTGCAACTTTACACTGCTTGCATTTGGGAACTTTTCCCTCCACTGAAAAGTCATCACCACAGGAAATCGCCTCTGAGATAGAAAAAACTAAGAGAGGTTTTTGTAGATGATCCCAACATGATCCCATAGCCTTAGAAGGAGATTTTGTAAGCCTCGCGGTCTCTGAGAAATAGCCCTTCAAAGATTGCTGCCTTTTAGCACTTTGGTCTCTTCAGGGAAATCGCTGATCCAATGTAGCTCGGAGTGATTCGGTATATTTGGGTGCAAAAGATGACCATCCCTAGTGTAAACGTACCCATCCGAACGTGTTGGAACGGTCTGTTTGGTCGTATGAGTTGTGGAATGAAAGTTGCACTACTTTGCAACTTTACACTGCTTGCATCTGGCAACTTTTCCCTCCACTGAAAAGTCATCACCACGGGAAAATGCCTCCGAGATAGCAAAAACTGAAAGAGGTTTTTGTAGATGGTCCCAACATGATCCCATAACCTCAGACGGAGAGTTTTTAAGCCTCATGGTATCTGAGAAATAGCCCTTCAAATATTTCTTCCTTTTAACACTTTGGACTCTTTAGGGAAATCGCTGGTCCAATGTAGCTCGGAGTGATTCAGTATATTTGGGTACAAAAGATGACCATCCCTAGCATAAACGTACCCATCCGAATGTGTTGGAATAGTTTTTTTGGTCATACGAGTTGCGGAATGAAAGTTGCACCACTTTGCAACTTTACATTGCTTGCATCTGGCAACTTTTCCCTCCACTGAAAAGTCATCACCACAGAAAAACGCCTCTGAGATAGAAAAAACCGATAGAGGTTTTTGTAGATGGTCCCAACATGATCCCATAGCCTCAGACAGAGAGTCTGTAAGCATCACAGACTTTGATAAATAGCCCTTCAAATATTGATGTCTTTTAGCACTTTGGACTCTTAAGGGAAACTAGTGGGCAGCAGATTTAACTTCTTCACAAACTTGGTTTGAAGTAATTTCATTCATTTTTGTGCATTTAAAATGGATTTTTAAGCCTTCCACCCTAAAAGTGACCTCTAAATAACTTCAAACACCTTAACTACCTCATTCTTATTCATTTGTTTTCCAAACATGTATTTTCATTCCAACAGGCTGAGCTTTCATTTTTGCTTGTTGGATTGAAAGCGAACCGTGACACAACTTTCTTTTTTCAAAAATTGTTCAGCATCATTGAACTAAGAATTTATCACACATCTGCATACAAAACAATGTTTGAGACTGCAAGAAGACATCAAAATGGCTAGTGTACTAAAAAAATTCTTATGATTTTTGAAGAATGCTGATAACTCTACTCAGTTGTCTTCTTTTTTCAATATCATACAAATTCTTATTATTTTTGAAGAATGCTAATAACTCTACTCATTTCTCTTCTCTCATGTGGAGAGTTAGAATTGGTTGGCCATACCTTTGCATCATTAGGGAATTTTTGCTCTTTTTGACAATGTCAAAAGCATGGTTGCATACAAATTAGGAAAAAAACCTTTCCTTTTAGATTAGCAATGCATGGAAGATTAAAAAAGTATCCTTGATATTACAAAAAGGTATGTGTTTATACACTTCAAATTTGCAATCACCCTTTGGTTCTTTCAAAGAAAAATCTTCCTATGCCACTGTTACACTGCACAAGTAAACCAAATTTTGTATTGTGGAGCTATATTAAGCTACCACTCTCAAGACCAATGTAACAATGATACAAAATATCATTTGAGATTGAAAGAAGACATCAAAATGGCTAGTGTACTAAAAAAATTCTTATGATTTTTGAAGAATGCTGATAACTCTACTCAATTGGTTTCTTTTTTCAATATCATACAAATTGAACCATGGCATCAATAGACTCTGTATATCATAGAATTCCATGCCAAGTTAGGTTTTAATCATAAAACAAGGACACATGTATGTATTTTATACTTAAACCAATGACAACTCAAATGAACTTAGAGTTCAACTAGTTCCAAGAAAGAATTCATAATTTAAAGAAACCATGCAATATATGGTTTGTGTGTGACTTCTCAATTTCTTGGTGGCCTTGGTTTTCTTCTTGAATCTACTACTTTCTCTAGTGATGCTCTCCCTCTCTATCCTAGAGGGAGAAACAAAATCTCTTGCATCCACCTCATCAAGCCAACAAGGTAGCTAGTTTGATTATATAAAGAAAATATTAACATAAACCAATAATATACAAAGTATAACATTCCTTTTCATTTATATGCAAACCAAGTTCCATATTAATTTTAAAAAAACCATATCAATTGATATAACACTAATTCATCAATATATTCTAGGTGGCACTATCCTCAAAATATTGGCCCCACTAGACCTGACATTGAGTAATTTCTCTATTGCACAAGGGGGTCTTGTGAACCTCAAGTAATTTGAGAGGCTCAATTGTGATCACTCCTGGATCCTAATCTTGAAGATTATTCCAATCAAGAATATGGTTAATGCCAAAACACATTTTTTTTAAAATAAGACATGGAAAAACTCATGCATATGAGAAAGAGCTGGTGGTAGAGCTATTTTGTAGGCAACCAGGATAATAACTTCTAAAACTTTGAAAGAACCCACGTATCTAGGTGCTAACTTAGCATACTTTCCAAATTCTCTCAAGCTCTTATGAGGTTTAACTCTTAAGAGTACTTTATCTCCTACCAAGAATATAATCTATGAGGTGTGACCTTCTCTAGTTTCTCCATGGAATCATTCATAAATAAATTGTCTTCAATTTATATACTGTTGCATTTAGAATTCTACAAATGCCCTTAAGTTTCTTTGTTTGTGCAAGTTGTTAATGATATTTTTTTATACCTTTATTCTATCATTTTACACCCAAGTGTCTTATTTCATATATGCATGGAATTCATATTTCTTTCCCACATCATAGGAACCACAACTTGGATTCAATCTTGTATGTTATCTAAATAATTTAAAATTTTATGCAAGTCACCTCAAACTATCTTTAAACACACTTATTTGTGCTACCATTATGCAAGTATATATAGACATGAGGAAAATTATGTTAGAAATACATATTTAATTGTATAGTGACTTGAGAGTGAATAGAAAAATAATGTTATACATTTAAGCTTATATTTAATATGTAATAGAGAATGATAACATATCCAAATGTTAAAATTTACAGAGTCTTTTGAAAACAAATTTATATCTTTCATCCCTTAAATATACTCTCAAGTCTTTTGTCTTTTATATGATTAGGATCTCAACATACACAAAATGGAGTTCAAGTTAATGTGCATAAGTTGGGGTACAAGTTGAGCCTGATTTATATACTAGAGTAGACACCCAACCACACATAGTTGATGTCAACTAGGACGCCCAACCAAAATTTGATGTTAGAGATGGGTCGAGATTGCTTCTTTCTATATATATGTTATGAGCTCTCTAATCGGTTATGATTAATCAGTTATAGAATTCCATATCAAGCTACCGATTATGCCAAGTTTCCTCAAAGAAATGTGGTCTCATAGAATTCCATGATAAGCTAATGCAATTGATAGCTGCTCCTAGTTATTAGTTATGTAATGTGAAGTAATTGAATAACTGTTTAGGTTGACTTTGTAAAAACTATATTGTTATTGAAATTTTTTCATCTATCAGCATCTAGTTGTTACTTATGCAATGTGAAGTAATGCTTTGAGTTTGAAAGATGTGCAATGCAATGTAATCAGCAATATGAATATAAACTACATAATATAACCATTATTTTTATGCTATTTTACATTGATATTTAACCATTACTAACTTGATTAAATTTTCAAAGAGTTTAATCGTGCACATGAGGAAGAAATTAAATTTCGATTGTCAACTTCTATATATCAAATTATCCAATAATCTTGAGTGTATCTCCATATACAAAAATGGCATCAACGCTAACTCAAACAAAGTTTTACAAAATGTGGCATATGTCATCTCGATGTCTATTCAAAATTTACATGCCAAAATGTCTATCTCATCCTAAACTACTGGTGGATCATCAAAATGGAGCCTCTTTGCAGTAATCATTGGCTCTGAAGGTAGCTGCACAAGAAAAATTCAAACCACAATTGAGATTAATTATACTATATGATTTAAAATCAAATAATTAATATTGAAATCAATATACATTGAATTATAATTGAACTCTAAAATTGTAATCTTGATTACCTGAAATATTCGTCTCTTCAAAGGGTCAGGAGTCCTAGAATATGCCCCTCTCAAAGAACCAACCAAACCAACTTTTGTAATGTCAATCTATATATGTGAACAAACACATAAAATTGATCCAAGTTAGCATACAATTGTCGGTAATAGGAACATATAAATACCAAACACAAAATTAAATAAACACATACCTCTTTAGGCTAATCTTTTTCTTTATCTCCTATAGGTGTTTCGACACCTCCTCCTTGAGGTGTTTCAACCCCTACTCCTTCAAGTGTTCCAATACATACTCCTTTAGGCATTGTGGCACTTGTCAACAATGATGTATAGCTCACAACTGCCTGTACATAAAAATGACAAGTACATATGAAACTACCAATCTATATTGATATATGTATAATCAATCTTAAAAATCTTAATTCAATTGAATTTTTCGATTACCTTCCCCTTGTCTAACATTGCACTTCCATAATCTGGACAAGGTTGCACCTTGCTCGCACTTGTCAACAATGACGTATAGCTCATAACTGCCTATACATAAAAATGACAAGTACATATGAAACTACCAATCTATGTCAATGTATGTATAATCAATATAAGATCTTAAAATTCTTAATTCAATCAAATTTGAGTTCAATTACCTTCCCCTTATCTAACATTGCACTTTCATAATCTGGACAAGGTTGCACCTCGCTCGCACTAGGTATTTCCTACAAGAGGAAAATAAGATAAACATACAAGTTATTATATAATTTCATTTATGACAATTCAAATGACAAGCAAGTATATAATAAAAAAATGTAAACGAATGAGTGCAAAAATATATACTGTGTGTGTGTCGAGGCCAAATGAAATGGCCCTAAGGGTGCTATTAGTCACCTGTGTGAGCTCCTATTCAGACATCAAGTGCTAAATAGACCATGTAAATAAATATTAGTACATTATACTCTCTTATTAATATTCATTTAAAAGTAAATGCAAGTTATGAATTTACAACTAAAATCTTACCTATGTCACTATTCCAATGTCCCCCTCTCTAGTAGGAGAGGAATTTGTAGGGTGTGCTCCACTCCCCTAAGTCTGATCTATAATGTCCACATTATGGAGGTCATAATCAAAAGTGTCCAAGGGATGCTCTATGGGCTGTCCAAGAGGACCCAAGCATATCTGGTACCACATGGAGCAAGTATGTGGCACACAAATATGTGGACCTGACGCGGATGACACAACAACACTTGAACCATTGCCAACATCACTAGAATGTGGCTGAGCTACTGTTGAAGCATGCGAAACCAAAAGGCCACTCAAAGAGTGAATAGCCTGGATAGTTTGTGTGGCTGCATCCTGCATAATATCTGGATGATATACTGAGGTGGCGGAGGAAGGGAGGAGGGGGAACATATGGGCAGGACCACTCTAAGCACCTATCCTGGGGCATACCTCCACCAACTGGAAGGGTTTAATGTCAAAGTAATTGACATGATGCCCTAACACAAACTCAACATATAATTTTTTAATAAAGTAAAATGGTATATCACAATTGTTGTTTGGTGGTTTATCAAAAACCATACACCAATGATCCCAAAAGTTATCTACAATGTCCCTATGCGTGCACCATTTTATAGAAAGTTTTGGTTTATTAACATTAACTGGCAAACCAGTGCAGGGGTTAACAAATAAAGAGGCTATTTGGGCTTTGGTTATTCTGAGATCTTTCACATCATCATAAAATAATCCACATGCATAATATTCCCTCATGTCTTCTTGCCACAAATGAAAGGCAATATGTTGGGTGGAGAGGGTTTCTATATTTTTAATTATATCCTTCAATGTGTTTGAAATCTCGAATAATCGAGGGATTCTCTTATAAACTTCAGAAATTCCCTTTAATTGCTACAATTTTTCATCAATTAATTCTTCAATTGATGGTTGCGGAGGTGGTGGAGCGTTTGGTATTTGTGCATTTTCATTCTCAGCTAGTGGATCATTTGGAATTTGTGCATTTTCATTCTCAGTTGGTGGATCATTTGGAATTTGTGCATTTTCATTTTCAGCAGCCATAATGCCTGATTAAAGTTAAAAACTAATTAATCTAATTGAAATTAGACAATATAAATGAAAATATTGTAAAAATACCCTAGTTTTTAAAAAAAAACCCTAATTTTTAACAAAAATCTATAAAATTATCTAATTTTTAATACAAATACATAAACAACACTATTTTTAAATCAAAATCCATAAAAAAACATTCATTTTTAATCAAAATCCATTCTAAACTCAAAATTGTTATAAAAATTTAATCAAAAACCCTATTTTGAAAAAAAATTCACAAAAAACCTAATTGAAATTATCCAAATCTAATTCAAAATTGAATCAAAGAAAATAAAAATCTAAAATCTTACCTTTTCAAATCGGATATTGGCGAAATCAGATATCCGTTATGCGAAGAACCTCCTCACTGTGTGCTCGCGGGTTGTTGACTGTCAAATGATCTTAAAACAGCCACATAATTTGAATATATATACTTTTTACAAATCGGATATCCGATTTGGATAAGATATCTGATTTGGAAAACTAGGATTGGTGTTTGCTTTGGTGGTGTGTACTGACACCCAAGCCTAAAAAAAGTCAACACGTTATTTTCACATTTTTGGGTCGATGAAAGACGTGTTTTTTTCCTCATTTCCACTTTTTGGCCCACCATGATCCTGCACATACCCAAAACTCTCCACCCCAATGGCAGCAATCCTAGGGGAATTGGTAGCAATTCTAGGGGAATTGGTAGCAATTCTAGGGGAATTGGTAGCCACCTCTAGGAAACTAGTAGCAAACATCCCAATGGAGGGGAGGACAACAATGGCCAAACCAGACAACTAGTTACATGAAACCACCTCCATAGCCTCAACAGCCTGCCATAATGCCTCCTCCTGCTAGCTCAAGTTCTAGCACACCTAGACCTACTTAGTTACTAGCTCAACCCACAACTAACCCAAATAACAAACCATACTAGCAGCCAGTCTACTCTGTAAATCCTAATCAATTTCTTGCATATGTTGTGAGTGTGAGTGATATTCATCTGCGTTTAGGAACCACTTTTCCAACCCCTTCCACTCCTATAATCATCTATCTTCCTATGGAGGAAGAGGAGCATTATAATGTCCCTATTCAACCAAGTGTGCTTAAGAATCTTGAACCAGTTTAGTAGTCTGATCAAGACCCACCATTTCCTCAAAGGTTAGAAGTTGTTAAATAAAAGGAAGAGAAGGAGGAAAAAATCTTTGACATTTTGGATCAGTTGAAAAACATGTGTTAAGATACCTTTGTTCCAAGCCATAAAATATGTTCCCATAGATAGCAAAGCAATCAAGGAAGCATGTCTCAAAAAGCTAGGGAGGAAAAAGAAATACCCCACTACTATTCATGTGGTGGGATAGTTGGTAGATATCATGCTCGGGAAAGCTATTATTCCTAAATACATTGACCTAGGTAGTCTTGTGGTAGGAGCTATTATAAATGGAATCTAAGTAAAGAATGCTCTAATTGACTTGGGAGCAGTAATAAATGTGATGACTAAAGATATCCTGCAACAATTGAATGTTGCAAATATGAGACCTACTCCTACTATCCTACAACTTGCTAATAGTTCCATGTCAAACCAGATGGTCTAGTAAAAGACCTTTTTGTAACTCTAAACTCTTGGGAGTACCCATCAAATTTCATGATCCTTTCCCCTGAAGCTACACTAGGAGGGTATCCTATTATTCTAGGTAGGTTGTGGCTAGCCACAAAAGATGTTTACATTGGATTTCAGTAAGGGGACATGACTATTTTTTATGGGAGAAGCACTAAAAATCTTGTTCTCTATCCTCCGGTTCAACCATCTCATGATATGGATAACTCCATATGGCCACATGTTGGAGAAGAGGCGGATGAAGTCAATTCAGTGGCACAACTCATGATGATAGGTAGAAGTCCTTTTATGCAGCTTTAGGAAGAAGATGAAGTATTGTCCCATATAATTCAAAACCATTGTGAGTTGCATGAAGAATCATCTACTCATGAATCTGGTCCTGCAGGTCCAATGAAGACACTTCTGCCCGCTCCTCTTGCACCTGAACTTCCTGCAGCAATAGATATGCTTAATACATTGTTGGCACATGAACTCAAAATGCCAAGCATCAGTGAAACAACCATGATTGAATTAACCACACAAGTACAAGTATCAAAAGGGAAACATCTAAATATTAATAGCAAGTTGAGTCAAGAGTGGCAATTGTCCCTAACAGACCTATTGAAGTTGCATCAACATGCATTTGCATGGGATTACCATGGCATGAAAGGATTGGATCCCAAGCTCTGTACTCATAGGCTATATATCAAAGATGAATGCACACCAATAAGGAATCCACAAAGGAGAACCAATCCTGCATTGAGGGAGATTATAAAAGGGGAATTATAGAAATTATTGGATGCAGGATTTATCTACCCTATCTTAGACAGCCAATGGGTGTCCCCATTGGTAATTGTGCCTAAAAAGGGAGGTAAATGGAGAATTTGTGTTGACTATAGAGAACTAAACTCTACCACCAAAAAGGATCATTTTCCCCTTCCTTTCATAAACCAAGTACTAGATTCACTTGCAAGTAAGCGGTATTTTTCTTTCCTAGATGGATTAAGTCTTTATAATCACATACAAATTGCACCTGAGGATCAAGAGAAGACAAATTTTACTATGCCTACTAAGTGCTCTGATTTGGTTTATGTAATGCACCTGCAACCTTTAAAAGAGCAACCATTACTATATTTTCAGATATCTCACATGATTGTATGGAGATCTACATGGATGATTTTACTACTTATGGTGTTGATTTTGTAGAAGCATTAGAAAATCTAAGGAAAGTTTTGTAGAGATGTGAGGACCATAATCTATCATTGAATAGTGAGAAATTTTTTATAATGATGCGGGAAGGAGTAGTTCTTGGCAATTATATCTCTTAGAAAGGAATTCAAGTGGACCCAGTGAAGATTGAGGTTATTACCAAGAAAAAAGATGTTAAAAGTTTCCTGGAACATGCAGGATAAAATAGGTGCTTCATCAAAGATTTCAGTAAAATGGCAGCAACACTATACAATCTTCTAACTAAAGATGTTGAGTTCTAGTGGACAAAGGATTGTGACAAAGCATTCTCTGATTTAAAAGAAGCCTTAACCCATGCTCCAATACTCAAAGGCCCTTAATTGGGAACTCCATTTCCATATTCACACAAATGCATCTAATTATTCTATAGGGGTTGTCTTGGGACAAAAAGAGGGAGAAATTGAGAATACAATCTACTTTGTCAACAAGAACCTACAAGGAGATAAGTTTAATTGCACGGTGACAGAGAAGGAGATGTTGGCAATCATTTATGCTCTCAATAAGTTCAAGCATTATATAACAAGATATCAGATCTTTTTCCATATAGACCATGCAACTATAAGATGCCTCATGAATAATCCCTTGATTTTAGGAAGGCTAGCTAGGTGGTTGTTGTTGATGCCAGAATTTGATATCACCATTGTTGACAAACCAGGAAAGGAAAATGTTGTGGCAGACTTTCTCTCCAGATTAACTACACCTAAGGACACTCAATTCATTGATGACTCCTTCCCTGATGAACATTTTTTTTCCATTAGTGTGCACACACCTTGGTATGCAAATATAGCCAATTATCTAGTTATAGGGAGAGTTCCCCCTCATTTCTCTCCAAAAGAAAGAAGGGTGCTTACTGAGAAAACTCTTCCTTTCTCATGAATTTTCAGATGTCTATTCTACACTGGACCAGATCATGTCATGAGGATATGTGTAAGAGAGGATGAAACACATGATATACTGCATGCATGTCACAATGAACCTTGTGGAGGGCACTTTATAGCTAAGAGGACAGTGATGAAGATTCTTAATACAAGATATTACTAGCCCACACTTCATAAGGATGCAGACAAGTATACTAGGAAGTGTGATAGATGTTAGAGGATGGGCCAGCCAACTAAATCTGATGATATTCCTCTATACCCCTAGGTAATCATCACACCATTTGATAAATGGGGACTTGATTTTGTAGGACCCATTGATCCACCATCAAATGGAAAATCCTACATCTTGGTTTGCATTGACTATGTGACCAAGTGGGTTGAGGTTAAAGAAGTGAAACATGCCAAAGATAATGAAGTTGCAGAATTCCTCTATGAGGAAATATTCACATGCTATGGAGTTCCTAGAGAGATAGTGACATATCAAGGGGCTCATTTTACATCAACCCTTGTCACAACATTGGTCAATGAATATAATTTAAGGCATAGGAAATCTACCCCTTATCATCCTCAAGCCAATGGCTAGTCTGAGGTGACCAATAGGAAAATAGAGGCTATCTTGACCAAAACATGGCTATTCACAGGAAAGATTGGGAAAATAGGTTGCTAGAAGCTATTTGGGCTTATAGAACCACTTGGAAGACAACCACTGGTTTCACTCCTTTTGAATTACTGTATGGGAAAAAATCCATGATGCCTATAGAGTTTGAGCATAAAAATCTTAGAACTGCACTAGATCTTGGGATAGAGATATCTAAGGAATAGAAGGAAAAAATAATGTTGTTGAATGCCTTAGATGAAATGAGAAATTTAGCTCTTCATAATGCTAAAATGGTGCAAAACCAAAGAGTCAAATGGCATGAAAAATACATAAAGGAAAAGAAGTTTCAGCTAGGTGACTGGTCACTCCTTTATGATTCTAGGTATCAAGATAATGTAGGAAAACTACAAACCAAGTGGTTGGGACCATATGAAGTTACAAAAGTCTTCTCCAACAGTGTTGTTTTGAAACTCACAACCATTGACCCTGTCAGATTCAAGCTCCTGGTCAACGATCACCATCTCAAGTTATATCATAAATTGGCTTCCAAACAAGAATTCATACAACAATTTATTCAACATCGAACCTCTAAACTTCCTATAGCTAAAGGAAGAGGATCTAGTGTCCCTCCTTCTGATTAGTCAATGTATGTATCCAATCATAATAAAGATTTCCACTTTGTGGGAATCCACTTCTTCATCAATAAATCCATCCACCCATCCATCTCCATCCTTTCTCTCTCTTCCATAACTCCACCATCACTTCACTTCACCATCACTTCATTCCATCATCACTGCATTTAATTTCTCAACTATACTTTTAAAGTAACTCGTACTCCCTTCCATGTTTTTTGCAAATGACACTCCAAGTTTTTAGGTGCATGCATAACAACTTGTTATATCTTAATTATCTTAAATGAATTTATTTAATTACTGTATATTAATGTTGATATTTCACATAGCACATATATGTACTCTGCCCTATCACATCATAATTATATCCTAGCATGTGTGGACACATGCTCTAATTTAGGTTAGGGGGGAGTGTGAACCCACATGTCCGCGTGTCATACATGTTAGCAAATTTGAAACGAGTCAATTTGAAATAATATAGTTGAAATGACGGCTTGCATGTGTGATATGACACTGAACCACCACCATTTTTCTTTATGATACCCTCATTTATGTTTCTTTACTGCCTTAGTCATAGTCATAACATCACCAAAAAGGTAAATTAAAGAGTTACATGACATTGGCATTAGCACTGAAGAAGAAATTGATTTTTCAAAGAAGGATTGCAGGAAAGAAAATTTTGCATAAGTGTTTGCTTGATTGTGGCTAGAAACAATGGGAGGTCAGTTAATTAGAAATGAACCTACATTTCATGACGTGATACTACAGGATGCACTCTCTTTGGCCGAATTCAGGAATTGTGGATGGTTGTACTGCTTTCTAAAACTAGACAGCTTCAATGAGGACATTGCTCTAGAATTTTCATAGACACTTTGTGACGGTAAGACAATGGTAAAAGGGATAGAAATAATAGCCACTAAGGAGAGAATTGTTAAAGTAACGGGTTTGCCTACTGAAGGAGAGCCCTACCCTACTTCTAGGGATGTGAGGTCAGCTAGGGCAGAATTCATTGAACCTAGTGATCCTTTGCTTGTTGTAGATAAGCAAGGAACAAGGAGAACTTCTCTGCCAAAAAAGTGGGAAAAAATTGCTTTCTAAATTGTTAAATATATCACCTACAAGGACCACTAGTCATGCCTCCATTTTGTGCATTTTAAACTCTTGAACCATATGAAACATGGAAAAAGGATGAACGTGCCCAGTGTTTTGTACAACCTCCTTGAAATCATGGCAGCTAAAATGCAAAAAGGTAGGGACAATTCTACCTCCCATCACTGTTTGATAAAATTGTTAGTAGAAAAATATTTACAAGAAGTGTATGGTATGTCATGGGAAGAATTTGTGAACATTGATCAGTTCAGATTAGAAAATGTGTGTCCTATAGGTCAGTCTCAAGCTCATAGGGTTAGTAGGGGTGAGAGGGTTGCTAAAACCACTCCTGGAGCTTTGAATTCTGGTACAAACCCTAGCAAAAACCCTCCTATAGCCGAATAAAAAATAGAAACTAGTTCCTTTGAATCAGAGTATTTAGATGAAGAAAGTTCATCCTCAAACCCTAATGTCAATGTTCTTCTTTAAACCCCAATTTGTACTAGGGATTTCATTAGAAAAGAGGAAGCACAAAATGAGAGAGGCATAAATTAGAAGAGGGAAGGCCAAGAAGAAAATGCCATAAAAAGTAACACCAAGCCCTAGGAAGTAGAAATCTGATGATACTGGTCTTCTTGCAGCCACTAAAAAACATAAAATTCCTTCAAAGAAGTCCAAACCAGTTAAGCTAGCTACTGATATGCCTTCAAAAAGAAGCTCTAGACTCAGAAGAACACCTAGGGAGGAGATAGAAGCTTCTAAGGGGTAGGTAAATTTTGAGGTGGAATACATTTTTGAGGAACAAGCAAACATAAGAATAGCAGAGCTTGTTGCTACTACAGAGCAAGTCGAAATCAAGAACCACTGCAACTAGAGAAAGATGAACAACAAGAACTATTGCACTTGGTGCTATTTGAACAACATGAATCGGTGCGAGGAAAGATCTTGGGAGGAAAACATAAACCTCCCACTTTTTCATGGAATCTTGTAGCCCTAAACTTATGGAGTGAAATGCAAAGGAAAGAGGAGGAGTGGAAAAAGGAAATATGCAAGCAACAAGAAGAATTCAAAAAGAAAAATGCAAAAATTAAAGAAAAGAATGTAGAGATTGTTGCATTAAAGGATAAGGTAGATAATGTGTTGGCTCTAGTGCCAAAAATGATGGCATGCAGAACTCCTCCAAGATTTTATGCACTACATTTGAAGGAGAAACATCTTTCCTTCAAGTTGTCAAAGGTTATTTCAGGTTTAATCCCTTCTATTGAAACTCTACATGAGCTTTTCCAAGCCTACCAATCTTCCCCTCTTGAAGTTAAAAATATACTGTGTGAATTATACTTGCATAATTATGTTATGCCTAATGATCATGACTCGAACCCATTACTATACATTGGAGATATCCATTTGAGGGAATTCATGTCATTGATTTGGAATGAAATTAGCTGGGGGAAGCAGTTTAGACCTTACAGGGAAAGAGAACTCCATACTCCCTAGTCTCTCAGAGCTGAATCTAGTAACCCTTTAGACATTTACTATACATGGCACATAATTCTTTATCACCCAAGCTACAAAAACAAGATCATGTCTGTTAGGGAAGAAGCATACTAGAATATGAGCAGGTAGTTGCTACTATAGGGAAAACAATATCAGGGTACCTATCACAAAGATGAAATAGTTTGACAGATCAGTTGAAATAAGCTAAACCCCACTCCTTGCAAAATTATGCTACAACATGTAAACAAACTGCTAGGTACATGTAGATTGGAAGGATGAACCAACAGTATTGGCTTCCATTCGCATTTTAGCCACCTACTCTATTGTGGCCAATACCAGATTACATATAATATTAGTTTGACATAGCTATAGAAAGGCCAAGGTGGAGTAGATTGGAAAATAAGCAAGGATTCTACTGGGATCCCAATTCAAATACTGCAGAGACTGATCTGGGATAGCTGGCAATTGGTGACTTCAGAGCTTTGACAAGGCAAAGGAATAGAGCTCCCTCTACTAGAGGACCAACAAATCATTAGGTTGGGGGGAGATGATGAGTCCAATTAATGGTTCAATTTTGATAGGGTTTATCATATATTTGTGTTGTTACTATAGACTTTGACACCTGGTTATTGACTAGTGCAAGGGCACCAAAGTAAAATATTAGAATTAAGGGCTTTTGATAGCTTTTTGGGTATTGAGTCTTGCTTTTGGGTTGAATAAGGTCTTTTAGACCATTTTTTATTATGTAATGAGTCCATTAGAGGTCTTTAGGTGGTTGGGAGGTTTAAGTTGAAAAATATTGCAAAATATGCAAAATGTTGTCATTTTCAAAAGTTGTAAAGTTGCAAAATGCATATTTTGGAATGCCAATGGTTAGTAGTTCAAGATTTTGTTGGTGGTCATTTTTTTTTTATGGGAACAAGTTTAAAAGGCCTTGTAAAGGCTTGTGGAAGGTTAGAATGTTGGTCTCTTGAAGGAAAACAATAAAAATCTTTGATTTTTCCTTTAAATTTTGTATTTTCTCAGTGTACAATGTTGTTGTAGGGTTTTTGTACGGTCCATACAGAGTATTTTTTATCCAAGTTGAATATAATTTGATAGGGGATTGTTGTAGCTTTGATTTGAATCTATTTTTTTGTGATATCACTAAGTTTGAAGTGTTTTGTAAGCAATTTTTAGGGAACGGGTTATTAGCCCTATGTTGAAGGTTTTGAAGTCTCATAAAATGCACTAATGTCCCATTCCACCTTCTATGACTCATGTGCCTCAGTGGAATGGGACCAATAGAGTAGGGATAGTGGTTTGAATGGCTTGGGAGAGCAGGGGAGGTCCTTTGATGGTTTGGCATGATGCCCCAATTGGCGAAATTGAGAATTTTGAGTGAAAATAAGTGGTTTGAGGGTGGTAGATGTTGTGAACCTTGGGGGAAGCAATTTTTGAAGGTAGAATGAGTTTTTACAGACATAAAAAAAAAGTTTTTGAGGCTTGGTTGTGGTGAAATAGAGTTGGGAACGTTGATTTCCATTAAGCCCCTCCCTAAACTAGGAAAAGTGAGGTTTTTGTAACTTGGTGGTTTGGAGGGCTTTCCAACAATTGAAAAGTAGTGTTTTGGTCTATTTGAGACCTATGGAGAGGGTCAGAGTAGAGTTTTGAAATTGGAAAGGTGATTGGAGAGGAGTTTCTTTGTAAAATAGCCCTAATTGGCCAAGTAGGACAACGAGGAAGCCTTGATTCAAGGGTGTTGGTCCAAAGTGACCTATAATGGTTTTGTGATATGTTTTTCATTGGCATAATGGGTGCTTGAAATGGTATATGGATTGAGGTTTTAACAAGTAGATTGTGAGTTAAGAACAAAAAGATAGGTCTACACACCTACAAGATAGAATAATGAAGTTTGAGGAGAATCACCCTAGATAGGGTTTGAAGGATTAAAAGCTTATGTTAATCAAGTGAGTTTGTGTTGGTATGTTTCAAGACCTCCCTGCTCTACATCATTGGCATTTTCCATGTTATTTCCCTAGATTTATGAACCTTGGACATGAACCTATCCTTGTGACTTTTGATGATATTAATATGCTATGTGGATTATCTATGTTAATTTGACATGTGATTGAATGGATGTTATTTTAAGGTAATTATGGATATGCAATTATTTTTTGTGTGCTAATGTCATCATGCAAGTTCACATTAAGATGCTAATGTAAATGAAGCTTGCAAAGTGGAAGAAACTCCTACCAGTTGGTCGATTGCTAAGGAAGTCAAAAAGATGGTCATTAAGAGATCAAAGGAGGGAAAACTCTCAATGAAGGTAAACTTCCAATGGAAGGAAATTCCTTGCTCGAATGAAAGATTGTAACTACCTTTTAAATGATCATGTCTATTAGTTGAGAAAATCTAGGAAGTGTGTTGTGCTAGATCCTCATTGGGGAAAGTCTGCTTTGACTAAATATGGTGCATGCATAGCTTCCTCCCTCTCTTTTCCATGTTTTCAATAAATGGCATCCTCCTATTTTGTTGGAGTCAACTACCTAGGTAGTTAGGGTTAATTAGAAGTTCTTCCCTCTATAAATAATGGTCAGATGCCCCTTTTCATAAGGTTGGATGTTGTGAGATTGTACATGCATTTCTAGTTTAAGTAATACAGTCATATTGATGATATGTTGTAATCATGTTTTTAAGGAATAAAATGATATTTTGATTTGTTGCATCTGAGTTAGTTTGAGGATTACTCACTCGAGGGGGCCCATTTGGTGAGAATTCCACCCATTGAGTTTAAATTTTTTTTTTATGTTCAGTAACTAGTTTCAGTTACTATAGTTGTCTATTCCTATAGCTTTTGGAACTTTGTTTTGTGACTATTCCTGCAGCCAAGGCAAACAAAGTAGTTTCTTGTTTGTTTGCTGAGATTTCTATTTTTGTCATCCATTTCTAGTTCAGTTGTTGATGCTTAGTATAGTTTTTGATTCATACTCAATGCTTATGTTAATTTCTTCTGAGCATTCTATTTTCAATATTGTTTCTTTTCTAGCTTAACGATGACTACAGTGGAGCCCTAGTGCACATACAATGCTGACCCATTTCAAGTTTATGTACTTGGGTTGATAATGAAATGCACCTTCATGATGAGTAAGATAACTACTTAGTGTAGATATCTAATCTCTAAGTCACAACTTTAAGGGCTTAGTTATTGAACCATTAGAGGAGGCCAACAA
Organism: Sequoia sempervirens; assembly: GCA_007258455.2. Lineage (NCBI taxonomy): Eukaryota > Viridiplantae > Streptophyta > Pinopsida > Cupressales > Cupressaceae > Sequoia > Sequoia sempervirens. The sequence continues at coordinate 144,697,501 of VDFB02193867.1, read as the reverse complement.
GTACAACTTTTGTTCTTCCCCCTTTATTCACCCTATTGGTAACACATGGTTTCATTCCTTAGGGTGATGAAATCCCCAAGTAGGCCTCTTAAAGGGAAGGACTTTACTACATATTTTTGATCACCTAAGACTGCACTAGGCACGAGGGGAGAGCATACACACACTAGTAAAAAAAAACCTAGGATCTAATCTAAACGAAAGATGAGGGAATGCACAGTTTTTTATCCCCAAGATTGCACTAGGTGCAAGGGTAGGGCATGCACCAAACACCAACCCTCAAAACATTGTTACATCCCAAATTGTGAAGTTACTATTTAACTTTTGTGATGTTTTATATATATTGCTTATGTTGAGAACACATTACTTCTAATAGCATGTCATTGGATGCAAGTATGTGAACCATTCCTCTAGGTAGAGGGGAAATATCACTCGGTAGAGGAGCTTGGTCGAGTAATTGATAAAATAAACTATCTAAGCATACACACACGTCATCTTAGATTGAGCGAACTAAGTCAGTTTGTGTGGATTATAGGTAAGTCATCCATAGCATGTATGTTGCATTAGGAGTCTTGTCTTCCTTTGTATGCATTTATGAGTGATGTATATCCATGTATTTGTCTTGTGATATTACAATCATAATGATTGTAATGTAAATGGATGAAAGTAAATGGAAGTGGACATTTATACATATGTATAGTATATACATGTATCCATAAGTATATACATATTGATACAAGTGTATGTTGGTAGATGGATATGCTTATACGGTTGCATCAATATGGTATACTTACACATATGTGTACATAGAGGAATATACTATATATATATATATATGCATACATCCTTTATTATGTGGATATTAATATTATTATTATTATTATTATTATTTCCTTTTGAATTTGCATACGTATATATATATATATATATATATATATATATATATATATATATATATATATATATATATTTATATATTTATAATCGGGTTTATGCTGACTTGCTCATGATATATTTATATATTTGTTAAATATATATATGTGTGTGTGTGTGTGTGATTATATATTAAAGATTATATATAATATAATTATAGTTATATTAAAAAATATATATATAAATAATACTCGGGTATTTAGATATATATATATATATATATATATATGTTTAATATATTTAAAATACTATAATAATATTTATATAATAGAATATATAATTGTTTTCTAATGGAATTATATTTTATATTAAATCTTTCAACTTTGGAAATAGAATTATTTCCAAATTAATTTAATATCAATTTCTCAATTTAAGAAAACCAAATTATTCTTTAAATTGATCTCAACATAGGAAATCGATTTATTTCCTAACCTTTAAAATATATATATAGTTTAATATTATAAATCCCTTCATTGGATATAAAATTGTATTCCACCTTGAGTTTCTATTTATGTCTTAATTGTGGAAATCGGGTCTATTAAACCCAGTTGATTTTTAAAATCACCAATCTTGGAATTCAAATGATTTAAAAGTATTACCTTTGGTAAAAGGAAAAATGTGTCACTCTTCATAGATGAAATCGAAATATTTCAATTTTAAACTATTGAAACTTTGGAAATAAAATAAAAGTTGTGAATGGAAAATATGTGCTTGAAGCGCACGAGCATGACCAAGTCGCATGAGTTTATTAGCAGCCTGTAAGTTATCATTTGAACCATGAATAAAGGCAATGTGGATTCCATTTAACAATGACCATTTCCTGAGAAATGAATCACCCACCAGATTGTTGTATTGGCACCATTTTTGGAGACGCCAGTAGGTGTTGATCCCCCATTTTGAACATGTGTGAAGTTTGAAACATTCTCTATTTTTTTGGAAGTCGACTCACCTCTTTAGAGTTGTGTGTGAGTGTGGAAATCTGCCACATTTCATTTTGGATTGCTCAAAGCATAGCTTTGTCAATTTACATTCTTGCAAGAGTGGGAATTGTTGGGTTGGGGGCTTTATAAATAGCCACCCAGTTCATTCATCAAGACTGGCTTGCTTAATTTGAGTTTCAATTGATTTCTGGAGATTGTCTCATAAGTTTATTATTCTGAAAATCATATTCATATTGAGAGCTGAAAACAGAGGAATTACCAATCCATTGTTATCAAAATTTCTAAGTTTTATCTCAATATAGTTGTGACCATAATAGACTGTATATTCACTATTATAGAATATAATTTCTAAGTGAAGTATATCAACTTGAGGGTTTATGTTGAGTGATAAAGGCAGCCACTTGAGAAGAAATTACCAGTTAATTAACTGAGTTAAGGCGTTGTCAGAAAAGATTGAAATTGCATCATTTGAAGGAAAGCTTAGAATCACGCATGGGACATTCTTCTGCTATCTATTATGTTTTGATTGTTAAAATATTATGCTTCTTTATATTTATTGTATGTGCATAGGAAAGAAGTCATTTCATAAACTACATTTCTATGTTGAAGAGAAAATGAGTTATTGTATGAATTGCATACCTGATTGTACTTAGGAGGTGAATTGTATGAAGGTTAAAGATGCTTATTTGTGTGAAATTGCATAATTTGTATGATCTCCATATAAGGAGAATACGATGGTATTAGTTACTATATACTAGGACTGAAATGGGGACATGAGTCAACTAATTCTATGAGCTTAAGTTATTAGGTTAACTGAGGTAAGCTTGAGAAACTCCTAGGATAAAGATTTCTAGTATAGGAGGGATTATGTGAATTACTTGTTATGTTGATTCATTTCTAGCAGCTAGAATGTTGTAGGTAGTTTGGGGTGATTGATTACCCATTGAAGGACATAACCTATGCATAGTGTAAGATAGCCCTAAATCAAATCGGCCCTGAGTAGTGTATGTGATAGATGACTTTCTCAGTTGTTTACTGAACTAAAACTCTTTGATCAAAGTAGTGTAATGTACCTACATCCTCTTAGATCGGGAAATGATTACATTGTCAATTCACCATGATCCAATAGTACATGCTAGTTCAGGATTGTGGGATTACAAGGAACTAGTTATATAGGACACACCACTATGCTTAGTTGGTTAACAATATCGGTTACTCAATCAATCTCTTCATTGAAGGGAGGTCTATCTATTGAATAATAGATGTGCGGGGGACCGCATTATAAGTCAGTGGTTGGCAGAAAAGCATCTGAGTGATGTTTCTCCTCCATTGAAGGCTACTGAAGAACCAATATTTGAAAGGGAAGATCTTGGACCATCCTACTACTATTTGTTCCAAAGCTCATTGGAGCTATGTTAGTTAAGGTATGTATTCTTGTTTCATGTACTTGTGAAGTTATTATAATGAAATGGAATCTTTATTGTAAATGGATATGGCAACTTGTTCATGTATTATCAATAGTGAAAAAAGAAAAAAATTATTGCATTATCATGTTAACACATTTATTTACTCATATGATGTAAATTTAGGAAATTAATACTTTACTGAAGGGTTGGCACATTACATGTGGTATTAGAGCTACCAGGTTCTGCATTGAAACCTATGAGCTCGTTATGCAACAATGTGTAAACCTTATCAAAAGATAACAATTGAAAATTTCTTATGCGACAACGGTAAGAGAAAAGAACTTAGTGCAGTGAAAAGGAAGATGTGATTCCTAGTAACTTGTTGGGACTAGTTAAAAGTCATCTTTGGAGTTAGGAACTCCTAAACCAACAACTTATGATAATACCTAGGACTATGGAAGATTATGCAATCAAATTATGAAGAAATGTTGGGAAGAATAACCAGTATATACATTATCCTATGAAATAGTTATGTGACTCTAAGGAAATAAGAAGGAATGAGATAATCCTTTTATAGTTGCAAAATATAGTTATAAAGAGTCAAGAATCCTTGGATTTAGTAAAAACACTATGAATCTATGCATGTGCAAAGTCGGTATTATTTAGATCAAAGTAGAAATTCAACAAAGAAGGTATCCACAGGGGTTGGATAACTCTTGACATAAACCTAACTCTTGTGTAAAGACAGAATCTTGCAAGAAAAGAGTTAGCACCAAGGAAAAAGAGAAAGCACCAGAATGGTCAGAAACTAAGTAATCAACAATGTGGGCATGATTCCACCAACCAAAATCAATGAGATTATTGGAGTTTGATTAAAATACGAAAAAGAGACCAAACAACTTTGGTATCTCTAGAGGATAGAGGAGAATAGGATTTCGAGCACTAGAATTAAGTCACTTGAAAAAGAGTGAATATAAGAAAGAAACCTAAAGTGATAAGTTAGGATGGTCTAATCAGAGCATTGGATAGTACATAGAATGGTTGGAGTGTAAGCTAAACTTATCAACATCTCAGCAAACATCAACATTTATTTGGAGGTTCCAAAAGGAAATGGAATACAATAAGTACTATGTATCAAACAATAGAAGTTGCAAGGGAAAACAACATTCTAAGATGGAAAATACATCAACAAAGAGGCTTCTGAACATGGATTATCCTCCATAAAAAGGATGTTGAAAAGAAAATTGGATTAGTGGAGTGCCTATTAACTTCTAAAGTGGCTTATTATTCATTAGATCTCCTACTAGATGATCCAAAATGTGGAATTTATGAGATAAAAAGCAATAAAGAATCTAACTTGGGAAAAAGTATATTTAAATGTATACCATTGAGGCAAGAGAAGGCAATGGAAATTCAACAACAAGGAATGAAAAATTCTTTTAAAGAAGTTAGTGTTGCTAAAAGTTCAACTTTGAAGTAGATCAAAAGTTGTGAAAACACTAAGGGGGAAGGAAGAGAGTGGATTGACTCAGAGTAAGTACCCCATCCAATGAAAAACATAGATATGTTTTCAATTTGGAGAAATTAATGACTTATTTGTAAGTCATAATGACAATTAAGTTATATATTTTATAACCACAAGGAAAAAGGTATTAGGAATTTCGGAGAAAGATAAATGGAAGGGTCAAGGATTATGACCTATTATCATCCCATACCTTATGTTTATTTGATTAAGGAATCAAATGAAATTGTCACTATTATCTTAGAAAATGATAAGCGGATAATTTGATTACAAAAAAGGAAAAATCATTGCTTATGAGAATAGCAAGGAAGTATCTAGATTATTTGTGATTGGGAGAAAGTGTCTCGATACTCCTATATACTTTATATAGAAAAATTGGATAACGATGTTATTTCTATACATAAGTAATGATACTACTTATTAAGAAATATATCCATGTCGTAAAGCGACTTGACACGGTAGTTTACTTTGCTAAGAAACCTAAGGATGGGAAAGGTTTAGCCATAAGCCATAGAGATGGAATGGAAAAATAAGGTAGGATGTGACACATGTTAATCACATCAAAAAATTCTTTATGAGAATGAATATTTGAACACTACCTTACTCTTGAATGAAACCCTAGGTGGATAACAACCTAACTAGGACAAGAAGTACTTTCAAATGAAAAAAGAGATCTTAGAATAATATTTGACCTATTGTGACTGGGTTATGTACTTGACTACTCTTTAATACCTTGTAGTTGGAAAAATTTACTTGGTTGAGTTGTACATTTGATCTTGAATGGGATATATAGGGGAAGAGAGACTATAAGCATCAGATTACTCATTGATTGAGTACTCTATCCTAAGAATTGGAAAGGAATATCGAGATTGAGATTCACTCATACGAATGTGTATATCACTTGAGCTAAAAAATTCTATGAGTGGAAACATAAGTGGGATACCTAGTGAGTTAAAGAAGCTACTTTACACTCTAAAAAGGAAGTCATAATATTGACAAAGACTCTACTTTGATTAACTTCTATATCAAAAGAAGATATACTCTCAAGAGATGCATCTATTGTTATGTCAGAATAACATAGCATTTTCATTTATGTGAAATGTTGGAAATTTTTGTTGAGTAGAACACCAGGGTTGTTACTTGTGCTCAAAAAGGATGTACCGAAGTTGGACTCTCCTACATGATTAAGATAATCAATGGAACCAATGATAGATGCTCATGCTTGGAAAATTAGGTATGCAATTAAATTTGATATCTTCTAGGAACCAACATGATTGAACAAGGATTAGTACTCAAAATTAGTACCAAATTTATCGGGAAAATTAGATTGAGTTAAAAGACGGATTATATCTTTAAAAATAATCCAAGGACATAAGAGATACATGGTATGGATATCCTAAGATAAATGGGATTTATCTCCACAAAACTTATAACCACTATTACATGATAATTAAAGATGGTGTGAGATCGTAAAATAGGTTTTCACTTAGTCAAGGAATAGACTATTATTGAATATAAAAGAACGTATGTACCCAAAATTTTGAAAGGTTTTGGGAATGGAATAAGGAAATTAATGTTAGAGTTAGGACATTGAAACGACAATGGGAATTTTCAGGATGAGAAACCACTATAACTTGGAAAAGATGGAGTAAGAAGTTGCACAGAATGTGACAAAGTGATGTCTAGTATACTAGGAAATTAAGACCGGATGTCATCATTAGGACATATATACTCTCTTGAGATCCTAGAGGGAAAATAATAGAACACAAGACAAATCAATCTGTCTATGTTAGAACTAACATAATGTTCTAAGTGGACAAACTCATCAAAGTAACCAACGCCTTTTAGAAACTTGACTTATAGGATTTTTGGTCCTAAATAATATATTGTGGGTAAGTAGAGGCTCAGTAATCCTAAGAGGTTATCTTAGTTTAGCAATAATGATAGGGTTGTGTAAACCCTGATCATACTGTGAAATATTTAGTTGATCGAATGTGCAATATATTATTAGATATAGTCAAACAAGCGGAAATGGTAGACTAAATCTTAAATGATTTACAAACCTCTAGCATTGAAGTTTGGACCATTATTTGTAAAAGAAGGCTGGAAATTCAATTGAGCTTAAATAGGCTTAGAAATTGAGTGGACCATAGACTTGATAAAATGTCAAAAAGGAGTAGTAGATCGAAGTGATCAATGAAACTTTATCAATACAAAGCTTAAGTGTGAAGTAGTATTAGGATTCGATAGGCATCCAGGAGCAATGTTGTGCTCAAAATGGACAAAGTAATCAAATAAAAGTACTTTATAGTAAGGATAGTGGATGTGTAAGTGACAGACGGACTCGGTTTGTGAGTTGTCTAAAAGTGTAAATACCAAAGGAAAAGGATTGGACCCATGATGTAGTGTACAATACATCGACAATCCTCTTCTATTTGGATTATACTAAGGAAAAATTCATGGACCAATGATTTTTTATCACTGTGTGTTAGGTGTTATGTATAGTTACTTTTATATCTTGCATGCGTTTATGTGTTAAGACTCTTTGAGAGAGTAATTGTGTAAGGCATATGAGATTCCCTATGCAAAAGTGAGGACACTCGAAGCAAAGTCCAGGAAGGACAAGATTGCTACATAGGATGAATGTTTATAAATCTTACATATTTTGGGAATTGTAAGTAAAAATTTACTTGATTTATCTGTATGTTAAAAGGCTATAGATCATCGAGGATGATGATTCATAAGGGGGGAAGTATGTTACACCCCAAATTGTGAAGTTACTATTTACCTTTACTAGATAGGGTAAAAGTGAATGTAATATGAATTCAAGAGATGAATTAATGATGCTTGTACCTTGTTATCAATATGAATGCTATCTCATTTGATGTTGTTTCATTTGATGTTATCTCAGTTGATGTTATTCATGGTGATATACTACATTAATAAGAATAGATGGTTATTGAACTATTGTTGTTTTAACTTTTGTGATTTTTTATATATACTGCTTATGTTGAGAACATATGACTTCTAATAGTGTGTCATTGGATGCAGGTATCTAAACCATTCCTCCAAGCGGAGGGGAAATATCAGGAGAGGAGAGGAGCTTGGTTGGGTAACCGGTAAAATAAACTATCTGAGCATACACACACGTCATCTTAGATTGAGTGAACTAAGTCAGTTTGTGTGGATTATAGGTAAGTCATCCATAGCATGTATGTTACATTAGGAGTCTTGTCTTCCTTTGTATGCATTTATGAGTGATGTATATCCATGTATCTGTCTTGTGATATTACGATCATAATGATTGTAATGTAAATGGATGAAAGTAAACAGAAGTGGACATTTATACATATGTATAGTATATACATGTATCCATAAGTATATATGTATCGATACAAGCGTACATTGGCAGATGGATATGCTTATATGGTTGCATTGATATGGTATACTTACACATACGTGTACATAGAGGAATATAACGGTACATATATGTATATACACACACATCCTTTATTATGTGGATATTAATATTATTATTATTATTCCCTTTTGAATTTGCATATGTATATATATATATATATATATATATATATATTAGGTTTATGTTGACTGGCTCATAATATATTTATATATTTGTTAAATATATATATGTGTGATTATATATTAACGATTATATATAATATTATTATAGTTATACTAATATATATATATATATATATATTAATAATGCTCAGGTATTTAAATATATATATATATATACATGTTTAATATATTTAAAAGACTATAATAATATTTATATAATAGAGCATATAATTATTTTCTAATGGAATTATGTTTTATATTAAATCTTTTAACTTTGGAAATAGAATTATTTCTAAATTAATTTAATATCAATTTCTCAATTTAAGAAAATCAAATTATTCTTTAAATTTACCTCAACATAGGAAATCGATTTATTTCCTAACTTTTGAAAGATATATATATATATATAGTTTAATATTATAAATCTCTTCATTGGATATAAAATTATATTCCACCTTGAGTTTATATTAAGGTCTTAATTGTGGAAATCAGGTTTATTAAACCCACATGATTTTTAAAATCACCAATCTTGGAATTCGAATGACTTAAAAGTATTACCTTTGGCAAAAGGAAAAATGTGTCACTCTTCATAAATGAAATCAAAATATTTCAATTTTAAACTATTGAAACTTTGGAAATAAAATAAAAGTTGCGAATGGAAAATATGTGCCTGAAGCACATGGGCATGACCAAGTCACAGGAGTTTATTAGCAACTTGTAAGTTGTCATTCGAACCATGAATAAAGGAAATGTGGATTTCATTTAACCATGACCATTTTCTAAGTAATGAATCACTCACCAAATTATTGTATTGGCGTCATTTTTGGAGATGCCTGTAGGTGATGATCCCCTTATTTGAACATGTGCAAATTTTGAAACATTCTTTGTTTTGCTGGAAGTTGACTCACCTCTTTAGAGCTATGTTTGAGTATGGAAATCCACCACATTTCATTTTGAATTGTTCAAAGCATAGTTCTGTCAATTTACATGCCTACAAGAGTGGGAATTGTTGGGTTGGGGGCTTTATAAATAGCCGCTCAGTTCATTCATTAAGACTAACTTGCTTAATCTAAGTTTCAACTAATTTCTAGAGATTGTCTCATAAGTTTATTATTCTAAAAATCATATTCATATTGAGAGCTGAAAACAGAGGAATTGCAAGTCCATTGTTATCAAAATATCTGAGTTTTATCTCAATACAACTATGACCAATAACATATTGTATATTCACTATTATAGAATATAATTTCTGAGTGAGAAATATATCAACTTGAGGGTTTATGTTGAGTGATAAAGGTAGCCACTTGAGAAGAAATTACCAGTTGATTAACTAAGTTAAGGCGTTGTGAGGAAAGACTAAAATTGCATCATTTGAAGGAAAGCTTAAAATCAGGCATGGGACATTCTTCTTTTATCTATTATGTTTTGATTGTTAAAATATTATGCTTCTTTATGTTTATTGTATGTGCATAGGAAATAATTCATTTCATAAACTGCATTTCTATTTGAAGAGAAAATGAGTTATTGTATGAATTGCATACCTGGTTGTACTTAGGAAGTGAATTGTATGAAGGTTAAAGATGCTTATTTGTGTGAAATTGCATAATCTATATGATCTCCATACAAGGAGAATACGATGGTATTAGTTATTATATACTAGGACTAAAATGGGGATAGGAGTCAAGTAATTCTATGAGCTTAAGTTATTAGGTTAATTGAGGTAAGCTTGAGAAACTCCTAGGATAAAGATTTCAAGTATAGGAGGGATTATGTGAATTACTTGTTATGTTGATTCATTTCTAGTAGTTAGAACGTTGTAGGTAGTCTAGGGTGACTGATTACCCATTGAAGGACATAGCCTATGCGTAGTGTAAGATAGCCCTAAGTCAAATCGACCCTGAGTAGTGTATGTGATAGATGACTTTCTCAGTTGTTTACTGAACTAAAACTCTTTAATCAAAGTAGTGTAATGTACCTACATCCTCTTAGATTGGGTGATGATTATATTGTCAATTCACCATGATCCAATAGTACATGCTAGTTTAGGATTGTGGGATTACAAGGAACTAGTTATGTAGGACACACCACTATGCTCAGTTGGTTAACAATATCAGTTACTCTACCAATCTCTTTGTTGAAGAGAGGGCTATCTATTGAATAATAGATATGTGGGGGGCCACATTATAAGTCAGTGTTGGCAGAAAAGTGCCCGAGTGATGTTTCTCCTCCACTGAAGGCTACTGAAGAACTAAGATTTGAAAGGGAAGATCATGGACTGTCTTACTACTATTTTTTCCAAAGCTCATTTGACCTATGTTAGTTAAGGTATGTATTCTTGTTTCATGTACTTGTGAAGTTATTATAATGAAATGGAATCTTTATTGTAAATGGATATGGCAACTTGTTCATGTATTATCAATAATGAAAAGGAAAATTTTTATTGCATTGTCATGTTAACACATTTATTTACTCGTATGATGTAAATTTAGGAAATTAATACTTTACCGAAGGGTTGGTATGTTACAAACATGGTAAAATAAGTTAATTTCCAACTACTTTAACTTTAAGTGCAACTAAACTAGTGGTAAAACCAACTCTTTGACAAGCATTCTTGCACCAAAATGTTAGTAGTTTCTACTTTTCAAGGTCCTAGACAAGTGTGGGACAACTACACAACTAGTTAGTGACCAAAAAAATTTAGGAAAAATAATGTAAAATGGAAAAAATTAGTGAAGGCACCAAAGGACAAAGAAAAGGCATTGAAATTGCATAAGTTGTTATCTATCAACTAGATGCATTGAAACAAAAGTGGGCTGAAAACATAGTTATACCTAAGAAACAAAGGTGTTGAAGCAAAAATCAGAGGCATTGGAGCATCAAAATTGTTGAACTAGGATGTGAAGGTACTAATATTTAACACCTATAAGAAAACTATCATAGATTATAAAAACAACAAACAATGACAACCAAAAAGCTTTTAAAGTCTTAGAAAGTTAGTGAAAACAAATAGAAAACCTTTCAGTAAACACCTAAAACTAAGAAAAATGTGTAAAAACATAAAAAAGATAACAAAAAATTGCAAGGTTGGCAAAGGCGTTGAAGTAGTATGTAGGGGCATTAATTGAACCATGTTGCAAAGGCATTGATCCTGTAGATAGAGGTGTTGAACCATAGTCAGAGGTGTTGTTGCACTACTTACAACATGATAACTTGCACAAACTTAATTTTTTGTTAGTTTTAGGGATGTGGGTCCCATCGGGCATGCCAAAATGAAGATGATGAAATGATAATAGAACAAAAAGACAAAGATAAAAGAAATAACCAACAATTACCTCAATCTCTTACCCTCCTCACCTCATTGATAGAGCTTAAGTGAAGCAACCATTTCACTTGATTTGCTCTTGATAGTGCAACTATGTGGTTGCTCTCCAATGCAACATAACCTTGGTATGGAAGAGATTTGGATGAATTCAATAGTATAATATTAGCAAAAATGAGATGATCCAAATGGAATGGAAAGGCTCCAATTTATAGATTTTTAGAAGGATGAATGGTGGCCCAAGATCCTCTTGTGAGATGGATGATTGGGATTGAAGGAGGCAATGGAAGCTTAGCCTTGTGACAAGGAGACATATGAATGTGACATGTGGCATGGGGAAGTGAGCAAGGTGTTCGCACACATGTGTGAGAACACATTAGGAAGAACAAGGAGATGATGAATGGAAACAAAAGTGGCAAAGTTTAAGAGGTGTATGTTTGAAGGTGTGACAAATGGGAAGAAAAGGAAAGTGTAGGGTGACTCCATGGGGAAGAGGATCTCACACATGTGTGAGCATCCAATTGGGACGGAGGTCAAAGGATGACTTGGAGAGGGAAAGTGACATGTGCATGCAAGCATTTAAGAGGGCTTGGAGGACACATGTCACATGACTACAAGTTTGGGGAAGTGAGGAGTTAAAAATTATAAGAAATGTCATTGAGGATTAGGAGGTGGATTAAATTAATTAATCAAGCATTAATTAACTTAATTGGGATTAGAGGACTTAGGGAAATAAAGATTAAGGTTGAATTAAAATAAAATAATTTATAAACATTTGTGGAATGGAACATTAATTAAATGCAATGGTGGGGGGAATTAATCAAATAAATAATTTGATTAATTAAGAAGAATGAGGATAATAATTAATTAAATATTTAATTTAATTAGTTATGAACTAAAACTATAATTAATTAATTTATGGAATGAGGAATCAATTTAGGGTTTCTAAATTATGGAATTAAATTAATGAACTCTAACTATAAACTATAATTTAGTTTAATTAATTATGGAATGAGGAATCAATTTAGGGTTTCTACAATAGGTTCTTATTCTTAAACTAAAATAATAATAATAAATGTACAAGGTTTAGGTGAGGAACACAAATCTTATTTGTTAATGAAAAATTAAAACAAATCTCTATTTTTATTGCCTATATTTCCTTCTTCTCTCATTTCCTTTGCAACCAATAGATTGTCACCATCTATGAATGTATGCTCAACATCCACTTGCATGGCACATACTCAATCATCATTTTTAAGAGTTCCCATCACTAAAAATTAGACCAAAAGAAATCACTATTAACTTCTCCATGTCTATACTCTACACTACCAAAATTGAAAGATTCATCATCTAACATGCATGTGTCCAAGAAATGTATAGGTGGTTTTACCTATTGTTGAATATCTTTGGATTCAAATACATATTATGTTTTATCTATAATATTTTTTTTAAGAAAATCAAGAACAATATCACAAGATTGATGACACATGTACCATCTCAACTTACACCACAATGCAAAATCCAACCAAAATTTGGCACACGTCTATCGTAAAGTGTTCAAATAATAAAAACACAAATTCACTTGAATATGGAGTAACTATTTCAACATTAGTTTTTTTTCATAGGTATAGTTCTTATGTTGCCACTTGTCAAGATCTTACAAAACTACTTTGCTATAAAAAGCATCCAACATGAAACATCTCTATTTTTTATTATTTAGTATTTATAATATCTAAGATTTCCTTTTAGTAATAAAAGTAGAGGCTAATAAATACTACATAAATATCAACAAGAGAAACACCTACAATAATTTCATCAACATGCATAGAACCAACAACAAACTTCAATGTGCATTTCTTATCAAGTAGAATTTATGCACCTTCTTAATTAATAGCTTCCAACCCAAACCATAGGGCTTAGGGTGTCAAAAAGTCCTCAAACCAACTTTATCTAAATCAAGTTAGTTTGTGAGCATTAACGAAGAAAAACATCAAATTTAACACTTGCAATAACATGTATCTTAATGTTAGACAATGCTTCTCTATCCATTAAACCAAACTTATTAGTAGTGCATGAAAGTTTAGAACTTTTGAATTGTATTCAATCTCCTTACCCATATAATCACTACATTATTTTTATTTTTAGAGGGCATGGGGTTTTTCCTACCCTTCTTACCTTGCTTGTGAGGATTATTTTCTAAATACAATTTTCGAATAGAGGACTCTTCATGACCACCCATACCACAATGATTACATTGAAGTACAAATTTATTATTAGCAATTGTGTTTGGCTTAGAACTTTTTAATATTATTTTTGGCTCCCTTACCCTTAGGATAATATGGAGAACTATCTAGGGTATGTGCAGGATCATGATGGGCCAAAAAGTGGTGATATGTAAGTGATATGATGGCCCATGTGGCTGATGACTTTTTTTTTACCCAAAATTGATGAAACAAAAAGGGTTTTTAAAGGAGATTGTCAGCTTCCAACAATATAAATTATGTTTTATTTTGAATTTAATAAATAATTATTATTCATTTTCTATTTGAATTACAACTAAAGTCCCAATTGGTAGGCTGATTGAAAAACATTTATAGCTTTCAAACGGTATCACATTTTTTGAATCTGAAATGTGTCACATTTTATGCTTCACATACTATAGGATTAAAAGAAAAAAATTGAATTTCATGAAGTTTTGACCAAGTTAAGGTGGTCAAACATACGAGTTTTTATATTTTTAAAATTTGTAATAAAAATTCATAAGTAATCATTTACTTGGAAAAAAATTACAAAAAAATATGTGTCACATCGACATGAGTCCTCTACTTATATCTAAAATATTATAAAAAAATATTATCATTTTATTGTGGTTAGGGTGGTTAGACAGACACCTACTTCTTAGTTTTTCCCTAAAATTTAAGTACTCAGCATTGAAATTTCAAATTTTCACCAAATAGATTTTTTTTAAATAAACCTAGTAGTTTAGAAACTACATTCAATTTTCTATAGATTATATTCTTACATATTTTTGAAATAATATAGATAACTTATTCAATTTTTTACGTCAAGTTGCCTAACTCTGATTGTTCTGAATTTTTCACCACTTAAGGGCATGTTTTTTCCATGATGATCCTGCACATACCCTACCTCAAGGAAGTGAGCATGAATGCATGCTTCATCTATGTTCATTAGTTGGAAAAGGAAAAATAGGTCTATAAAGGTGATCATATATGAAGACCTCTTATATACCTAATTAAAATTTCATCATCTTGTACACCTTTTTCTATTATAATAGATTTACATAATTCATTAGAATAATCATGTATATTTTGAACATCTCTCTATTTTAATAATTTTTATTCCCTACATTTTTCCTCTCTATGACAAATAGGATAAAATTATTTTCAATAAAATATTTGAGTTTTCACTAAGTATTTATAGGAGCTTGTTTCTTTAATTCCGCTACATAGAAGGGACTCTCAAACTAAGTCATATCATGCTTTTCCATTCTTGATCTAGCATCTTTTGTTCTAAGGGAAGAGAATTTGTGCTAAAATTTACCTCTAATTGTGTCATCCAATGATCAAGCTTGTTTTCATCCATTTTGCATTCAAATGGTGAGATCTAAATCTTATACTCCACTTTGAATGAAGGCTTGGTTGTAAGACTCTTCTTAATATTTGAAAGCTCTCCTTCATTAGAATACTTTGTACCTTTGTCTTTTTCCAACATCATATTTTCCTCCATCAAGTTCTTCATGGCTCCCATGGACTAAGATAGACTTGCATTGTCAACCTCCATCTTAAAAAAAATTGCTTCAACTTCAAACTTCAAATTATTTTTCTCTTACCATGCTTCTCAAATCGTTTCTACGCTTACAAGATTCAATATTCCTTTGTGAAGGTAATACATATTTTCGACATGACAGTGTTGTGGGCATGAACCTATAAAATATTCACAACAAACCACTCCCAATAAGAATGAACTTGGTTTGATGCCATTTGATCCATGAATATGAAGGATATTCCTCACACTTTTTCATCAACAATGGATTAAATTATTAATTAAATGGAACAACTAAATACTATAGACTAGTTATAATAAATGAGCAAGGAAATAGAACTAAACCAAACAAGAGGAAATCCACTTCAATTGAAAACTCTAGCATATGTGAGCCAAGTATGATCACTTAGTGGTAATCCAACTGGAAAAAAATCACTCAACCCTTGGTCTTGCTAAATAACACTCATACACCACTACAATAACCCCTTAATGCTCTTAATTTTTTTCCTCTATTGCTACAATAGTCCTAAAAATATAGAGAATTCAACTAGACCTATCACAACCACAACCATAAAAATGCATATAAGATACCAATAATTCATCCAAAAATATCCTAGAGGGACTATAATAAATATTTGCAATATATTTGGGAGTCAAAGAAGCTAGCATTTCATGCAAAGGAGAGGAAATTTTGAGAATTGGAATGCCACTGGACACGCACAACCTATTGTGGCATTTTTGTCTGTTCTACAAGAGAGTCAATTTCACATCCATTAGTCATGGTGAATGTTCCACAATAGATGATGAGTCCATCACAATGTTTGCATTTTCATTACCTATAGTAACTAATGATTTTACCAAAATATGTAAACACTCAATTTTTAGGATTTCCTCACACACCAAACAACACTTTGATGTCCCATACCACCCTAAATATTCTCCAACATCCAATAAGTTGTTCATTATTCCAAAACATGTCAAGAAATATAAAAATAGATCCTTTTCATATCAATTAAGCATATCTTATCATAATGTGTTTAATTCAAAAACTCTGGTGATTATTATGAATCATATGTTCTTCCTCTAACACTGCATGCTTATTTCAATACATTGGATGATAAACTACATTGTAAAATACATTGATTTTTTAGGCGTCTTATTTGGAATCTCTTAGGTAGTTCTAAACTATAACTTGTTTCTTTTAATTAATGATGTGTTTCAACATGTATTCACTGAGTTTCATATGAAATGAGTGTAGACTAAACATTTAGATGCATAGCTCTAGTTCATTCTTTTTGCCTAGCTTTATGTCTATCATTCCATCACAAATTTTATTTTTCCTCAATGATTTGTTTTTATCTTTGTTTATGTTTTCATTTACAAGAATAACCCATACTTAGAAATGTTTCACATTACTCTAAGACTATTCCCAACTAAAAGAATGTAAATACATTAAAAATTGGATTGAACTTATTGTAATTTAAGAAATCAATTGGCTATTAGAATTATTTTAAAATTTTGTAGATTATTATTTTTTATGGTCAAATTCTTTGTGGGATAGATGGAATAAGCAATTCAATTTTTTGATAAGTAGTTGTAATGGATATATTGTATTGGATGTATATTAATTGTCATTGATTATGAATTTCCTCATTCACTTGATAAAGGGAAGGCTATGAGAGGGTAGATGTTGTAGTTGCCAAATATTTAATGTTTGGGAGGGGGGTGTATGATGCATTTATAACTATGACACTAATTACTCAGAATTAAAAAGTATTCATTTTGATTGTGTTATGTCCTCAATATGTTTTATCAATCAAACATAAAAAAAAAAAAAAATCATGTGATTAATTTGTAATTATGTAAACAAAATGAATCAAGTGTCATTCTAAATTAATATACAATTGTGTATTTATTAAAAATTACACAATTATTGGACCAATAGATTAATGATTCAATAGTGTGTAAACATGGGGCAGAGAGAGCTTTTGTACCAAGTTACATTGAACATTTAAGATAAATTGGCAGATAATAAAAGAGGCATTGAACATATATTGTGTTAGTCACTTTAACATTTGTGTTTTTTAAAAAAAGGTCATCGTCATCATCAAAGTGAGAATTGAAAGCGTAAGACTCGCAAAGAGGAGAGATGCTCTTTATGAGCTGATTGAAATGTGTATATTCAAGGAAGTATTTCAAGGTGTCAACAATAAAAACATGAATGGGGCAAGGGGACACCCTTGTCTTACAGACTTTTGTGAGGAGAAATGAGGGGAGAAGAAACCATTAACAACCAACTTTGACATTGCTCAAGCAAAATCTTGATATGAACAATTATCTTGAATCTAAAAGATTGAATAGTTTGTTAAGCCCATTCAATAGTCTCCCAAGCAAACACCGAATTATCTAAGATAAATCTTGCCCCTAGAAACCCAATTTATTCGGACCAAACAATTTCTTTACAATATTTGATGGTTTAGTAAAGACATCTTTCTACGTAACTATGATAAGATTGTGTGTGTTTGTAATGTTGGTGTTCCAATTCCAACATCTTTTACTTCAGATGTAATTGATTGGATGTTTAAGCTCTTAGTTGACATGTTTGCGATGAAGAGCACAAAGATATACTGAGAAGAGGGGCGGGGCGGGGTGAATCAGTATATCAACAAACTTTTTACCCTCTTAAACTTCTTATCAACTTCAAACTTTAACACAAATCAACTATGCAAGAATATCACAATATGAACAAGTTGACACCAACAATTGTACTTTATGAATTATATAAGCTTTTACAATGAATGTAGGCACCAACCTACTTGAATCACCAATTATGTAGTTTAGTAGGCACCAACCTACAAAGAGCACCAACCCTTACTTCTGATTTAGTAGGCACCAACCTACAAGGAGGATCAACCCCTAATTCTGATTTAGTAGGCACCAACCTACAAGGAGCACCAACCCCTACTTGCCAAGCACCAACTTAGCAAAGATAATAACTTGAAGAATAATCCTCCACCTTCAATGTTGCTTCCTCAACGAATGATGGACTTTACAACCAATCTTCTTCTTGTTTTTGCCTTTCTTGAGAGATATTCACATAAATCTTCTACAGCATCTGCATTTATGTACTTATTTCAGATGTTCCTTTGATGATCTCCTCTTTATTTTCTTCCTCATTTACATATACAAATGTATATCTGCATAAATCTGCTCACACATATATATTCTTCTTTACAACAATCTGCCTTCTTGCTATTCGTTTCTTCACATAGAACTGCCTGAATCTGAATGATATATTCTTTTATTCTTGTCTCTATCAATCTGCTATAAATCTGATATATTCACATGATACTGCAGTATATTAATTCATACATATTTTTCTACAGTTTTCTCTTTTCAAATCAGATTTTACTTTCCTTTTCACAAACTCCAACACATGCTTGTGTTTTAATGATATAACATTTTATTCACACACCATACTCACAGCTTCAGATGACATACATTTTATACACAGCACTTCAAAGAATCTGTTTTTTTTTTATTCCCTCTCACACATACGTATCTTCTTTTACACCCACGTCCACACTCTAGTTGATATTCAATTTTCACACACAGCACACATTCGTGTTTTTATGATATATCAGTTATTCCACACTACTCACCTTTTATCTTTCATACAATTCTTTTTCATTTTATATCTTCATATTTCTTGAACAGGTACAACACTTCACAAGGGATATTTTCTTACTAAAGAGGCATCCTTTTGTTTACACTGCATAAAGTTTAATTACTGCTTTTAATGATAATCGCCGCCCCTGATATTTTTGCCTTTCATCTTAACAAGTAGTTTATTATAAATATTTTGTCTTTATTGGCGTGTCAGATTATTTATTCATAAAATCGCATTTCCTTTATGCTTTTTATCTGACGTTGCCTGAAACGCATCACCCGATTTCTTTTCATTACTCCAATTCATATAATTGAACTTTTGTCTTGGCGGCAGAAATATTATTATTCGACTTCTACTATCTTCACCGTTTTGAATAAATTGCGTCCTTTCTCAAAGCCCAATATTTTCTTCAAACTTTGGAGACTTCAGAATTCGTTTCCTTTGATTTTGTCTGTCGATGACCTTTCCCTGAGACGACAGAGATAAGTGAAGCAATGGCTCTTTGATGATATATGCGCATGGCCAGTTTGAAACCGCTTACATCAAATTGATCGATCCTCAATATCATGCTGCGGCTGACTCAAAGCTTCAATATATTAAGAGGACGTCGGTTGCTGACAAGGCTTTGTCTGAAGAAGATGATCTCATCACGGGAGCTTTTGTTTGCCTAGAAATATATATTCGCAACTTACCACACATGCCCAGAAGCTCAGACACATAATCTCCACGATACAGGGGAAACTCGATACTATTGGCTACTTGGACGCATTAATAATGCTGTTGACTTCCCTTATAATTTCATTCAAACTTCCTTTGAGCGTTGATATATTGCTTTACTTCCAAAAACAATAATAATCATTGCTTCTTTAGAATATAGTTGCTGCTTATCTGATGCTGGATTCCACGTCAGAACTTTGACACTTTTACCATGAGCGGCAATCAATAGAAACATGGCACCAACAAACTCCTATGCTTAGCGGCTGTGAGAAATGTAACCATCGACCAATGTGAAATAACACGGGAATAGCTGTATTTGATCCTTAAATATTATTAGTGCTTCCCTCATGAGCAGCAAAACACCTTTCAAAGTGTCTTTGATATGATCGCATCATATGGTTTATTGATCTTCTTTTCATAATATAATCATGTCTTCTTATATATGATCGGGCTGCCTTCTTGTATCAACTTTCTAATATACTCTTTGATTTGATCAATTTAGACTTCCTCCATTTCTCTTTAATAGATGCAATATCAATATTGTTTATGACTTGTTCCTTGGATATGTAGCATACTTTGACAATGATTTCCTTTTTGCCAACATTTGACATCAATGAGAACATTTCCAACATGCGATGCATTATGGTCTCCAAAACCAACAATGGTTTCTATGGAGTTGGCTTGGTTACTGCAGTTAGGATCACACAGTAGTTTTTTTCAATTCGCTCCAATACTGAGCACAGTTCATTATTCAATTCATGTTTCCCATTTTTAGGTTTATTTTTCAATCTGGTCATTGGAAGTTTAGTTGAATATTTCCTTCTATCCTGTCCTATAAGAAACTTAACCATTTTAATTTTTTTCTTTTGTTATCTCTATGTGTTTACGATTGTATCAAGCTGGTCGCACATGGTTTTTAACATAAGCTTGAAAGCCCTGCCCCTGAGTTCTATGCTAACAAAATTAAGAAACTTAGTGACACAAGTAAACTCTCTCGGAAAATTCCCTCATGTCACCAGAATTTTCCTTCTCACGGTACTGACTCAATTTGAACCACCACTTGCAGAGCACAAGGTATTTCAGATCAGAAAAAATGAGCCCACAGAAGGTATATTTTTAATCTTTACATAGGGCATTGGAAACAAAATGAATGATAAATTACTTTCAGAAAGAGTTGCTTTTCAGTAATTGAAAGTTAAAAATTAGTTGTTACAAATACATTCAAAAGGAACGTTATGTTGATGTTGATGGAAAAGGATAAAATCAATTACTATCATTAACTATTTTAAGTACAAAGAATGCATTGAAAAGAATTGGTGAGGAAATTGTAGGAAACAGCCGCTTTACGGAGATTATTAATGGTGTATGAAATCCCACAACAGGAACCCACCATCTTGTAAATAACTTTTAGAATATTTAATATTGCATAGATAAAAACATAAGCTAGAGAACACCTAAAAGGCTTAGCGATGGAACGGCCAATGATAGTGGTACGGAAGAGTAAAACGCTAATTAGCAATCTGTTGGAATTGGAACCTTAGTGGGTTGTCTAGCAGCTAAGGCAGCTTGACTGCTGAACCAAAGCAGGATCCACATTTCAAATATTTTTGTGAAAAAGAAAAAAAACAAGTTAAAGTTGCAAAATGTCTAATTCAAAAAGCAATATAACATTATTAGTTGAGATACTAAAAGGTTTCACTTACTGAAATAATTTAGAACACTGGAACTCCGAATCATTTTTTTTTTAAATGGACTATAAGTTTACATTTTTCTATGATTCGAAGAATGCTTCCAGTGTCCTAAATTAGAATAATGAATACAACAAGAAAGGTTTCAATCCAAACACTTATGCTCTTTACTCTGGCAGCATATGACCCAGAAGGAGATTGTACCGGACTCGGGGATGGACTTGGCTGTGAGACATTAGAGGGTCCACTAGAGAGGCTCTCTTTCTTGCATACATAATTACAATCACTGGGATGTACCACTCTGTACACCCCATTGCTGGCTAGCACATATACATCCTTACTGTTGTCCTCTCCAAATGAATATATGTAGTTCAAAGTGGGATATTTAGTTTGGGCTGCATACAGGCACGGAATTGGGGATTTAGCAGAGCAGTTGAAATTTACTTCCGTACTACTAAAGTTGCCACTGCCAATAGGATTTTCTATACCAGCCCACATATTTGCAGCATAGAGATCAGCATACAAATACCTGCAATTTCACAAAATTGAAAATGAATATATGGGTTTATTATTATCATTTAAGAAAGTGTAACTACCAGAGGAAAGAAAAGTGGTATCCACGATGGAAGAATTAATTATTGCCCCACTATAAATTGTCTTCTTCAGAATAACATTATAAGGTGTTAGTTTTCTGGATTCTTCGGAATGATAGTTTTTAGTTCCAATGTTTCAAGTGAGAGCCTTAACCTTCACCCATTATCAAAGAGAAAATTGATCTGTTGAGTCAACTACCAAGAGTATATATGTCTATTACGATGTGAAAAGTTAAGAACAATTACAGTGTGATATCTCTTTCAAGCATATTGATAGTAAAATGCTACATAGTTGCATACCTTCCATATAAGCAAGCATCTTGGTTGGATCTAGAAAGATAGCCACCGGTTATAGAGGCAGATCCTTCCTGCCGATTGACACTATTGTGATCATAACCTAGTATTGGTAAAATAGGCTGTATAGAATCAGCACTTGTGTTTCCTCCTGGGGATGAAGGAGGAATGTAGAGATTAAATCCTTCGTAGACACGCCAACCATAGTTCCCACCTTTTGTTACTAAATCCACCTCCTCATAGACTTCCTGCAAATTAATGTCATACAATGTTAGAATCAAAGACATTAAGGTCCTAAGATTTCCCAGAATTCTCAGTAAATAATGTACTATTTATCGGCATCCATTCACTCATCCTAAAAGAAATATGTAATCATCCGATGCATGTGCATAACCTTGCCAATCTAAATTTTCATGGAAATTTTATGAGTGTTTTAAATAATTTCAATACAGCTTATTTAGAATAATCTTATTGAGCCCTTTGTCAAGTTCATTACACATCCCCTAAAGCTTATTACTTAAGTTATCCTCTGACCCTCTCTTAGCAGTAGTTTCTTAACATATAAGTTCTGCATGGCAAAAGATGATCAAGCAACGAATGTTATGGCAATCACACTATGCATATAGCAGGTTGTGTTTCTCCATAAATGTCCAGGAATTTCTCCAGAGTGTAGAGACACATTCCTATTCCCAAAAACCATACTAGGCTATGAAAACCTTGCCCACAACATAACTAGGCTGTGAAAATCTTGCCATAACATTCCCCAGAATTTGAATTTTTGGATCACAACCAGCTAGCAGGTCTACTTCTGGCTTCAGTTTTTTCCTAAATAAATGCTAAACCAAGTTTCCTCCCATGCTTCCCCATTTAACCACTTCCCATTTATGTTTGCCAATTTCCAGCCCGAAATGTAAATCTATATGTTCCCATTTCATGGGTTTTCTTGTATCCAAAGTTCAGTTCAAGTTTTCAATTATGTATCCTTCTTATAGTAATCTTACATGATTAGTTTTGTTCTTCTGTTCATTGACAATTCCACATGAAATAAGAACCAAAAAACATTTTGCTCCTACAATTTTGTATGATGCAATTTTGCTTCTGTGACAAGTAGGGCAATGATAGCTTCCTGAGGTAGTATCGTGAAATTTCTTCAACAGAGTTTGAAATGCATTTGAAAACTTTATATGACAATTAGGTTTATAAAACCCTGAGAGTATCATCTACATTTATGGCACCCAGATTTTCTTCAATCAAGGCATTGAACAATATTCTAGGACCATCGTGATGCTCTCATATCTATCTCTTGCCCATTACTCCATTAGTGTTTCACCGTGATGTTGCTTGTGCCATTTTCATTTGCCTGGTATGAACAATTCAATATTGCATTCTGGAGCCGGCTACTTATATTTTTCCACACTATAGAACTAGCTTTTTATGCATTATGTACATGAATATCTTGGATAGCAAACAGCTGTGTGGTTGCATTTAATTTTCTCCACAGGAAATATTGCAGACCTCTTGAGTTTAGACAGCGAGCATGATATTCAATCTTAAGCACTGATTGAAAAGGTATATAACCTGCCAACGTTGTCTTCAAAGTAAAGTCATTTATTTTAAATCAACAAACCAATTCTTTACAATAACAAAAGCTGTCAAATAAATATTTAAGAGAATTTTCACAATACATTTTTTTCAGTAGACTCCTATATTTTCCCTGAATTGGAATTATTAAACATGCAGGTGCAAATAATAACGACCATGAAAGGAAAAGATAAGTTTACAGCACCTGACCAACGTCTGCACAGAAAAAATAAGTTGGATTCAATGAATCAAAGCTGCAACGCCAAGGATTTCTGAAACCTAAGGCCCAAATCTCTGGCTGCCAGTTATCATCTTGAACATATGGGTTGTCAGAAGGGATAGAATAATTCCCCCAAAGGTTATTTGCACGTATTTTTTCTGCACCTTTAAGTTCAAAGAATCAAAAGCAAAATAGATGAAGTTAGGTACACCCATGCACAGACTTGAATAGAAAAATATTCACTCACACATTCCACGTGGAGATCAAGCTCTCTTTTCCTATCAATTTCAGTTTTAGTTTCATAGCCTTGAGCAAGACAAATAATGTCAAATTTTTCCATTGAAAATACTCTCCAAATTTCACACTTTTCCAATTTCTAAGCAATAATTTTATTTCTTAGGGCCAGCATGCACTAGTTAAGAGTCAAGACTTCAAATCAAGCAGAACAATTTATGATTTACATATGTAAGCACTTACACATTTCACATACACACGCATAAGGTGCAATAGTTTCAAACATAAATGAACACAGAAATCCTTAATAGAAGTTGCCATAAAAGGTAAAAATGCCCTTTTAAAATTTACTCAACATATTCAAGACCATTAGAAACGCATAAGGTGGTGCACATGAAGTATAATTTTTTTGTCAACTATATCATGGATACTGAGGTGCCCAACAACAATTTTTTTATATCTGGTAGTGGTATCCAATAACCAAAAAGGAGACTAATCTCTAATCTATGGAAATCACCAATTGCATCATTGATAATTACAATTATTGCATTGGCATGGCCTGCCAAAGAATTTTCAAGTACTTCTATTCACATGTTATGTTGTCTCTGTTTCTTTATTATTAGGCACTGGCAAAGAATATGAATTAAAACTATACACACACTGGAGATGGAAATATTTCCTTAACTTATCCTTGTTCAAAGAGTTGCCTTTAGTAACATACATGTAAGTAAACATTTTCATAGAGATTTGATGTTTTCATTTCTGTATAGATGGATGAGGTTTATTTGCAACAAAAGAATCTTTACATTCATGAGATCCAGCTCCTGGTAGAATTTCTTAAACTTCAAACACAGCTACAAAATCCTGGAACTCAGGCAAGGGAACAAACAAGAGGTTTCATAAGCAGGAAATAATAGTAGTACTTGAAGAAATGCTGGAAATACAAGGTTGACTTTATAAACTAGATTTTGAAGTTTAAGAAAAGCAATACTGCACAACCTGCCATTTCTATGTATAGAAACTGTTTACGAGGTACAGGTGGCAAGAGTCCTCAAATGTGGCAAAGTTCATAGTAAGAGTTGTAAAACATGCATTTAATGTAATAAAGAAGACATATAATTTCATCTTTCTACATAGCTATTCGGTTAGCCAAGTTCATGGTAACACAAATGAATCAGCATTCAAAATTTTGAATGTTTCCTTAACGAACTAGAAGAAATCAAAAGTTGTTGCAGGATGCTCATTAAATGGTTTCCAATATGATATATTGATTAGAGTAGTTGAGGGTTCTCTTCCTAGCTGAATGGTATTGTAACACCCCTAACTTTTACTATGTTTTACTTTTTACTTTTGAAGTAATTAGTAGATGATTATGCATGATTCAATGATTTGATGTTAGGAAAAATGTCTGGAAAAATCAATGTTTTCATGAGTTATATTTATTTGACTAAAATTGACATGTGTTTAAAAGTTGTCAAGATGTGATGATTTCATATAAGGATTATGAAATGATTAATGATACACTAATCTTGAGTTGGTGATTGCAAGTCACATTCAGGGAACAGGTTTCCGCCCCTCCGAGAAAAGGAGGGAGAGCATCATCAGAGAGAAGGGAATAGATATAAGGAAAAGAACAGTTTAAAGCCATCTTAAGTCTTGTGTAGGTGCAAATTGGTGAACCAAGTTGAGTCGGGGAAGAATATCTTGACCCAATCTCGCATTGAGTGTAAGCTTACGTCACCATATTATTAAACCTATTGATATTAATAGTTAAGAGCATAAACTATTATTTTATGTAAACTTTAGGAAGTTGGAACAAAGTTGCTAGTGCGATTAGTTATTACCGACCTCATTTCACAATGAATCATCCTTTCTTATCGATAAGAATAGTAATGCTTTAGAGAGAGTGAAGGAGTCATTGTGAGGGGGTGGAAATTCCCCTCAAACCATGCATGCTCATCTAAAAGCATTCATAGGCTAATTTTGTGGAGAGACCCACGGCTTAGTGGGCATTTTATGTTGCTCTTAAACCTTGAGTAGAGAATCTGTGGGAGGGGGTAGTTATTTTAACTACTTTTGAATGGTTGGTTTATGGATAATAAAAAGAAACCGTTATGGGAGAAGGGAGGAGATAGTCCTCCTTAGGGGAGAACAAGTCAGAGGGCGGCGGGCGGGGGGGTATTTTCTTTTGGAAAGGTGTTCCGCAGGAAAAAAAAATCATAAAAAAGATGTTTGAGCATAGAGAAATGGGGGGTACAGTTGCTTATGCTGATAGTTAGATAAAAGTCTTCATATCGCTAGATAAGCTTGGGGGAAATTATTATGTTATCGTTGAACAACAGGATATGTTGTCATGGACATAACTCGGGAGCTAACACCATGAGTGTGAAGAAAGGAGAATAGACATGACGGCATGACAGGCAGTGAGAAGAGGATAGTGTTCCCTAATGATAGGTCGTTCATTTCTGCAATGCAATATTCCAACGCCACTCCCAATAGCAAATTTGTGGACCTTAATACCTTCAACACCATTCAATGGAAAACTGAGCCAAATATGCGTGGACAATGATTGCACTTGGAGTCCACCACACCTCAGGACTTGAGGTTGAAATCTTTAGAGTGTTTCCATGCTTCGCCTTGTGCATGAGAATATTGTGCATGTTATGGCTCTTTGTCTTTATAGAGGAATGTGGTTTCCTCCTTATGCTGGCATTCTGAAGAGCATTGTTCTATTCCATCAATCACTTGCACTAAGGTGAGCCAAAAGATGGTACAACGTTCCGGATAGTGCAGTCGAAGTTTGAGCAGGTCATGCTTTTAAACACTCTCTCTTTTTCTTGAAATAGTGGAGTAAAAGATGAAATATGTCATTTTAAATTTGGAGTCAGTTTTTCTTCATTTAATTTAAAGAAATTGTCTCTCTTCCCTCTTAGTGGGATAGTTACAGTGGTATGAGAATAATTGGAAATAGAATTGTAAATTTAAGGAATCATCCTTGAGCGAAATTGGAACCACAATTTCCTTAATTAATATTCAAGCCTAAGATTAGATTGTTGTGACCTTATGACTTGGTAGAATGAAATATTCCGAGCCAAATTTTTTCGTTTTTAACAATTTGCAGATTACAAACCAATGCACTCGTTAAGGTTAGAGGATAAACCAAAACGTGCAAAAGCAACTCTAACCAGAATGTACACCAGGATCCCGATGTGGGCAAGGTGTGAGCATTGGTCAGAGGATCTGGAACAAAATGCTTATGCTGGAACTCTAACCAAGAATGGCGCCGATGATGGCGAGCATATGGTCAGAGGATCTTCTATTCTAATTGCAGAAAGGAACTCGACACCAAGTATGTGCTACCCAATCCAGAATGGAGTGAGGGGCGACCATATGGTGGAGTGATTACAAATAATAATGCTTGAAAAGAAATGCTGAAAGCTGAAACTACTCAACACCCAGAATGTGCTTGCTAACCCAGAGTGGGAAAGTAGCTACCATAGGGCGGAGATTTACTTATTACAAAACAACTTCATAATGAAACAGAGTATTACAAATCAGCTGTGAACAAGACTGAAAATGACTGCCAGTACTACTGTCAGTTTACAAAGTAAGAATTGTTTGCCTGCAACGAGCATAGGAACATGAAAGATTAACAGTAACTCAGATAAATGTTTCTTCTTGGCTTGTTCAAGGTTGCCAAACAATATCTTCTCTTAAAAACCAGACTTATAAGCCTGATTTCACAGATCTGCACTTACAAATGAGTAACCAACAACTTACAAATTCAAACAAAAGTTCATAACTTCCTCAATAAGCATCCGACTAACATGCCATAAAATGCAATGCACTCAGAGGACCTAGGCGACCAAGATTGACCCTTAAAACTGAACAAAATACCTCAGATTCAATCTGCACGAATTTCAAGACAGTACACAATGGTACGGCCCAGCTGAAAAGTTTGACCTTGCTTTAAAAATTCAATACACAACTAAAAAATCTGAAACTTGAACTAATGATTCGCCCTTGACAGACTAATGAATTGAGACACTGCCCAGAACTATATCTTTTGTATTTTTTGAGATGTGAATAAAAACCCAAATCTGCTGAAGCAACAAAGCAATTTTGTAAAACCCCTAATATGCAGAAAGCAGAAACTAAGAATTACAATGCTGATTACAATGCACAAATTTCAATGAACTCACACTACTAGACTAAATCACCACTAGTCGTTGTATTGCAAGCAAGAAGCGATGCCCGAGCTAGGAGGCCTTCATTCCTCGAAGCAATCCCAAAGCCAATCCGGCAGCATAACATTCCTGTAGATAAAAGATGAGAAATGATGCTCCAAGTCTCCTTTTTATAACTTCCTGTTGACTTCTCGAAACCCTAAAATCCCCTTCAATGTCAAACCCTAATCCTTTCTCCAAGATGGCGTCCTTTTCCTTTCAAGCTTAATATTGATATTTTAATTAAATTCACCTTGATAAATGCGCCCACATTAAACTTGCTTTGACTTTGGAAAATTCAATATAAATTTAATATTTCCTTAATGATGGCGCCACCCTTCAAGTCCACCTTTTAAAATAACATTAAGTTATTTGACTAGGCCAAGGTGATAAAATAACATTTAAAATATAATGTTCTTTTTTAAGTGAAATAAGCTCATCTCTTCAAAACTGCATTTTGAAGTCCGAAACTGAATACGCCACTTGAGTCAACTAAAGGGAAAAGTCAACTGCCTGAGACCAACCTGTTTACTGCCAAAAATAGAATTTACTAAAAATAGTAAATTCCTGGAAATGCTCAGAAAGCCGAGACGAACATACCACTGCGAAGCTCTCTGAAAACCCAGAAAGAATCCGCCATTGAATCCACCAGCTCCGAGCAAGGACATCCTTAAAAATAGGAAACCCTAATTTTACCTTCCGACTAGCCTTCGGGTTTCCAGAAAAAGGCCAACGGTCACTGGAAAGATCAGGTTTGAGAAGGGGACATTACATAGAAGAGCACAAAGACCACCATTAGAATGCTTAACCAGATCATTATATTAGTTGATCTTTGTATTCTTGTTCTCGACTTCATGTCGAAAGAGTTATATTTAATTGAGAATATTTAAGCTAGACCTCTTTATGAGTCAAGATAGACTAAACCCAGAGGATGATAGATGTTCTTTAATGGGATATACAAATTAGCATGGGGTTAGTTTATGTTTCCTTTACACTATAATATGATCAAGAAGGTCAAAGAATCACCTAGGCGATAATATATGTATATCACCAAACCATAATTTTCTTATGAGATTTGGAATTTGAATACTTGAGTATGAGGGAGTAACCCCCTATTGGATTAAATATTACTTTGACCAAGCTTGTATGACATAACGCCAAAATATCCTCTATGACGGTTTGTATGTCATGATGATGGCATAATGTCATCAGTATTGCTTTGAAATCTGAGAATAGATGAGAAAGTGAAACCCTTATAGGGATTGGATTAGAGGCAATAGCCTAGACCCCAGATGTTACAGATGTGTAATGTGGGAATTGAACGTATATATCATTTAACTGAACTAGTTATATTACAAACTCGGTGAGTAAGCACTTATGTATGCAAATTTATTGTAATATGGGAAATTGAGTTTTGCATGTCATTTGTTAAGTTACAAATCTAGGAGAATAGGCAATCTAGGAATGTGGAAATTTAGATAGCTTTTCGATTAACAATTA
This sequence comes from Sequoia sempervirens, assembly GCA_007258455.2. Classification (NCBI taxonomy): domain Eukaryota; kingdom Viridiplantae; phylum Streptophyta; class Pinopsida; order Cupressales; family Cupressaceae; genus Sequoia; species Sequoia sempervirens. The sequence goes on along the minus strand of VDFB02193867.1, from coordinate 144,667,295 downwards.
TTTCTTATGTTATGCTATCTTAGGAGAGAGAGAGTAAACTAGGCAATGCAAGGATAAAAATCTCTTAGTTCTTGTTCAATAAAACTTATTTTAGTGCTAAGTGCACATAAAACATATTTAGCCCAAGATTGGGTATCACTGGAATGATTTACCTCAAGGTGGGACATAAGGAGAGATTCGTAACTCAATTCATCAGGATGGTGGTAAACTATTATGATTGATAAAGGTTTATGTGACAAGGAAGTTATTATGAGTTCATAACTTAACCTATGTTGAAAGTCAGTAGACTCAAGTAGACCAAGGGTCGAAAGTAGATTATTATCTTTTAATCAAACCTTTTAGGGTAGAGGGATTGTCTTTGATCTAAACAATTGATATAATATGATAGTAACCATTTAAATATTATATTAGTAAGGAAATACCTTGAATACTATGTTTATTCATGTTACGTGAAACCTAAACTTGAGCAATGCCAAGTGGTCTAGGAAAGACTAAAAGCATTTTGTTTGTACGTTTTGTTATGCTTATGTCATTACCTTTGGGAAACAAGGATGTTTGATATTTCCATGTATTGGGTTAGAGAAGCTAAATCCTAGTTTTGAAACAAGGAGGATATAGGAAATCTAAAACTCTCATGTCGGATATGGCATTGTACACATATATACTGATTAACAGTGAAAGGCCGAGGAAATCATAGAACAAGACAGGAAGTCTTTATAATACCTTAAGAGATTCCATGATAATGTCGAAACTTGATTTAATGCTTCAAAGATGTTGGGTATTGAATCTTGAGAGTAAAATGACAGGAAGTCATAAACCCTAGATATTGCAAGAATGCAATAAGGGACTTTTAAAAGGTCTAAAATACCTAAATCTTTACATTACATGTATACCTTGGATTAAGGATTAGATCTAAGTCAGATTGGCGAGAATGGATTTTCTATACAGACTAGTTGCGTCTAGAGTACCATATAAATTAAGTAAAACTATAGGATGAGATAGCTTCTAAGACGAGTCAGAGGTGTGTGTCTAGAAGGCATGACCAATCAGAATGATCATACTTAGCTAGAAGGGATCTAGAGTTGTATGGTCGATTGAGTTTTGTACGACACATCACTAGGACTCACATGGAGAAACTTGACAGTTCCTTATATCTATACCCTTCGTGAAGGGCCGGCAGTTAGGAAGTGTGCGGGGGACCACTTGAGTCTGCGGTTGGAGGAAAAGCACTCAGATGATGCTCTCCCTCTATAGCAGAAGACTCACCGAGTCTCGTGAAGATCGATATCAACATTCCAGATGCAGTGATCTCCATGTTATGGCTTATGACAGTTAAACTTATGAGGTAAAACTATCATTTTTCCATTTGTATTTTATGTAATATAAAGGAAAATTGTAAGGACTTCTCTTTGAATCTAGCTGCGATTACATTTGATTTCAAGTTTGTTGTACTTTATTTCTTGATCTTATGCAATTGTTTTAAAAAAAAAATTCTCTCACATGGTTACTAAGTTTATTACCTTCTAGTAAATTCTTGAGTTTACTTGAGTTTTAAGAGGAGGGATGTTACAGGTATAGCATACGATCCTATCCATTTGCAAAGATCCATTTTGCAAGGCTGCCCATTAGGTCCCTATCTCTATGGTACACAGGAATCAATTCCCAAATGTTCATTTTGCAGATGATTCGGCGTTAAACTCCTGAACCTACTCAACAATATATGTAGGAGAAACTTATTTGTCTGGACACTTTTTCTGATGCTTCTGGGGCAGCAACTAAGTTAAACACAGAAATTCAAGTTCAATGAAAAATGGGTGCTCATTTAACCTTGAAAGATCATCCATTATTTGGGTATTTCCTGTTGGAATTCAAGTTCCCATAATGGATCAAAGGCAGAATTTACTATCTGATCAATGGGAGCATTTATTAGCTGCAACTTTGTCTGCAGAGGCATCTTTCAAGCACAAAGTTTTGGAGCTTTTGGTGATACTTTAAGGATTAGCTGTTAGAGCAAGTATGAGCAAGATGATCATCATAGACTCTTCTTGCAGCTTGTGTGGGAGAGAGGAGACAATCACATCTTTTGGAGGTGATTTGTGGACAGGTCTTTTTGGACTTAGCTTCAAGTTGAATTTGGTTTCCTTTTTACCATTCCTTTGTCTTGGCAAGAAGATTTATTGAGTAACATATGGATTATTAGGTGCAGCACAAAAATTTGTTTAGCATACCATTATTTTGGCTTCTATGAGGAGTTTGTTGAAAGCGTGATCCAAATCCGCCTTTTAGGATGATTCTTCTCTGCTTCCAATGTAGAAGTTGACTCTGCCAATCAGGGCACAAGTCCAAGTGCTTTCTCTGCTTACTTTTGTAGGTAGAGATTTTCATGGACTCTTTTGCATCCTAGTAACGAACATGTATGAACACACACATTGTCCATAACTTTATAATGTACAACATCAACTGTCTAACATAATTAAACCATACCCTAAATATCCCTATTATTTTACCTTCATCTTCAGGTTCCTTAGCTAGACTACCTGCACCTCCAAAGTGAGAAAGGAGGGGCACCACATCCTCCTTGTTGGAAAAACAAGGACATACAACTAAGAGGGGGCATGAATTAGTTGTCACAGAATATTAAGAATTTTCAAAATTTACTTAACTTAATCTTAGATCTGATGAATGAACAATCAACACATCAGAAACATAGAGAACACCAAGATTTTTTACGTGGAAACCCTGTTAGGGGAAAAACCATGGTGGATGTTAGTCCACAATATTATACCCTGTTAAAAGTATAAGAAAAAGAATGGGAATGCACACGCATTCAGGCACACTACATAGAGCTCACTGCTCAAATACAAGAGGGCTCACTACCCAACAATACACAACAATATGGATTAGATCCACAGGGTATGAACTAAGAAAATAGCTTATTCACAAGCCTGATTATAGTTTCGGTTAAGCATAGAAAACCTTCTTCACACTTCGCTCAAACTTCTTTTCACTCTACTCTAAAATCAAATGATTAGATCAATATTCACACATCTGCACTTTCTTTGGCATATATTCACTCTTATGCACACTAAATTCACTCAAACAATCACTCATATATATCCACAACATGGAATCACATCAACAACTTAGTCGGCCAAAAATATAAAACATATTTTCAATGTCGACCCAAATTTACAAATAGATTTTCAATATGGATCAAACACTGTCAGCTAATATCATGATGCGACCTAAAAAAATATCCTCGAGCATTCCAAACATTCAAATTTAAATCTTCAAGGATCCACAACACGTTACAACCATCATGTTGGCCAAGAACATGAAAACCCGAACATACCGAGAAAAATCTTCGACCACGAACACACTGATCAACGCGGATGTACAAAAAGAATAGAGAGTGATCTAGAAGCATCCATAGACAACAAGAACTAACAGAGAATCATCCATAGCAACAGAAATTACCAGAAACACATAAACTTCAATCAGGAACATTGACATAACCCACAAAAATACTGTTAGAACACAATTGTTCATAGCACGATCAAATCTTCATGCAAACCTCTAAAACTTCCATTAGATGAACTAGATACTCTTAGCAATAAACCCTTTATTCCACAACAACTCATCTTCAACGTACATAACAAAACACCTTCATGACCTTCACTATTCCACTGACAATCTGCAACTCTTCCTTTAACAATTTTCTCAATATCCTCGACATATACAACCTTCAATACAAAAATGATAATAGTGTTGACATCAATGACAACCACATATTAGCAACAAAACCACAACATCCAACAATCTCCCCCTTTGGCATTGATGGAAACACATGATGTGAAAAACACCATCAAACCAACTCTCAATCAACACTTACGCCCCCTTAGATTTTGACTCTTCTTCCTTAACCTCTTCTACAAGATCTCCCCACAAGAATCTTCACTCCAGATAAGCAACAGTTTTCACATGACTCTTCTCCCCCTTTGACATCAATGGAAAAGATAAGCATTATCTTCCCACATAAAAGCTTTGAACCACATATCCGCACATCTGACTACTCCCCCTGAGTAACAGCCACAAAAACATCAATCCGGATCAAGAAATATCTATGAAGCACACAAATGATCAAAATAAATGCATCTCTAGTTCATATCAAGAGGGGTAATCACCCCTAACATCCCTCTGAGATACTCAAAAGTATCCTTCAACAATGACTTGGTGAAAATGTCCGCAATCTTTTCTTTGGTAGGCACATACTCCAGTCTGACTTCTTTCTCATTCACTTTTTCCCTCAAGAAGTGAAACTTGATTGATATATGCTTGGTCTTAGAGTGTAGCACTATATTCTTTGATATGTTAATTGCACTTGAGTTGTCACAATATATGGCAATAGGTTCATCATTGTAGGCTTCATTGACATCTTTAGGCTCAATATTGGAAATCAGGCAATACTCTTCTGCAATCTTTCTTCTAGTTTGCACACCTTTATTCTTGTCTCCTATAATTTGATTTTTAGAATGATTTAACTTCACATACCTTAGAGATTTAGGATTCTCTCAAAATTCTGATTCTTCTATTCTCTCTTCTACACTTGTACTTGTCTCTCCTTCTTGACTTACTTGATTTACCGAAATAAATTGAGGTTGTTTTATCAGAACATATGACACAATTTGAAGTTGATTCTATGTATGAGAATTCTTCCCTTTGTTTGTGTTGTCTTCCTAGTCATCTGAATCATATCCATAGTATCTGGATGATTTAGCAGAGTCCTCATCAACTCTGACATTTACACTCTCAACCATTTTTCTCAATCTTCTATTTTAGCACCAATAGGCCTTGATTTTAATAGAGTAACCTAGAAAGATTCCTTCATTGCTTCTTGCATCAAACTTTCCTATATCCTCATCTCTCTTGATATAACACTTGCTTCCAAAGATCTTGAAATATTTAATAGCAGGCTTATAACCAAACCATAGTTCAAAATGAGTCTTACCAGAATTACCATTTACATTTACCCGGTTCAAAGTGTACATAGCAGTGCTTACAACTTCACTCCAATAGATGTGAGGCACATTTCCTTCAATCATCATTATTCTGGAAACATCTAGAATTGTTCTATTCTTCCTCTCGACAACTCCATTCTGTTGAGGGGTTCAGGGAGCAGATAACTATCTTATGATTCCATGCTCTTTACAGAAAGAATTAAAATACCTGGAGGTGAACTCACCACCTCTATCTGACCTTAAGCATTTGATTTTCAGACCTTTCTCATTCTCTACCATAGCTTTGAAATTTTTGAACTTCTCTAATGCTTCACATTTTTCTCTTAAGAAAGCAACCCATATCATCCTAGAATAATCATCAATAAGCAACATAAAGTACCTTTCTCCATGGAGACTTCTGACTTTGGAGGGACCACCTAGATCAGTATGTGCTAGCTCCAGTAACCCATTTGAGTGATGTTGTTTGCTCCGAAAAGAGACTCTAGTCTGTTTTCCCATCTGACACTCCTTGCAAATTGGGTTAGCAAGCTTCACTAGCTTTGGTAGATCTCTTACTGCTTGAGTGGAACTAACTTTGACAATGTTATCAAAATTCACATGACACAGCCTTCTATGCCATAACCAACTTCCATCTACTTGAGCAATTAAACAAATTTCACTACTAACACTTAGGTGAAAAATATTACCTTTTGTTTGTTTACCTAAAGCAATTATATTTCTAGAACTTCCAAATATCCTGCATCTTCCATCTTTGAAATGAAGATCATAACCCTTGTCCACCATCTGTCCAACACTCAACAGGTTGTGCTTCAATCCTTCAACATAAATAACATCATCAGTGTTATGCTTACCACCAAGACAAATAGATCCTCTGCCATGAAACACACAAGCATTGTTATCTCCAAATCTTACAACCCCACTGTCATACTTCTCTAGACTTACAAATTTGCATTTGTCACTAGTCATATGATGTGAGAATCTGCTATCAATGACCCACTCATCCTTTTCTTCAATTCAGGCTGCAAGAACTTTCTCAACTTTAGCAAATTCAGTAGTCACCATACTATTTTCCTTGATAGCAATGAAAACCCAATCATCTTCATTTCCATTATCTTTATTAGACTCTTCATCAGTCACTCCTTCAAAAAAATAGCATTTCTTTTGAAATCTAGATTTGTAAGGCTTAGATCTAAGAACTCTTTCAAGACACCTTGATGCAAAATGACCTATTTTATTGCAAGAAAAAAATTTGATAGGAAATTTTCCTTTATACTTACCTTGTCCTCTACCTTATTTCTTTACAATCAGTGCTTCCAATTCTTCTACTTCTCTTTCTTCATCTTCAATCTGTTTCATTTCTTCCTCATACTTGAATGTTTTTCTAGAACTCTCTCCCAGATCATATCTTTGCTTGTTTCTTCCAAATACAGTAGCCTTAAATGCAGTTTCAGTCTTAGGAAAAAAATCACCAAATTCACTCAATTCAAAGGAAACAAGTTTACCAATCAATGTATCCCTTGTCACATTCGTTACTGATCTGGTTTCTTCAATAGCATGAGCCTTTGCTTTATAGGAGGGAGGCAATGATTTGAACACTTTAGCTACAATTTATTCCTCATCCAGGGTACCACTGACACATCTAATACCCATCACTATTTCATTTAATCTTTGCATAAAAGAAGAAATATTTTCATCTTCACCCATCCTCAAATTTTCATACTTGCCTTTCAAACTCTATAGCTTAGCCATCTTCACATGTGCATCTCCTTCATACAAAGTTTCTAGCTTCAGACCTATCACATTTGTCATTTCTCAATCTGTTAGAGCACTCAACAAAGCTTCCATAGCCCTGACATTATTCTTAGCCTTTTTAATCTCATCAGCAGTGGAAGGAACATTCTGAGGAATAACATATCTGTTCTTTGTAATCTTCTAGAAGGGTTCACCAATACACCTCAAATGAAACTCCATCCTAGTTTTCCATAGTGAGTAGTTTGTTCCATTGAATCTAGGACTGTCCTTGTATGATGCCATCTCGGATCACCTCAAGCTTTTAAACTTCTTTAGAGGAACCTGCTCTGATACCAATTGTTGGAAAAACAAGGACAAACAACTGAGAGGGGGGGTGAATTAGTTGTCACAGAATATTAAGACTTTTCAAACTTTACTTAACTTAATCTTAGATCTGATGAATGAACAATAAACCATGAACAATCAGCACATCAGAAACATAGAGAACACCAAGATTTTTTAATGTGGAAACCCTGTTAGGGGAAAAACCATGGTGGATGTTAGTCCACAATATTATACTCTGTTAAAAGTATAAGAAAAATAATGGGAATGCACATGAATTTAGGCACATTACCTAAAGCTCACTGCTCAAATACAAGAGGGCTCACTACCCAACAATACACAACAATACAAATTAGATCCGTACGGTATGAACTGAGAAAATAGCTTCTTCAAAAGCCTGATTACAGTTCCAGTTAAGCACATAAAACCTTCTTCACACTTTGCTCAAACTTCTTCTCACTCTGCTATGAAATCAAATGATTAGATCAATATTTGCACATCTACACTTTATCTGGCATATATTCACTCTTATGCACACTAGCTTTGCTCAAACAATCACTCATATATATCCAGAACATAGAATGACATCAACAACTTAGTCAGCCAAAAATATAAAACATATTTTCAATGTCGACCCAAATTTACAAATAGATTTTCAATGTGGATCAAACACCGTTGGCTAATATCATGATGCGACCCAAAACAATATCCTCGAGCATGCCAAACATTCAAATTTAAATCTTCAAGGATCCGCAACATGTTACAACCATCATGTTAGCCAAGAACATGAAAACCCGAACATACCGAGAAAAATATTTGACCACAAACACACCGATCAATGCAGATGCACAAAAAGAATAGAGAATGATCTAGAAGCATCCACAAACAACAAGAACTAACAAAGAATCATCTAAAACAACATAAATTACCAGGAACACATAAACTTCAATCAGGAACACTGACAAAACCCATAGAAATACTGTTAGAACATAACTGTTCATAGCACGATCAAATCTTCATGCAAACCTCTAAAACTTCCAGTAGATGAACTAGATACTCTCATCAATAAACCCTTTAGTCTGCAACAAATCATCTTCAATGTACAAAATAAAACATCTTCATGACCTTCACTATTCCACTGGCAATTTGCAACTCTTCCTTTTACAATTTTCTCAATATCCTCGACATATACAACCTTCAATACAAAAATGCTAAGTGTTGACAGCAATGACAACCATATAGCAAGAACACAACCACAACATCCAACACTCCCCCATGGAAACATAACACGTTAGTACTGTAAATTTTTGTTAACCAATATCAAAGCTAATTCATTACATCAAAATAGTATACACTAGTTTTTCCTATGGAAAGAATTTATCTCTCAAGATTATATACTTATACACTCCATTTCAAACATAATCTAATTTTCAATGTCACAATAGTAACACAATCAAAACTTTCATTTCAAAAAATGATTCCATAGTACATAAACCACTCAAAATCCTTACATATTAGAATTACCACCCATCAGCTTCTTTCAAGACAAAGAAAACATTGCACCCTTTTAATCCTCACTAGCAGAATTTCTCATAACAAAAACATATAAAAGTATTCAATTTCAAATGCATTATCATTTATTTTTCTTTATCCTTAAATTACAATTCCTCTTCTAATACACTATTAAGAAATCAATACATTAGAATGCTACATTTCCACAAAAAATAACATAATTATACACAATCACTCATTTTTCATGAATTATTCATCACGCTACAAGCAAGACATTCCACTTTAATCATTTAACAACACTAAATTTCATAACATATTATAAAAAAGTCATGATTTTACACCCTTTTAGAAGCATGGAAACACAAGTTATCATTTCATAAGTACTATATTCATGATTTAACATACATCCAGGAATCACATCATAAGGCTACACAAGGGTCCATCTGGACACCGGGAAGCAGCATACTAATCCATGATACATAATCCATGAGCCAAGAGACAATTTCCATCTCACATAATCCATACCTCACACTTAGTGGCTTGATGGTGTTAGGCCACACACACATGGTGAGATCATCCAACAAGACCACAATGACCTATCTCTTGTTGTATAAGGTGGTTAGCCTCCAAGAGATAGTCATCACATATAGGTGGGTAGTGGGTCCTAGCTATGTAATAGCCTCACATACCCCCATCCTCAAGGTTCCCTAAGTCTGATTCCTCGTATACACTCACCAAGTTCACCTCATATGTCCTTGGAGAGGAATCACAATACGACACATGGTCGACATTGAAAGTAGTAAGGATAAACTAGTTTAGCCACCAAAGTCAAATAAATATCAAATAAAGATTCAATTTCAGCAATAAAGCAAGAAATATGCATAATTTCAACACTAAATCAAATGTAATCATGAGGGATACGTGCAAATAAAATCACAAGGTGTGGCTAAACCATCACAATCAAACATAAACAAAATGTCGGCCTTCACAGTCAATAGAAAATCATCAATACCATAAAAAAATACACAATTTTCAAAATTGCACTATACAATACTGTGTGACTAGATACTAGCCACCAAATGAGGAAGGAGGGAACAATGTCAGGCTATAGCAGTAGCCATCATGTGGTGCAGAGTGAGCATGCCATCCACATGGCTTAGAGTGTACTCCTCGGCTACACCCTACATTGTGTCGTCATGCGACATGGACTAGCCAAGTGGACCACACACTCCTTGGCTGCTCGCATGGGATGTGCACCTCGGCCACATCCCACATCATGTCTCAATGCGACATGGTCATATGCCAGCCAGAGGAGGCGTGTACTAGTCATATGCCACATGGCAGTGTGTATGTGGCTCCATAGAAGTAGGCACATGCATAACACACCCCACATAGTGATACCTCATGGAGAAGCCACACACAGGAACTTGTCGTAGCTAGAGGTATACATGGCTAGGACATACCCATCTGCTAACCAACCCAAACACTATCAATAGAAAACATGAGAATCCCTCTACAAGTGTACGAGGCCCCATTATGCTCATCACACAAATAGGCTATCATAACACAATGTCATAGTGCACCTTCACGTGTCTATGCACAAGGCATCATGTCCTTGAGCCTAGCTCACCACCATCAGCAACATGAAATCATCACCAACATTGTGTCAGAACATCAGTGGGGTGTGGCATCATATCCATTGCATCATGTCAGAGCACGTGTAGATATGGTGTATATAATGCATATATGAGTATATCAATATGGGGCTACTCAAGCTTCACCTCTCATATGGACAAGGTTGAATTGCTAATGCCAACTCAATGCCCCTACAAGCGGCTAGGAAATTCTAGCTCAACATCCTTACAGACGGCCAGGCATATACTAACAAACCGATGTTGTTGTACTCAAAACTGTGGGGATTAGGCTAGCACATATGGATCAAGTACCCTGATCCATCATAAGGGGAAGTAGTGAGAACTTTCCTCGGGATCAGTTGAGTTGAGACCACTCTACGCAACAATATGCGTACGTTGCACACCCTGCCCAAGGAACTTTGTGGTTGCTACTACCCCTTCACGGATTGAGGGACTAGAGAACCAAAAGAAGAGAATCTACGAGACTAAATTTTGGCTACTCTTATGTATATAAATTTCAACCACACATGGGTTGGCCCTCAATCAGGTAACAAACATACAAGCACACATAATGGCATGGTTAATCCCACACCTAAAATACCACATATTCCCCATGGATGGGTTCACAGTATCACCATCCCATGGGCACACATAGCAAGTACAAGTTATTCACAACACTCAACCAATGCATAGTTACTGGTTTCTCACATTTATAGGGGGGTACATTTACATACTCAATTCCATTACTACTCAAGGATCACATACCATAAGTACATTTATTTCCATAACCAATGTGATTCCCTTTCCAAAATCATCTCATTACATATTATCCATAACCCTTTACCAGTTTTTCTTTCACTCTACTCTTTTCCATATAGCACATGCTAAATGTCAATGTCATGATCATCATGATCACTTAACAACTACAAATTCACATTCACTTTTATTCATTTGGTATAATATTCTATCCTCATAACATATGCATATGAAAAGTAACTTTTCTTCCACACAATAAGAATTTTACATAAGCACTATCAATTTTCTAAATGCATCCAAGAATCATTAAGACTTTCACATCAACATTCATGCATCTAGAGTTCAACAAATTGTACACAAGTTCCATATTCACAAAAGAACAATAATAACCCTCTACTTAACTCTTACTACTTCATGTAGGTATTTCCTAAACACAAACAACTCTTACTTCATCGAAGATTATATAAATTTTCATAGAACAAGAGGATTCACATATTTGTTTCCAAAACACAATCCCACTTTCTCTCAAACTTTATCCCAAGCTAGTACAAGTAACACTAAATCCTTACATAGTGATTATGCCTACTCAAACATCCTTGTTCTATAGCTAAGCTTAATTACTTCACATGATACCCACTCATAACAATTCAACATGCAAGACATCCAATGCATAAATCTTTACTATTTATACAATAGTAAGAAAAGAGAAAGACATAACATCATAGGTTTCAGCTACACATAGCAACCAGGATGTTCAAATAACAACACAATCATCATAATTTTTCCAAAAAAATAAGACCTAATCCTTTGCACTAACATCTTATTTATTCTACAGAATCAAACCTTTCCAATTAAATCATATCACATCATGTACTGCAAAGCTCAATCACCTAAATTTACTTCTAAATGCAGAGATTAAGTAGCTAATAACTACGCTTAGTCACATTCATAATCTATATTTTATGCATAAACCAAAATTAAGGAGTGTAGTTTTAGGAGAACATAAGATCCATCACTCAAGTAATTTTAGACATAATTTCTTTGATTCGTAGTCAAGGTTTAAGCATACAAGTTTAAGGCCTAAATGATTTTCTATTATAATGTGGTTTAAGACTAGTTCTCTTTATTAACTATATGTGGGTTAAGAGAAATAGGAAAAAAGATAATTTAATTTGATGCAAGCAACTTGCAAACACAACCTTTCCAAACAAAGCATATATATAAAGGAAAATTAAGTCACACTTTCTACCCAAATATTAACTACCACCATCAGGTAAGTTTTTCCATTTATAATCATAACTAAAAACATGATCAGGATTCCATTACACCACCTTGCATATATTATAACAATCATGAAAATAATAACTAATAATTCTTTTATTAACTACCTACATTCTTTCCCTTAGTCTAATCAAGCAACCCCTTTTACATGCAGAATATTCTTATCATTATGAAAATGCACTAAACCACATATGGATGTAGACACTGCTACCAACCAAGAACACACACAAAGGGATGACACACTTAGGCCAGGAATTTTTTGTAAAACCGCATAACATACATTCCAACTTGCACAAAACCACATAAGTAACCTAACTGATCAAAATAACATCTTATTCAAATGCACATTTAGTCAATCAAAAGAAATACGAATGCCAACTTTTTTAGAAATTAATCTAAACCCACACATGCATTCCAATACTAAATTTTCACTTTTAAGGAACTAGAAGTCATGGAAATGAATCAAGGCCACACAAGGAGAATCAACAATTACATGCATCCAAGGGATCACACACAACAGGAGAATACACAAGGTGTCCGATCATCTATCTAACATATCAAGCTGGGTGTTTAGATTAAAACATGGTTTCTAACACAAGGGTCCCTATGACCTTCTAGCCACCCAATAAACATCTGAGAACACATGCATAATAAAAGTTACTATAACTAGACATGGGCGACAACATTAACTAGAGATCCTAGTGCTGCAACACTGGATATGATACTAGATGTAATGCCCCACTAAGGGACCAAGTGGATTAGCACAAAAGACCTCAATTAATTTAACCCTTTTCAAATGCCTATAAATTTGAAATGCATAAATTATCAAAATCAAGAAAATTCCTACCTCAAATTCAAAGAACAATGATGAAAAAGAAGTTGAAAATTGAAGAAGCTTTCCAAACCTGAATCTCTAATCCAAAGCATGATCAAAAATCAAAATTCCACACAATCTAGGATAAAATCCATTCCCCTCAAACCATAATTGAAATCCAATTCACTCTCCTCCAAATCTCAATTCAAAACCACTCAAAATTTCCCAAAAACCTTTGAAAAATTACTTTGAAACCATGTAAAATATCTCCATTTTCTCTCCATTCTCAAATCCCCCAAAACACAATTTCTCACCCCCCAATCCAATAGAAGAAAAAAATATTTTTTCACAAACTCATGACTAAAAAGGCAACCCGAAATTAGATAGTTTCAAAAATAATTAATTAATAAATAAATTCCAATTCCAAATTCCTTTACAATCAAATAAACACTAATTAATTTTTAATTCCATTTCTCAATAAAAATTATTCAATAAACCACAATTAAATAATCAAATGGTTCTTTTTCCAAAATCAATAAACAATAACATAATGATAATAAACATAACAAGCAACAATAATGAACATAATGATATGCACATACTAACATAACAACTAATCAATATTAACACTTAGCAATAGTAAATAATACCCTTACATAAATAATAACAACTAGATAATAATAATAACAATAATCCAATATCCCCTCGCAACAATAATAATCATACATAGTGACATTATAACACAATAGTCTATGCACATTAACATAATACCTTATTGGTGCAAACCCATTACAATATTAAATCACCTCCTTCACACATATAATCATAATAATATTAACAACCAATATTTACTCACACTAAAGAATAACCATAGCAATATATATATATACATATATAATAACATTAAATCACACTTTAACACACACATGAAAATTATAGTTACCATCAAAATATTCGACCTAGAAGATAACTTCACTTAAATAGGTCACAATAAGAGACTAAGCATAAACCACAAAATAACTTCATACTGAAAGGAGACATTCACATCAAAACATAAATAATGACAATGATCACAACAGTGACTAACCTGGTCCTTACCAAAGGACTTAGTACCATTTGAACTGAATCCATACTCAAAGCTAGACATTAGAGTCACACAATCACATAACCCAACATAAACATTCACATAAATGCAACACTCCAACTATAAGGTATAGGTGATCGGGCATTGTCTCATGACAATCGGAAAGGTTAACACATTCTTAATCGATTGTCCCTAATTGAGGACAATGGTTAGGGTTAAGGTATATTTGGGCCTAGATGTTATCTCCTCAACCACCATTGGGATTAGAGACACTATCAAACCTGCTAATTCAGGTGGAGATGTAGCCTAGTACCTATTCACTCAAACATACAAGTTTGAGCACATGTGCATAATAGCCGACACACTAGGAAAGGAACTCTAGTAATCGTATCTCATTTTTGTATGTCCCTCATATGTCAAATGGTACAATTCCGCCCTTTCCTCCTAACCTAACAACATACTGTTGCATCCCTAACTATCCAAATAAATCTCTGCATAACAATAATAACATGACAATATACATCATACTCACTAAAAAACTAACAGAAGCTCATGTTCCATCTGCAACCACAACACTTGAACACAAGTCAGTACCTCTTCATGATAATAAATATAATCATAATCAAAATCATAATATCATATCATCATGATAATAATATGTCAGAATCATGTGAAAATCCTAAAGATAACCAAATCACTTCCATAGTACAAATATGCCCATAGCTTGCATCCTAGTAACGAATGTGTATGAACACACACATAATCCATAAGTTCATAATGTACAACATCAACTGTCTAACATAATTAACGCATACCCTAAATATTGCTATTATTTTACTTTCATCTTTAGGTTCCTTAGCCATAATACTTGCACATCCTAAGTGAGAATGGAGGGGCACTACACTTGGAGCTATAAAAAACCAAGAGAGGTTATTGTAGATGGGCCCTACACGATCCCATAGCCTTAGATGAAATCTTTTCAAGTGCCAAGATTTTTGAGTAATCGGTTGTCGAAGTTTGCTTCCCTTTTGCACTTTGGTCTCTTAAGAGACCACTAGTAGAATGTAGCTTAGACTATTTTGATGTGTTTGGGTGTGAAAGAGGACCTTTCCTAACATAAAAAAATCCATACGGACTTGTTGGAATAGTCGTTTTGGTCGTATGAAGAACAAAACAAAAGTTACACCACTTTCCAACTTTACACTACATGCAACTGACTTGTTTTCCATCAACTGAAATATGTTCACCACGGGAAAATGACTTGGAGCTATTAAAAACTAAGAGAGGTTATTGTAGAAGGGACCTGCATGATCCCATAGCATCAGATGTAATGTATTCAAGTTCCACGATTTATGAGTAATCGCTCATCAAAGTTTTCTACCCTTTGCACTTTGACCTCTTAAGGGACTTTGCCGATAGAATGTAGCTCGTACTGTTTTAGCATGTTTGGGTGAAAAAGAGGACCTTTCCTTATCATAAACCCACCCATATGGATGTGTTGGAATAGTCGATTTGGTCATATGATGAAGAAAATGAAAGTTACACCATTTTCCAACTTTACACTACATGTAATTGACTTGTTTTCATCAACTAAATTCTATTCACCATGGGAAAACGACTTGGAGCTATCAAAAACTGAGAGAGGTTATTATAGAGGGGCACTACATGATCCCGTAGCCTTAGAATAAATGTTTCCAAGTGCCATAGTTTCCAAGTAATCACTCATCGAAGCTTGCTGCCCTTTTTCACTTTGGTCTCTTAAGAGACATGGCCGGTAGAATGCGGCTCAAACTATTTTAGCATGTTTGGGTGTAAAAGAGGACCTTTCCTAGCATAAACCCACCAATACGAATGTGTTGGAACAATCGGTTTGGTTGTATGATGAATAGAGAAGAATCTACACACACACCTTCCTCAACTTCTCGAGAGTAGGAAGTTCATCTCTTCATTGAATACATTATGTATCTCATTCAATTTGGTCTACTTCTTTTTCAAGTGTTTTTAGAGTAGAATAACCTCCTTTTCATTGACGATAAAATCTTCTTCTTGTCTTTTAATTCCGTTTCTAAGTGGTTAATTTTAGTCTTCAAATGTTTTGCTTCAATTTCAACACTTCCAACTATTGCCTTTACATCTACAACTATTGTTATCATCTTTGGAAGTGTCTTTCTAATTACTGAATGCAAATGTTTCTTTTAACAAGTTCTTTACAAAACTTATCTACTTTATAGATAAGAATTTGAGGTGTCCACCGCACCGATTCTCCTTTTTTTCATTTACATTTCATATTGCTTCTTGTTTATCATCTATTTCTAGTAGTATTTTCTCCATGGAAGTCTTAAGTTCAAGAATCTTTGACTTCATTTGTCCACTTCTCAATCTACCCATAAAGATTGGAATGATTGCAGGATATGCACAAAATTGAAAATGTATGGAAAATATGGTAGCATAGACAAGGAAATGAACTGTTTGAAAAAATTCCTCAAAGAAATGTGGTCTCATGGTGATGGACATCACCATGAGACCACATTTCTCTTAGGATTTTTTTCAAAAAAATCAATATCTTGTCTATGCTTTTTCTTACTATTATGATTTGATATATTTTTCCATGCTTTTCTTACTATTATGCATTGACAAGGTAGTGAGCATGAGCCATGCTACCACATTGACAAGGTAGTGGACTCACTCGTTGCCAATGCTACCACCAAGGTGAGCTGGGCTCACTGCTTTGCCCGCTTGACAGGCTGCACTACGCTTACCACATTGACAAGGTACACTACCTTCCAATGCTACCACATTGACAGGTAGTGGTCACTCACTACCTTTCCAATGCTACCACATTGACAAGGTATGAGCTTTTTGAAAAAATGCCTCAAAGAAATGGGGTGTCATGGTGATATACATCACCATGACACCCCATTTCTTTGTGGAATTTTTCAAACATATCACTACCTTGTCAATGCTACCACATTGAGAAGGTAATGAGTTGTTTGAAAATATGCCTCAAAGAAATGGGGTGTCATGGTGATATATATCACCATGACACCCCATACCACATTGGCAAGGTAGTGAGCTCACTACCTTGTCAATGCTACCACATCGACAAGGTATGAGCTTTTTGAAAAAATGCCTCAAAGAAATGGGGTGTCATGGTGATATACATCACCATGACACCCCATTTCTTTGAGGATTTTTTCAAACATATCACTACCTTGTCAATGCTACCACATTGAGAAGGTAATGAGTTGTTTGAAAATATGCCTCAAATAAATGGGGTCTCATGGTGATATATATCACCATGACACCCCATTTCTTTGAGGCATTTTTTCAAAAAGTTCACTACCTTGTCATTGCTACCTTGTAGGAAAACTAATAAAAGGACAATATGAGAACAATTTAGTAAAATTTAGAGTTTAGATTTATAATGTAAAACAATGCATTTACACATTACTAAATTTAGGACATTAATTAAAATGGCATAAAATGTAAGAGGAAAGGGCACAAACATACATTTTTTAAGAGATCAATCAAACTGATTTTTTAAAGGATGTATTGCTAGTGGTTAATCATTGAGTAAAAATATTCATTCTCACAAAGGTATGCCAAAATCAATAGGATGAATGATAGAATGAGGTGATGAATAAAAAATCAATTATTGAAAATTGACTACTTAATCAAGTGGACCAACTTCTATTGAGTCAAATAATGAACTCACAACCAATGAATTAATAGCAAATTTGTCTATCTATAAGTAGGGTTAGAAGGAACATTGTTTGAAATATTGAATAGAAGGTAGTGGGATGTTTGAAAAAATGCCTCTAAGAAATGGGGTCTCATGGTGATGTACATCACCAGGAGACCCCATTTATTTGAGGCCAGGAGATCCCATTTATTTGAGGCCAAGAGACCCCATTTCTTTGAGGCATTTTATGTACATCACCAGGAGACCCTATTTCTTCGAGGAATTTTTTCAAACATATCACTACCTTGTCTATGCTACCACATTAACAAGCTAGTGAGCTCACTACCTTGTCTATGCTACCTCATTGACATCAATAGGAGACCCCATTTATTTGAGGTGTTTTTTCAAATAGCTCATTTCCTTGTCTATGCTACCACATTGACAAGATCACTACCTTGTCAATGCGGTAGCAATGACAAGGTAGTGAGTTGTTTGAAAAATTCCTCAAAGAAATGGGGTCTCTTGGTGATGTACACCCCATTTCTTTGAGGCGTTTCTTCAAACAGCTCGCTACCTTTTCTATGCTATCGCATTGAACCAAAACATATAATTTTCCCAATATTCATATGTAAACTTGGAACCAAAACATATGTAACATTGAAATATAGAAACAAAAGGTCTAACTATAAACTAATCTTGATGTGCATACTTAAGAAATTTTAATACAAATTAATGTGCATACTTACAAATTAATAAGAACCAATGTGCATACTTACAAATTAATCCAATGAACCATTTGGGTCTTCTCTACTCTTTATTGTGTCAAGTATTGCCTCATGGTCAGACTCACACACCTTCCACAAGGTCTTGTTCAAAGGTATACCCCCTATTTGATCAAATGAACATTGGATGCCATGAAAAGGTTCGAGTAATGAAGAATCTTTTGATGTGTCAAAGTCCTAAAATAGCCAAACATTAACACTCTTATGTGGGTACCTTCTAAGCCATGTTCCAGTAACAACAATCAAGCTTGTAGGGTATTTAATGTTTTCTCCATTTGTAATTGGGGCCTCCAATTTATTTTTGGCTTCAACATGACACAAGTAATAATCCATTCCCTCTTTGTTTTCTTCATCTACAATAACTGCATAAACATGCCCTACATTGATATGTGCAACAAATTAGATTTAATTAGTCAACATTACAACAACACTACAAAGTAAGATAACAATAGGAATTTCAAAAACTATGCAAGTAGATATATTACCTGGTTGAACTAGATCTGATATGTGGTCAAAGTCAACTGATGATTCCATCTATGTGAGTTCCAATACCGTCGGGGGCCAATATGTGTGAAGTGGGCTAAGATAACTTAACCACCATTCATCAACCCACTCCTTTGAATCACACTCATTCCAGGCTTGAATTGTACATGAAGAAAAAAATCATGCCATCTTCCGCATATGGATACTCCATGAACCTGCATTTGAGCTAAGGAAAGAGTGTAGCTCACTTGATCCTGTCAGTGTACAACAATCCTCATATGGTGCAATTTTAGTATCTATCAACCAAAAAAATTTACGAATTGAATACTTACCTTCATTACTTGGACCCATCGAAGTATTACACCACTCGATGATTGATTTTGCATCTGTCAACTTTGCATTGTCTTTATACTTTAACTCTTCTCTTGCTAATGCTCTTTTGATACATGATCTTGCACCATCATGCTCCCTCTTTCCATCCACGACCACACAAAATTTCCATATATGTTGAACACTTGTAATAGCATGCATCCTGCTCAACCAATAGAACATCTGCAAGTTCTTGAATTGTGATGCACAGTTATCCGACCATATTATATGTTGAATGTATGTTATGCCCCTCCTAGCCAAATAATTGTAGAACAATTGAAAGCAACCTTGCACAAACTCTGTAGAATGTGTGCGATCATCACTAATGTAAAATTCACACTCCCTCAATATCTTCTTGTTATTCTCTATACTATCAACTGCATGAATGAATGCTATGTGCAAAAATATAGAAACTTGTGTTGTGTTATACCTCACGTTGTGGTTGTAGAGTGTAGTTCTCTGTAAATTCAATGATTAAAACAATGCTACTAGGTGGAAAAGTGTCCTTGCATAACTTGAATTGCAAGTTCAACCATTGAGCTCTATGGGTATGCCTTGCATACTCATACACTATATTGTCATGAAATGTAGACATAAACTGATACACTGGAATCTTTTAAATAAAAAAATCACACTTTTTTGCTATTTTACCATCTTTTGTATTGTAGGCCACTATTTTATACTTTCCAAACTCTACTAGTTCCTTTCCAACCACATGTGTGCTTTCCATATGTTCACATATTGACATATGTTGCAAGCCACTCCAATGCTGACATGTTCCATCCAAGCATAATTTCCTATAGAATATTTGACCGTCCTCTCTTTTACATAAAATTGTTGATATGAAGTCTCTTGAAGATGTTGGTAGGGAATGTATGCCACAATCCTACAAAAAATTGTTAGTATGAAAATCTAAACATATAGAACGATAAACATCAAAATGATTAGAAAATTCAATATGTAATCTACAACAACAAGTAGTGCGTGTGTGATTTATCTTGACATAAAAAGGTTTTAGCATTTCAAAATATATTTGATTTTTTTTAATTTGAGGATACTCCTCTAGAAATTTATGAAAAAACTATGTTTGAGTCATATCCAAAAAATGATTTGGATGTGGCTCACAGTTTCAACTACCGATTCTCCTTCTTACCACATTCCTTTGATTTGGAGATACCCTTCTGTTATTCTTCCAAAAGTCTTTAATCAGTGATCTCAATGCTTCAATAATTGGTTTATCTTTTCATGGTGGTCTCCCCAAGAATGCCCATAATTGAGTGGAATCGGTGTCCTCAATTCTTTGGCACCTTTGAACGACTCTTGATAATTTTTTCCTATTAATTCTCAATTCTTGACTCATCTTTCTAATGAGATGAGATTTCCTTGTTTGATTACTTACTATTGTCGATGTAATGACACATCGTGTGACATTACTATATTTTTAGCATGAGGTCTTACCCACACTCTCATATGCACTCATTAGATTCCTCACAATAGTTTTTTCACTTGAAGCATTCGATTTTATCAACCCAAAAATATTCATTATGGACCTATACTTTATACTTTGCATCATTTCAACAAATAGTTGACATCTTGCGGTCTCATTTAACTTTTCAAAGAACACTCTCCAAATCTTATGAGCATGTCTTCTACAAGTGCATTTTGGAATCTTACCTTCCATTGGCTGCAAAATATTCTCATCAATATTAAGCAAAAACTTTGGCTTTCTATGTAAAATTCTAGGTGGTGTTCTCAAAGGTAAATTCATCTCAACATTAGGAATTTCATCAGTATTTAATAAATGAGATGGGCTAGATGGCGTACCTTCGATCGATGATGGAATAGATGACGTACCTTTAGATTGAGATGGGAATGATGGCATACCTCCTTCCTCACATGTGAGTGATGATGTACTCTCAACTTGAGATGTGGTAGATGGTGTCCCTCCAACTTCACTTGCGATAGAGGGTATGTCTCCAACTACGGTATTCAAATTTCTTATAGCACGAAGGTTTTACATTCATTCCCTTTGTGCCACCAATTCCATATATATCTTGTTGATAGTTGAGGTTCCTCTTCAATTGGCATGTATTTGAAAATCATTTCCAATTTCTTCTTCTCACGACGTTCCCTCATATATGATGCTTTCTTTGCATTCTTAGCTTCTATCTCTTCATGTTTTGGTTTAATCCTTGATCATTTCCTTGGAATGACGGATAATTTTATCTATAGCATGATAAAGAGACAAATATTAGTTCCTAAAAATGAATCCATACAAATAAGTGAAATATATGTCATTTAACCCTTCATACAAAATACTTACAATCATCCTATAGAAGAGTAAATGTCACTCAACCATGATGAATAAACAAGTGCAATAAGAAAACAAGGAAAATGGAAAGCTAATTTTTTTGAAGTATTTCTACCTTGTAAAGTGTGGTAGCATAGACAAAGCTCACATGAATTTTTTGATGGAATGCCTTAAAGAAATGTGGTCTCATGGAATGCCATGATTGCAAGATAGGCACAAAACAGATTTTTTAAAAGACATTACAAAATTTCAAGAAAATACAATTGGCTTGACTATAAATCCAAATTTTGCAACTTTTGTCAACATCCTAACTTTGGAACAAGGTATGGGAATCAATAAAGACATTCAAAGAAAGGGGGATTTTTGTCAAATGTTATAATTGCAACTCACTTGGCGGCAATGTATGAGAAATGTGGAAGAATGGACAAGGCATGTGAATTTTTTGACAAAATGTTTTGGTAGACATGTATGAAAAATGTGCTAGCATAGAAAAGGTAGTGAGTTGTTTGAAAAAATGCCTCATAGAAATGGGGTCTCATGATGATGTACATCACCGTTAGACCCCATTTCTATGAGGTATTTTTTTAAACAACTCACTACCTTGTATATGTTTTTGCCTTCTATTATGCTTTGATAGATTTTTTCCATGCATCCATAGTTTGGTGAAAAGCACATGTTTTAGGCTTTTAGCCATAGCAACAAGGGGACCTTGGAATGGGGTATGACATCTATCAAAATATAAAATGGGGGATTTTCATGAGTGTTATGGTTGCAATTACCTTACTAGACACATGCAAAATGTGGATGCATAGACAAGGCACATGAAATATTTGATAAAATGCCTCAATGAGATATGTCCTCATGGACTAAAATGATTGTAGGATATGCACAAAATTGAAAATGTATGGAAAATTTGGTAGCATAGACAAGGCAATGAGCTGTTTGAAAAAATGCCTCAAAGAAATGTGGTCTCATGGCAATGAGATATTTGAAAAAATGCAATCACCATGAGACCACATTTCTTTGAGGGATTTTTTCATACAACTCATTGCCTTGTCTATGCTACCACATTTTACATACATGTCTACCAAATCATTTTATAATAATAAAAAATATTTTCCTATCTCATCATAATAAAAAATATTTATAATAATGATATTGACATATCACACTAAACTCCAATGCACACACAACTTCCATATCAATAAAAATGACATAGGAAACTAAGAACATGAATGACCTCACCATTTCTCCAAGCAAGGTGGCACAAACATAAGACCTACCAATTGTGGAACAAAACTACCATGATGAACCTATGATAGAGTGGGAGTACACCACGATGATGATCAGGCCCTTACTCAAAATTAAAAATTTTCATGCATAAAACACGAGGTTAGGATGATGGAACCATCCAACTCAAATTCAACTTTGTACACACACATGACAACACTCACAACACCAAATAAAATCTAAACAAAAGGTGAAGCCACTAGGAGATACCATACTTGGACTAGTTAGAACATCCACTATTTCCTTGGAAATAAGGAACACTTATTAAATAAAAAGTGGGAGAAATATACACCAAGGATACCCAAGTACATGGGTGAAACCTATACAAGTGGTTACAACACTAGGAGGTACAAGCCCTCCAACAAAAAATATAACAATGAATCACTTTCATGCAAATTCACACTTTCCAATATAAAGTATGACATTAAGTATAGATTATGACACTTGTTGATGAAGTGAAAACATGGGAAGACTCAAAAGGCCAAATGGAATAACTTTCCTATACAAAGTTTACATAATAAATGATTGGAAATACCAACTATTTTAAAAAATAAGGACTACAACACACTAAAGGACAATGTGATAAAAAGACATTAGCATGCTAGGAGGTCATTAGAACCTAGAAAGAATACTATCATACTAGTATATAGGTTTCTTAAAAGTGCATTATACTCCTAAAAAAGTGTTGAAGTCCATAAACTATACTATAGTCCTATTTTTGTGTTGTAGTCTAGAAAAAGATTTGTAGTCCTAGCTAGAGACTAAATGGAGGATCATTTTCAGGTATCATACCTATGGGAAATGACAACAAAAAAACAAAAGATTTAAAAACCAAAAAAACTTGAAAATAATGACAACGATTGGGAAACCAAGGTGGAAAACCACACTTTATCTCCAACAAACAAATAATTGAAGGAGACACTCCCTAAGGACTAGGAGGTCTATAAGGGACTCCAAAACAAGTTCAAGAACATTAGGGATGATTGCGAACATTCCCAACACACCCCAATCATGCTCCAACCACAAGGAGAACCAAAATGACACCTTAAAAAGTCAATTCTTGTACTCAAATGCAAGGATAAAAAAATAGATACACCATATAATCCAATGTTTCCATAATTGAATGTTTTCCACCTCATTACATGTATTTTAAGACTAACTCCAAATATTCTCTATTTTTTATTTTTCTAGCATAGCAGTAATGATAAAAATCATATAAAATTACTTGTTTGTTCAACACCAACATCAAAACATGGTAAAAAAATAGCCACACCATCACCACTTATGTGAGATTTTACAATCAATCCACTAAGGAGGTTTCAATATAGTAATAAATTTACAAGAGAGGACTCAAATGCCACAAATTATATATTTTACAAAAAATAGAATATTGAAAAAATTGAAGGCAAGGAGTAGAGGAATTCCACTTGCACATTCTTCCAAGCTCCTCTTAGATCCTACAAGTCCCCAATTATGGTTTCATGCCACCCAAACATGTGGCACCCATAGGTCCACCTCACTATACTAAGAGATAATTACTTGGGAACTAGTACACACACTCATGAAAAATAATGAATTAGGGCTCACACATATGCCAACCAAAATGAACAACTACCATATTATCCACATGACAAAAAGTAAGATAATCCATAATAACATACATGCCAATTATAATAATCAACCAATCATAACATAAACATGCTCAAGGGGAAAACATCACCATAATAAGCATAAGTTATAATTTGCATCACACATCATACACCTACCAACAATAAAACACTAGTAATAATATTATTAAAATCAATGTCTCATCCAATCACACATGCATGCCTAGAGATGACCTCTTATCAAATACAAACTCTAATGGTAGTTCACAAATGAGGATACTAAAAGGGAGGCAAGGAGCATCAATGTAATAGCATGAATGCACAAATTTGTGGACTTGAACACTATAAATCTCCATTGCAAAATGAGGGGAGTACTCAAGTGACATCCACCAACTCTATCCAAGTGTGACACATCCTTGAGAAATCATACTAAACCTATACAAATGCTCAAATATATTGTTGACTTACATCTTGGTTCCTTTATTACCTAAGGAATTTTCTTAATTATCCCATGACTACATAACTCTCAATTTTTGTAGCTTTGGAATCAATTATAGATTCAAGACAAAATTGGGAGACACTCCTTCCTAACCCTATACCTTAGTTCTAGGTTCCTCATGCACCAAATTTCCATTCAGGCATGTCACATAAATCAATGCACAAAAATGGGATGACAAAAATTTGGACATAGTACCAAAATAATCTACATGAAAAAAGAAAAGGGAGTCTTAATTTACCCATTCCAATTCCTTTTAAATCATTTCCAATTTGTAAAATTCAATTTTTATTTTCAAATGTAAAACCATAATTTTTTTCAAACCACCATTGATGAATGCTCAAAATTCAAAATTTTAACTATTGATTTTTTTTATATATTGCTAATCATTTACAAAAATTTTGATCACACGAGCATCAATATGAGACCAATATAAGCTCTTGTGAGAACAACAATGAGACTATACTAGCTCCTTTCAAAAAACCTAGACTAGAAACCACCTATGAAAGACCTTTTAGAATATTCCATCATTTGTACACCATATAGAATAGATTGTTTAATTTGTTATTGTCTATTAGTGTAACATAAGATATGATTGCATATTTGGTTACACAACTGAACCCATAAGTGTTATTTTAAAGCACACATTCATCAATATTTTGCCTATATATTTGCATACTCTACTGGAGAAACATAATGAGAAAATATTATAATCGTTTTTCTTTGATATGGTATCAGAGCATGCAAACAATTCCTGTGCCTGTTGTGTAGATTATGTATGAGATTGAGGAGAAATGCCCAGTTTGTTGTTTACATCAAGTCTAAAGGTGGAGCACAGTTGTTATCAATACTATGATGCTTATTACTCCATCTAATACGTTCCATATCAGAGTAGGTCTGTGACAAAAGAAAAATGCCATGCCTGGCGTCGCATGAGAGATTGATGGTGTCGTCTGTGGGAATTCCATCCACGTGACCTGTTTCGTGCACAAAGGGAGTGGAATTTTTACTTGTATCGAGTCTTTGAGAAGCTTCCTAAAGTTTTCCAGAGTGTATGCCGTTGAGATTTGTTACCTCTGATATTGCATGTATATTTGAAATATCTTGGATGGACTTTGAACGATAAACATCTTGCTGTCCGAATAACCTCTAGTATTGATGCACTGCAAAGCCTATATGAGGTGGATGATAATGTATAATTTTTGTAGAACGATAGGGGAGAGGGGTCTATAGTGGAGCATCTTAACTTCACGTTTCTCAAAATCTTATGTAGAAATTTCAAATCACTCTTAATTTTGTATAACACTTTATTTGGCAACTCACATGCTTCTATATTTCGTTTTAGGGCCACATCATCAAATATGATGCCACATCAACATGTTTTTTGTTGAGGTATCCAAAATAGCCCAAAAAAAAAGTGAGACTATAGTGGTGCACTAAGTCATGTTTTATTGGTGTGCTGATGTGGCATCACATGATTTGTCGGTTTATGTACTTTATGGATAAAAAGTATTTTGCAATTGGATGTTAAGGTGTTCCACTATGGGGCCCACTAAAGACTACTTCTATCCCCACTATTGGTCCCCGCTCCACTATGGGCCCCTCTCCCCCACTGGTGAGTAGCAATCTCATATTCCCATGCACAGAAGAGAATAGAATCAAACTCTCATATTCGTGGTTGATCCTCATTGCGGATACACTTCGTGGTCCAAAAAGGTCAAACTGTATATGAAGTTTTGCACAAATTGATGTGAGGCACATGTTTTGTATGGGGGAGTTAGGCATGTGAATGAGGTATCATCCACCGGTGCTATCATAATAGGGTGTCTCACTTTTGGGACATGCTGACTTTTTTTTAGAAAAACTAATAATTTAAATCTTGAGGGCTGGGCTTAAACACCACACACTAAACATTGACTTAGTGTGTGCTGTCTCATGTGGGCCCTACTTTTTATCTCGCTTTTGCGTTGGTGACAATTCTGTTGGTCTAAATCCATTTTAATGTTATTTCAGCGTCAAATATCCGTCCCTTGGTGAATTCCCTTTATTATTTTTTCCGTCCGTTGGTGAATTCCCTTTGTTTTTTTTTCGCCCATAGCCATATTATTTTACTGTGCTGTTTGCACTTAATAATTATAATATTAAGTTATTTTTTAATTTGAATATTTAATATTAACAATTTATTATTATTTAAATATTTTTATTTTATTTTAATGTTTGTACTTAATAATTATAATATTTAAGTTATTTTTTAATTTGAATATATTAATTATTAATGATAAATAGTTATAATATTTAAGCAATTATTTAATTTGATTATTTAAACTTATTTTTTAGTTATATTTAATATATTTATATTATTATTCAATATTTATTAAATAATATTAACTATTAATGATAAATATTATAAAATTTTATTTATTAATATATTTATATAATGATATATAATATATTCAATATTATAAATTTATTATGATCCAAATAATATTAATTGTCTTTGAATAATAATATATATAAAATTTAATATATATTTATTAATTATCATTAATATATAAGATATTATTTAAACTATAAAAAAATATATTTATTTTAAATGATTATTATTTGAATTATTATTTAATCATTATCAAATAGTAATTTAAATCTATTAAATATAGTTTAAATGATAAATCATATATTAATGATAATTATTAAAAATATAACATATATAATCATTTCAAATGTTTAATATTATATAATAATAATAATAGTAATTATATAATAATAAATATTATTAATATTAAATATATTACATGATTAAATATATTGTATATTTAACAATTATCATTAATATATGATGTATTATTTATGATCAAATTCTCTTTCTCTCATACACAATATTAAATATATTTCATTAATTATATAATATCATATAACATTAATATTAAAATATTAATATTAAAATTTTGTAATTAAAATTAAATGTATTACATGATTAAATATATTAATAATTAGCATTTATTACAATTTTTATGTGATAAATTATTCAATTGATTGGTAAAAGGAATAAGTTAAACTTTGACTAATTATGTGACACCCACAAGATCTACTTAACTTCTTCCTTTTACTAACCAATTTCTCCATGTAATATATATATATATATATATATATATATATATATATATATATATATATATATATATATATATATATATATATATATATATATATATATATATTTAATAATTATCATTAAAAAATTATTTATCATTTATACTATATTTAATATATTTAAACTACTATTTGACAATGATTAAAGTATAGTTCAAATCATAATTGTTAAAAAAAATATATTTCTTTATAATTTAAATAATATATTATATATGATTAAATATACTATAAATTGATATATAATTATTAATATGATTTAATAATCATTAAATAATAATTTATATATATTAAATATCATTTAAAAAATATTTAATTGTTATTATTATATATTTCTTGATAATTTAAATAATATATTATATATTAATTATAATTATTAAATATAATATATTTAAAATTTAATAAAAAATAATTATTAAACATTAATAATAAATATTTTTAATAAACATTGAATCATAATATAAATATATTAAATATAATTACAAAATAAATTTAAGTATTCAAATTAAAAAATATCTTAATATATTATAGTCATTAAGTGCAAATGAGTAAAATAATATGGTTATCAGCGCAAAAAGAATAAAGGGTAGGTAGTCACCAACGGATGGAGATTTGAGGGTGAAATAGTATAAACAAACATTAAAACGGATTCAGACGAACAAAATTGTCACTAAAGTGAAACAGAAATAAGAAGTAGGGCTCACATGAGACAACACACACTAAGTCAATGTTTAGTGTGTGATGTTTAAGCCCAACCAATCTTGAGAGGTTCCATCTAAAGGGTTTTAATTGAAGATGAATAGATAAGACCCCCTTAGATCAAACCCCCTTGGATATAACGCCTCTATTATTAAATCGTACCTATAATGGAATCTCTTTCACATGTATGGGAAAAAAAAACTTCTTTTTTTTTACCTTTTGAGGGATTAAATAACATCATTTAGAAATTATATTTTGCAAGATTGTAGCCCTCAAAAGGAGATTTCCAACAAGTATAGTTTTGATATGTTTTCATTTTATCATGTATTTGATTTTCAATTTTTATTGAACATAGGTTTTTCTTTGAACATCAAGCTCTTCATTTTGTAAAGGTGGAAAAATAGTAAACCATTGTTAAAAAAAATCAAAAAATACCCTATCCTAAGGTATTGATATCCTTGTTTCACCAAAAGAAAAAAAAAGATTTTGATATATACACAACAAGTTAGGTTGGACGACACACATGCATGTCCAAATTATAATTACAATGACAAGTCAAAAATTAATTAAAAAAATATGTAAGAAAAAATTTATGAAAAATAATTCTTGCCCTAGATATTGATGTTGAGAATCTATATTTCAAAAATTATAATTTTATCCTTTATAGAAAAAAAGTTATGTTGGATGACACAAACGTTATTTTCTAAAAATGTTGTTTTCTGATTAAAACTAGTTATTAAAGGAGATGCTGAAAGATTCATGATTTATTTCAAAAAAAATTATATATATATATATATATATATATATATATATATATATATATATATATATATATATATATATATATATATATATATATATATATATAAAATCTACATACAAATTGCCACAAATCACTAGTTTGCATCATCTTCAAATTCTTAATGGTTTAATTGTTATAGGTCTTAGAAGATGAATATTGAGTTTAAAATATTGATGTAAATATCCATCTTGGGCAAAAAGTGACACATAGTATTGTGATTTCACCCCTACATAGAAAGGTTCACGTAGGCTGCAAGTGAAGAGGTTTGTGGATCTAATCAGTAGGCCAAAACCCCCTACACATGTAGTCTTCTGAGAAGGATATTAATTAAGCTTAATGAGCTTGTGAACACTTTTTTTGAAACATGAAGCAAGTGTGCTATGTGACAAAAAGTCTGGGATATATGAAGAGTTGTTCACGAGAGGCACTTTTATTAGTGTCTCCTTGTTGCAATTCACATTTGAAATTGGTTGGAGTGTCCACTGACTCAAAAAAATGGAGGTTAGAATTTTGCATCTGATCAAAATAATTCATTTCCAATTATTGATTATTCAATATAAATTAGATAGTAGTTTGTGCTAGGGAAGTCAGATAATTGAGTGAGTTTGTTTAGATATGTGAATTGTTTGAAATAGGTGGGGTTCAAATTCCTTTTGTATTAGGCTGCAAATAAAATTAGACACTTTGTATCATTATTGATGGTGAAAGTAGATCACAAATTTCATAATCTTCTATTTTCTTGCAAACAACATTCACAGAGCTTCAACTCAACTATGCTTTAAGGTGTTATTCTTATTCCTATATTATCCTCTCCTTTGTAGAATGTTGTTGATCTAAGTGACAAGAAATAGGATAAAATAACTTGCTAACACAATGGCAGGAAGTTCTCCAAAATTCCTTTTTCCAGAACCTCAGTTGTTGTGTGGGAATAATTATTCAGCATGGAAGACAAAACTAAAAACTAAACTTGAGTTTGAATATGTTTGGAATGTGGTTAATGACACCACAACATGACATTCAAGTGATGCTGATGAGTAAAATAAATTTGATCAAGCCAAAAAAAAGGCTAAATTGATCATCATGTTCAACATGTGATGAAGTTCAACCTTTCATCTGAGACTCATCTATAACCAAAGATGCTTGGGAAAAACTACAGATGATGTATGAGGTGAAGAATCAGATCCTAAATTTGTAGAGTTAGCTACACAACCTAAAGATGAAGAATGGAGAATAGTTAGAATCCTTTCTCAAAAGGGTTGCTAAGTTGAGAGATTTTCTACAAGAATTGGGAGAAATAGTTGAAGATGCAATTCTTGTGCCTATTGTTTTACAGGCACTACTATCTAAATACAAAGTATTTGTGATAACTTTGAATGTTACAAAACATACACCCACTTTTGAG
>VDFB02193867.1:144205107-144624015 GCA_007258455.2 Sequoia sempervirens | reverse complement strand
ATTATTGTAAAATCTAATTAGGCTGACATGTTTGGGGTTTTCTATAAATGGCATTTGTGCCTCATTTGTAAGGAGAGATTTTAGGAGTTTGGCTAGGCCAGAATTGGCAAGTAGTTTTCAGAATTAGTTGTAGGAGATGAGAGACTTGAAATTGTTATGTAATGCTGGAGAAGTAATGCAATTGGATTGTTGATTTGGCAAACTTTGTATTTATTTTCGACAGTTTTTATGGTTTCTTGTTCTTGATTCTCAGATGTTGGATGTTAGATGTTAGATGTTAGATTTCCGCTCTTTTACAATGGTGGTGAAATGTTAATGATGTTGATCGATTTTCGGTCCATACTTTTAGCAATTTGCTGATTGTAGATTGCTGTGTAAAGTTAGTTTGGGCCTCACTTATGTGCTAAGTTCAACTTTGAATGCTTGTTTACATTGTGCCAGCAGTTGGGTATATGAATGAATGTTCAAAGTCT
The DNA here is from genome assembly GCA_007258455.2 of Sequoia sempervirens. Lineage (NCBI taxonomy): Eukaryota > Viridiplantae > Streptophyta > Pinopsida > Cupressales > Cupressaceae > Sequoia > Sequoia sempervirens. The sequence continues at coordinate 144,623,542 of VDFB02193867.1, read as the reverse complement.
GAAAATCTTTAGATTTCCCCAGAAGATCGCACCATTTCTGTGTAGTTGCAGGTTTGTCCTTGATCAAGCAGATATCGGTTTTATTGGGGATCTGTCCATTTGCAGCTTTCATCATTACTGTGATTGATCTTAGGAGTTAGAATAGAATAGAATCTCTCTAAACCCTTATCTCTTTTGCTGTTTATTTTGAATCTGGGTTAGTTTTAGGGATGAAAGCATCACCATATTGTTGCATCTGATGAAAATTCACTTTCAACATTGTTCATTTGTAAGGCCCCTTGTGATTACCAGCATTTTCACATATTATCTGAGTTGTTTATGCATTGTCATGACCTGACACCCGAGAGACCTTAGGGTGATTTTCAACAATTTATTGTTGAAGATTATCTTTCAAGAGAGATAGAATATCATTTTCGTTGAGTTGTTGTTGTGCATAAAACACCATCAACACCATGAATAACCAAAATATCCTATCCGTTAATCAATTTCTTGATCATAACCTAAGGATTGAATTAAAAAAAATAGGATAAGAAGGTATGTCTCATCCAAGATAAGTCTAAAAGTGCAAAGATTGTTGCAAGTGCTACATAAATTGGTAAAATGTTTAGGATAGATACAATTTCCAATAATCAAGCCTTAGTGACTAAGGATAATGGTCTTGCTATGTTATGGCATCATAGATTTGGTCATTCAAGCACTAGTTACTTGCTAAGACTTAGTAAGAAAATCATGGTCAAAGGGCTTCCCTCACTTGAGAAGTTGAGTGTTACTTGTTCTAGTTGTATTGCTAGAAAACAACATAGAGAACTCTTCTATCCTAGTTAGCATCATGCAAGCCAACCTTTGTAGCTAGTGCATATCAATCTGTGTGGGCCCATGACACCTAGTCATAATGGATTCAAGTACTTTAAGCTTTTTTTTGATGACCAAATAAGAAAAATGTGGGTATATTGCTTGCAAAAAAATGATGAAGATTTTTCCTACTTCAAAGAGTTTCACATTCTTGTGGAGAAAGATACACATAATTGTATTGGAATCCTCCATTCAAATTGAGGGGGAGAATACACTATCATCAAATTATCCACCTACTTGAAGGAAAATGGGATTCAACATCAACTTACTATAGCCTACACACTTTAGAAAAATGGAGTTGATAAGTGATGAAATCACATAATCATAGAGATGGTACATATCATGTTGAAAGATTCTCATTTGGTACATGCATAGTGGGATGAAGTTGTGCATACAATGGTTTATCTTCTGAACTGTGCACCAACCAAAGCACTTGATGTCATCACACTAGAAGAAGCATGGACAAGAGTAAAGCCATCTATCTCTCATCTTCATATATTTGGTTGCACAACATACATGCACATTCCTAAGAAACAAAGAAAGAAGCTTGATGAAAAATCCATGAAATGTATTCTTCTTGGCTATAGTATTGAGTCTAAGGTATATCATCTTATGGATCCTACTACAAAGAAGATATACATTAGTAGAGATGTCATTTTTGATGAGAAGAGTGAGTTAAGTTCATCTTCCATGTTATCACCTAATCCAGATAGTGCTCGTATTTTTAGAATGGATGAGAAAAATAATGGGGATGCTAAGAATCAAACTAACTCAAAAACCTAAAAATATCACAAGACCTTTTCTTAAGTGGTATACTAGTACCATTCATGATGAAAATATAGATGGAGTCCTAGACACTTCCACTCACGACTAAGGACTCACAACATGACTCACAATGAGTTCAATTGTTGATAATTTTGAACCATCTAATGTTCAAGAAGCATTAGAATCAAGGCCTTGGAAAGAGGCTATGGATGTAAAGTATCAATCCCTAATGAAAAAAAAGAATTTAGAGCTTGTTGATCTACCACCTGGTAAGAAAGCCATTAGTTGTAAATGGATATTCAAAACTAAATAAAAGGAATATGGTAATATAGACAAATATAAGGCTAGAATTTTAGCTAAGGGATATGATCAGAAAGAAGGGATTGAATATGAAGAAAATTTTTCTCCCACAACAACTATTAAAAACATTAGAATTATTTTTACTTTAGCTAAACAATTTGGGTGGAAATTATATAAAATGGATGTAAAAAGTGCATTTCTCAATGGAAACCTTAAGGAGGAGGTCTATATGACCCAACTAGAGGGATACATTACACTTGGTAAAGAATAAAATGTATGCAAACTTGTTAAGTCCCTATATGGTCTCAAATAGGCTCCAAGAGCTTGGTATATTAAAATTGATGAACATTTGCTAAAACATTGCTTTACTAGGCATCCATATGATCCAAATCTCTACCTCAAGGAACAAGTGGGGGATATTGTCATTATTAATGTCTATATTGATGACCTAGTTATCACAAGAAGCTTAGAAGCAATGGTTGAGACAACCAAGACTGATCTCAAGAAGGCATTTGATATGATAGATCTTGGGCTTTGCATTATTGTCTAGGCTTAGAGGTATAGCAAATTAATCACCATATCTTTGTATCTTAGAGAAAATATGCCAAGACACTGTTGGAAAAATTTAGAATGATGGATTCCAAACTCATGTCTACACCTATGGAGTCAGGTTTGTAGTTATTTGTGTCTAATCCATCTCCTCAAGTGAATGAAACTCTCTATTGATAAATGATTGGAGGTTTGATTTAGTTGACTTACACTAGAATTGATGTTAGTTTTGTTGTTAACTATCTTTCATGATTCATGCAAGACCCAAAGATATGTCATTGTAAAGCAAAAAAATAGGTACTAAGGTATATCCAAGGTACTATGAATCATATTGGTTTGGAATATTAAAGGAATGATCAATTCTTCTTAACATGATATATAGATGCATATTATGCAAGTTTTGTTGATGATAGGAAATCCACATTTGGATTTTTTTCTTCTTAGGTTCAAGACCCATTTCTTAGGGAAGTAAGAAGAAAGTCATAGTTGCTTGTTCCTCAGTAGAAGTAGAATATCGTGCAACAAGTGTAACAATTTGTGAAGCAGTTTGGCTACATCTCATATTAGAAGGATTGGGGGCACAACAAAACCAACCTAAATTCCTCTATTGCAAAAATCAGAGTGTTCTCAAGCTTGTTCGTAATATAGTGTTTCATGAATGAACCAAGCATATTGAACTTGACTATCACTTCATACAAGAACATGTTCAACAAAACAACATCCAACTCCAATTTTACTCAACACATGAATGCCATCTTCACCAAGCCATTTGCACATGTGAAGTTTGAATTGTTTAAGGATTCTCTTATTAGTACTTTAAAAAAATGATGTAATGAGGGGGGAATGTTGGAATATTCCATCATTCGTACACAACCTATGATAGATTGTTTATTTTTGTTTAATTTGTTATTGTGTATTAGTGTAACATAGGATATGGTTACATATTTGGTTACACGATTGAACTTGTAAGTGCTATTTTAAAGCACACAGTTCATCAATATTTTTCCTATATATTTATAGACTCTACTAGAGAAACATAATGAGAAAATATTATAATTGATTTTCTTTGATAAGACCAAGAGTCACAACTTAGAAATCCGCTTATTTAGAAACCACCTCCACACTAGAAGCCAACTATGGAAGACCAAGAGTCACAACTTATAATTCCATATTAAATGTCCCTTTGAGATTTGAACTTGGTTCTCCACAATGAGAACTCATTGCTTTAAACAATTAAGCTCAACCCCTTGGACCTATTGAATTTTTTTAAAACTAAACATATCCTTTTGGTTCAATTGCGAACATCAGCCCCCTTTTGAAATAAAATTTCCATTTCCTAATTTCTTACAATTTTTTCCATAACCATGGATTAAGATTGGACATTTTAAAAAATTATAACATTAAATAATCTCAAAGAATATGTAATGAAATGAATATATAATTGAGGCTCTATTGCTACCACAAGGGTGAGCATGTCAAACATGGATGGAAAAATTTCAAAATGCAAGAGAAGAGATTATAAATATCTTCAAATTATAGATCAAACCATTCCAAATCGAAACACTATTACAATATTTTCCAATGCAATTCCAAAACAATCCATCTTTCAAATGGAAGTTTCTTCAATCTCTCCAAGAGAGAGGGTTTGAGAGAGCCTTCCTTTATAAAAATGTAAGAATCAAAAGAATATAAGCCTTTTACCCTTTAATTCCCTTTTTCCTTTTCTAATTTATTTTCCTTTTTTAGTTCTATTTCCTTATTTTCTTAAAAAAAATTTTAGAAATAACTTAAGATAATTAATTCATTTTCTCCTTTCCTAAGGACCAATCAAATAATTCAAATTATTTTATTCTAAGCAATTTAAATAATTCAATTAAATTTCAAAATAATGAATATTTTCTAATCATAATAAATTAATTGCAATAATTTAAATATACTTCATAGTGAATTCAACTTAGCATTTTTCCTTTTTTCTAATTTTCCATTTTCATAGATGCATCTCCTACCATTAAAATACAATGATTCATCCCTCAAAATATAAATGAATGCAATGAGGGAATAAGTAATCACATGTTTATGCATTTTCCACAACATTCAAATTCTTGTATCACCACGAATTTGGATTTAAACTAAAAAGGAAAATTAAGGACTCATTTCCCTCTCAAGTGCAATAGAAGTTACCCAACATAATAACTTAAAATGACATCTCTTATATACCTACCATTGGAGAAATAACCTAGACTTGCAAACTCATGCAGGGAAATAACTTTGTACATACACACTCAGGTCACATGTCAAGTTTACTTGTACCATGTACATAATAGCCAAAGTGATACACAATCACCCAAAGGGTCCAATGTAATATATATGATGCATAAACCAAATGTAAATATAACAATAACAAAAGAATAAAAAATCATGATAATCCAATCATAGAAGCATCATATGAGCATCTCAAGTTATAGAACATAATCTAAAATCCATTCATGATGTTCATGCATAAGACCCTCATAGATTCAATCTACACAACATTCAAAATAATATTTACTAAGGAAAATGATGAAGCTAAACATCGATAAGTATCTAGAGCAACATACACAAGCATGACCTATGCATCACATACTACATAGTAAAAAATACAATGTTGAAAATAGACATCTCAAGACAATGTACATGTAGACATTACAAAATGGAGTTGACTACACAACACTCTCCATGCTTTTTTTTTATGGTTCCAAGAGTGGGATGAGTACTATACTTATCCATCTTGCTCTACACATAGCCTAAGAGACATCCTACTCTAAAGCACCAACACTTAAGATTTAAATAGACTATAATTTTTTTTTAAATGATATTTTTGATCATTTTAATAGTAAAAATAAATATAAATAAACATTTTTATGTAAAATAAATGACATAAATAACATCTCAAAATATTTAAAATCACAAAAATTACATTAAAACAAAATAGAAATAGTAAAATAATGACAAAACTTAGAAATAAAATCTTTAGGAAAGAAAAAAATTGCTTATATAAATTTTTTATCTAATATTTGATTTTATATAAAATAGACAACCTTCATTTAAATTATATTAACTTAGATCATCATGGTGGCACAATCTTTACATTAAATTAATTTGAATTATTAATTTTAATTTACACTCAAGCTTGATGAAACGAGACTTAAAACTAGCATACATATATTAAATATTAATATATATAAATACACTGAGAGTTATCATTCTCTAATTTTCTTTTTTGATTGATTTATCTTTGTGATCAAATCTTTGATTTCTCTTTGCGATAAAAAATATTATTTATTTATTTATTTGTTCTTTTAGTTTATGCAAATATTTGAATTATTTTATTTATTTATTTGTTCTTTTTGTTTAATCAATTCTCTTTGATTTGATTTTTTTGTTTCATCAAATCTCTTTTATTTGATTTTTTTGTTTCATCAAATCTACTGTAATTGCACATAACTTCCATCTGCCTTCATTCTAAATGCAGCTTCAAAAACTCTACACAGATTGTTGAATGCCATTGCCTCTCTACGTAATTAGAAAATTCAAACCATATATTTTAAGCATCCGCGCTTGATAATAAATAAATAGAAAAAAGATAACAATTACTTTCAAAATATACAAAATAAAATAAGTCTTATTGTAAACAGATTCAAAAAGAGATTTAAAGATACATTTGTATATGACTTAGTTACAATTGCTTACAACATATCTTCTAAAATAATATATAATTATATTTTAATTGTATTTTTGATTTTGTGTTGAAGGTGGGAAGCTATAACCATCAAAATTCAGGTCTAATAAATATATTTATACTATTTTTGAGTTCATAATGCTATTTGAGTTAAAAATAAATAATTTTTTTAATAATATATTAATATAATACTTCACTTCAATTTAATTTTTTTCTTTGGGACCTTATCCTACAACTTGCCTATAAAAATAAATAAATTAATATAATATATTTTGTTAAAATTGACTTTCAAAATGGGTGGGTGAAGTGGAAGGCAATAATTACCTTTTTTTTTGAATAAAATCTTATCACACGAGAACGTGCACATGTCCCACATATATTATATTGTACTAAATCTTGAAAAGTAAGTTTTGATTTAATGTGCACTTGCCCACTGTTTTTATATATACAATATTGGGTATATATAAATCACGAGTGTATTAAAATAATTGATTTTTAATAATTATTAAACTTTTTATAAGCACTTAGATTTTAAATAAAATATTTTATGTTTATTAATTTATTTTAAAATAATAGAACATTGATGTATTTGATTTGGTGATGATGTTTGATTTGACATTATTTTCCTTTCCATTTTGCTATTAATTTATATGGGTGCTTGTAAAGCGGGCCACATATCATGATATTTACCTTACATTATTTTCAGAATTTTATTCATTTAAAAAAATAATTAAGGAGAAATTTATTGGATTCTTTATAATTAAAAATAAGTGAAAAAAATTAAGGAGCAAAAAGTGCAATGGTGAAACTTCTAAATTTTCACGATGTTAGGTTTTTTGGGAATTTTGCCACAAACATAGTTTATGCAAATTCAAAATTAATAAGAACTTTTGATGGCATGGAAAGTGGCATATTTCATCATGCTGATGGTGGCTCCACACACCCTCTAGTTTTTAGGGCAAAAGATCAAGTCTCTACGTGGTGGGAATCATTCACTATTGTGATTTTGACTACCTTTGATGGGGTTTCGACTAAGCATTCCAACATAAAGGCATTGAATGTACATGAGAAGGGCTCTCATCAGTTAACCAAGGTGTCTAAGGATCTACCTATTGGGAAGGGTTTGTCTCAACTAAGGCTTCTTTCCTGGATGTCGCCAAATCCAAGGTTTATTCCTGTTCTTTATTGGTTCTAAATCCCAAGGATCACAAAGGTAACAAAATAGGAAGGATTATTCATTGTTCGGAAAAACCAATTCAATTAAACTTTAATGTTGATGTAAAGAAAGGGTTGCTCGAAAATGAAGAATTCTTTGCTAAGAATGGGTTAATTAGAAGGTTCAATTGTTTATGGTTGAGTCTTTCATTTGGACAAATGGATATCCGAATCATAGATGTCTCTAATGGAAGATAAAATAGAAATTTACCCCTATGATATAGGTCTTTTCATAATTGTTTTTACAACAAAAAGGATAGAAACACCATTTTAAGTTATTTATGGTCATGGGGACAAAACATATTAATACTAAAATCATGGCATCCACTTTTTAATCTTTCTACTGAATCATTCTCTATAATGCTAGCTTAAGGTTTCCTTTTGAATCTTCCCCTTACCTCCCAGTTTGAATCCTACTTTGAAGAAATTGGTAACTCTATCAAAAATTTTGTGACTATAGACAAATACTTGACATATTTTTTTCATACAACTTTCTCATGGATTTTGGTGGAATTAGATACATCTAAAAAAATTGTGGTATAAATAAATTCTTAATACATATGATCAAGAATGGACACAACCTTTGGATTATGAAGGTCTATCTTTTTTTTGCAGGAGATGTTATAAAACTAGGCATATTGTAGTAGATTGTCCAAATATTAAAACTTATTCAAATCAAGAAACCTTGTGGTGGAAGGATGCTTTCCCCTAACATTACATTGTTGACAGCCTTACTTAAAGGCAATAATCCTCCCCAAAATTAAATGTTGAAGGGAATAAGAAAGATCTACAAGAAGTCATTCTTTCACTCAATTCCAAGTTGGGTCAAAAGCCTCTTCTGCAAGTCGTTTTAAGCTCCCCGGACATTCCAAAATGTAGGAATTAATCAATTCATGATACTTTCTAAAAAAATTCCATTTGCCCAAAGGATAAAACAATCTCTAGAAACCTCAGTGAACAACATGGGTTCCTAAATCTTTAAGGAGGGGAGCACCTCAACTACGATCTCATCTAAGATTTCCCATCTCCTAGAGGATCAAAATGAAGGTGTTGTTGTCAATGAGTGACATGTAGTGTATAAAATGAAAAACAACATCTTTAGAAGTGAGGAGGCCTACAACAAAATGCACTTGAGGTCTCACTCTAAACTAGGTGTTATCAACATAATTTATGTAGCCTTTGGAAATAATATTTTGGTTAGTGAGATCCCTTTATTTAATTGGATCCTTTGGTTTAAATTAATGCACCCCTATTTTATATCTTAGTATTTTTTCTAGGATTTTGTTAATAACCTGGTCTTTTGCAGGCTCTAGAATCAATTATGAGCCTTTACTATCAGACTATGTAATACGTTTATAATATAAAATGGAGAAACCCCCATGGTTGCATTTTACCGACCAAAAAAATTGAAAAAAATTTAAAAATTGTTTATTGGTTGAAAATTTATAATAAAATCAAATTGTTACATATTATAATATAGTCATTTTAAATTGTTAGAATCATAAGTAAAGTAAGAAGAGAGAAAATTCATATGGTTTTTCATGTCCCTATCCCCAAGATTTTTTTTTTAGAGATTCCATTAAACAACCATGAACTTCATAGAGATGAGGCTCCTTATTAGCAAGGTTGGTAAAAACAAGATATCAAACATGCTAAAGAAGCCATAAATTTTTGAGACCAACATAAACAATGTATTGAAGAATTCAAAGAGAGTGACAATCATCAAATTGGAGTTGTGACATAGAAGAAAGGGGGGCTTCACAACTAATAATTGTGAACAAAAGAATGAGATGAGAGGATTTTTTAGGAGCCATATGCCCCCATTTAGAGACATTATAGTTGTAATTTTCCTCAATAGCCCATTTGGTAAGAAAATCCACGACTGAGTTACATTCTCAAGGGCTATGAACAAAGGATATAGCTTCAAACTGAGGAGAAGAGAAACCATGATAATGATTTTTTTTTTTAAATAATATTTTTCTATCCCAACTCACTATGTTTTCAAGAGTCAAAAGAATAGCATGGCCTTCCATTTGATTACTATTATTGATTCCCATAACAATAGAGAAGAAAAAAAATACACACCCATCTTCAACATGGTTGACCCCTCCAAGCCTAGTGGGACATAGATTGCTATAGGAAGATCCATCAATATTTATTTAGAAGAAAATTAAAGGGGTGAGACCATTACCATATCTATTTACCTTCTATAAGCCCATGAGGGTGAGTTATGGAAATAATAGTAAAAAATACTATAATGAAGTTCTTTAATTTTTGAAATTCAAGGATTAGAGGGAGATGCCCTCATTTATAGAAAATTGGAAATGGAGACAAGAAAAATAAACAAGGGAATAACTTAAAGAATTATGGAACCTTTTACCTTGTTCACTCCTTTATCCTCCAATTGAGCTAGAAGAAGAGTAGCACCCAATATTCTCTTGACATGCTCCTTTGATGTATGGAATGCAATTGCTTATAAAACCAACAACATGATAGTATGATTGAGATGAAGAGAGATCAAATTGATAGAATGAGGCTAAGATGATGAAAGGTTAGATATAAAATGGAGTAGCATAAGGATATAGATGAAATAGATAGAAAATTGGATAAAATAACACTATGATAAGAAGATAGATTGCTCAAATGGGGTGAATGGCCTCCCATTATAAAATTTCCATGAAGGAAATCAAGGGCCAAGATAGATAAAATAAGGGATGGATAAGATTAATCGAGGACTAGGGTTTGGACTAAAGTTGTAATTATGTGACAATGTCACATGAGGCATAAGAGTGTAAAGATATGTTTGAATTTTTCATCTTCTCACATGTGCAAGGATAAAGGTGGGAGGAATACTTGTCACATGATGACATGTTTAGATTGTGATCCATGTGATTGGATTCAATGACTAGGATTAAATAGAAATAGATTGAGGGATAAAGTGGAATTAAATATTGGAGAAAAAATTGGCAGGAATTAATTAGCCAAAATCAATTAAATAATTGATTTAGTTGACGGATTTTGGTATAAGATTAGACTTAATTAAATAAATGTAAATTTATTTAATTAAAGGTGAGGGATAAGTGTAATGCATAAAATAATGAATATTTATTTAATTGATTGCATAGGAAAAGGTGGGATAAAGGTGATTGATAAATTAATTAAATAAATAATAAATAAGTATTTAATTAATGGTTAGGATAAGCTTAAAGAAAGTGTGGTTGAAATTATGGTTGAATTTAGGTGTCTATATTTTCCCCTCTTTGATATGATGTTGCAACTACAAGAAATGGCATTATATCAAAGAAGAATAAAATATAGTGGGGTAGGAAGAGATGCAGACTAGTGGCATGATTCCCTAATCACAATAAGGATGGGAATTAGGTATTCCTAATTGAGAGGATAGGTGGGTTCAAAGAGCATGGGTGTGTTATCAAAATGGATAGGAGGACTAGATGATGAAGGATAAAAGAACATGGGAGAATCTAGGGATGATGAAGATATGAATGGAGAGGAAGGATGGACAATCATCTTTCTTCAATGACATAAAAAACATAGATTTTATATTTTACTTGATGTTATGTACCAAGGTATAAAGAACTAGTATGATGCCATGCCAAGTATGTGATAAAAAAGGTCAAATACAAATGTATGCCTTATAACACCATGATATCGAAGACCATGATGCCCTTGTAGAAATATGATGTACATACCATGATAGATGAAAAAAATGATAAAATACACAAGAATCAAGCAAGCATGCACAATTAACCAAAAGAAAACAAGGACTATGCTCCAAATCAAGTTGAAAATTGATTGATTGATTGACCCATTGATTGATGACTAATGGTGAGGATAGAAAAGTTAACAATAATAACACAAAATTTTGATTGGGAATGATGCATCCAGGTACAATGATAATTTTGATTCAAGTGGATAAATAAATTATCAACTAATTTGGATCAAAATCGATAGATGCTTTTCGAGGATGTGGCATATTGAAATATTGGATTGAATGGATTAATATTGATTGCATTTGGATGGATTGATTTTGTATGGTTGAGTTGGAAGAATATATTGATAAATTGATTGGATAGGATAATATTGGATGGAGGATAGGATAGGATTGCATGAAGGATATGAGGGTTAGGATAGATGAATGGATGGGAACCAATGACAAGGGAGAACTAAGGCTTGGTAAAATGATGAAAGGATGGAGGAATTTATTAAATAGGAGATAAATGGATTAAGTAGATGGATGAGGGATTGGTGATAGGAGGATATGAGGAGGGAGCTTCAAGGACTATTTTGCAAAGGATTAAGATGTCTCACACTAGAAGTAGTGCAATCAAGGATGAAAGATAATAAAAAATGCATGAGATTGGAGGATGGTGCATAGGGGATATGGATGTGGGATAGGAAGGATTCAATTTTCTAAAGAATGCAAGGATATTTTAGCCCTAGTCTTGATCAAGATTAAATGAAGATGAATTTGATAGGATGGGAGGAAGGATGATAGGATGAGAGATATGAGAGGATGTGGATAAGCTATGGTAGGAAGGATAACATGTATATTTTACCCCTAGAATCCTTATCAAGATCAAAGATGGGAAGGGTGGATGGATTTGGATAAGATGGGATGAATGAAATAAGATGAGGGATATGGGAGGATAATAAAGGATATGGATAATATATGGATGTACACATGAATATTTCACCCCTATGCTCCTTTTCAAGATCAAAGATGGAAAGGGAGGATGGAATCAAATATAATGAGGGATATAGGATGGATGATATGAATAAGATAAGGCAGGTAGGCTATGTGATTCTTATGAAGATACTTAGCCTTATCAAGATCAATGGTGGAAAATGAAGGATGGACTTATATATGATGATGGATAGGGAATACAGTTAGTGGAAGGAGTGGATAAGATGTAGTATGTAAGATATCATGGATTAAGCTTTCCCCCAAGTGTAGAGTATGAGAGGATGAGAGAACACACATGATGCCTCTTTGCTAGGTTTTCATCATGGTACTTGTCCAAGTTTCCACAAGAATTGGTTTTCAACATTGGATGAATTATTTATCTTTACTTTTTAATCTTTAGTTTTTTTTTGGATTTAGTATGAAGGGAGAGGGATGAAGATAAGGATTTGGATTTGGAAGATAGTGAATGCATGATAAGGAGATGGAGGAAGGACTCAAGTGTCTAGTTACATAAATGATATCCCTTGAACATGTGATTGTTGTCAATGTCAAGTTACACCCCTAAGATGGTGATATTCAATCTCTCTCACTAGTTGACAAGAATGAAAAAACTTCAAGGCATGTGGGTTGCTCATAGGTTGGAGTGAGTCTCTAGAGAGGGCTGGTTCTCTTGGTAATTCACCTAAATTAACCTATACTACTATGATTTTCTTAAGAAAAGAGATATGAAATGACATAAAATAAACCTATTCTTTTCAAACCTATGATGCTATTTATTTTTACATAAAAATGTTCAATAAATCAATTGTTGAAATAAACCACTTCAATGTTTTGCATGCTTATGTATGAGTGTTTTATAGAAATATTTAAGTGTTTGAAGTTTTAGAATGAAAAGATAATTTTTTTCACAACTAATGGTTGTTTTCATAATAACACTGACTACAACCTACATTAGATATGAATTTTATATTTAAAGGTGTGAAAAAAATGGGACATATTTCTTGTTGTAAGGAAGTAAAGTTATTAGAAGCCAAAGGTTGGTCTATTGTAGGAGTTTGCTTCATTTCTAGACTCTGCTGTGGATAAGGCACTGGTCAAAGTGAATCTCAATGTTTAAACCTAAGACAAAATAAGATATAAAATCCCAACACACTCAACAAAAATATGTTAGTATAGTATATATATATGTACCAACATAAAACCATCATAATCACATATAATCATAAATCAACTAATCAATCTTATATAACATATACAATATTGCATTCCTCAAATGCACTATTCACAATGACTGTATCAAATATCATTACATGAACAATATAAAACATCAAATCCATAATTATATCAATACCTTCCAAAATATGCACCATTCTAATCACCAAATATGAAATCCAATATCATAGCAAATACCATCCTCAATAAATGAATATGCATCAAAAAAATATTAAGTCTCATAATCATCCAAAATTTTGAGAATCACCAAAAGATCACACCAAAGGGTATCATATGAAACTGAATAATCAATCATATAATAATCATCCATAAGTAAGCCAATTACTAGGCACCAACAACCCTTATAACTTAATACATCTGATATACATAGTGCCACTACTAGCAACTAAATAACCATTAACCTATCATGACTAAACATCTCGTTCAATATATCTGATTATCATAAATAAATCACAATAACCATTAGATAGATATAATTATTCAGTTAACCTTATCAAATAACAACCAAGCATATGAACATCATTGATGTATAGGAACATCCATCACTCATAAAATCAGGTATAGTATCCAAAAATAGAGACACAAAATATTGGGCAAGAATCATCAAAGACACATCAACTCACTAGGATCACAGAGGATGGGGTCTCAAATTCTCTCCCCTAGAATTGGACTTCCTCCTGGAAATCATTAAGGATTTAGGAGAATTTTCACTCACACCATACACATTTTTAGATGTATAAATTCAATTATGAAACTTTCTAGGTGTGTTAATAATAATTTTCCTTTACATAGTAACCTAAAAATAATAGAGTAATCTCTATCAATACGACCCAAAAGATTATTTATCCATACTAAATTAAAACAATATTACACATATATATATGTTAGATTCATATTACTTCATATTTTATTTATATGATTGTTAATGACTAAGCTACACATACATATATATGATAAACATCACTTCCATTATCACAATTATATTAATATTCTACAACCACATGCTTACAGACATATCATAAGGTTCAAGAGATAAGTTTTATGAGGATGAACATTGCCAAATGTCACTAAATTGATGTATACCTTAACACTAAGTGAAAAACCATGTAGCTTCAAATCCATTATGCCATCACTAATTTACCGTAAAGTCAAGACATATAAGAAAGTTGGTCTTGAGGTCCTCTCCTCTAAATCCTTCCAAAATTTTCCTAGTACCTCCTCTTTGTATGGAAAAAATATAGTGTCCATATAGATAAAAGATATTTTGACTGTCCCATACTGGTCTCGTTTATAGCCCACCCACACAATATAAATTCCCCATCACATCTACAGCCCCACACAACCTACTAGGGATCCCTTTTAGATATAGAATTTTACATCTTTCACATTACACCACACATGCTAGTAGTATAAAATTATTAAGAGGCCTCAAAACTCAAGAAACTAAAATAAGTTCCAAAATTACAAAAATATCATAAAGAGAAGTAAAGAATAAATAAAGTGAAAATAAATAAAACATCTTAATTCACATTATTGTTAAATTCAATTAAGTCCTTGAGGTAGAAAGGACCATAATTCAATTTAACATAAATTAACTTAAAGATAAAACACTACTAGCATCAATTCAAAATAAAGCATAAAGAATTATCATTTAAGAAATTAATAGTAAAAAGTTATGCAAAAGAATTGCACATTACATCCACAATGTGACTTCTATAAGCCACTCAAGGGGTGGAGGGGAATAATGTTCTCAAACCATAAACACTATCAAAACTACACTTGAATAATACAACCATAACAAGACCACAATGTTATACTATCACAAACCTTGAATTTTATTGCTTCTTGAATTTCAAACAATTTTCATTCTTCCCACTCTTGTCCAAAGTTATTTCTGACCCATGATTGTTGAACTTGAACCTTATGCCAAAATAGAATAATAAGATTATCTCACATCCACTAATTGAATCCAATACAAGTTATTTATTTTGAATCCACAATAAGCACCTACCAACTCATGGACCTATTTTATCTTTGCACATAATCCCATGTTGGCGCACAACAAAAACTTGGTGCAAAAAACTCAATATACCAAGTCAGCCCAACAAACACTTAACACTCCAAATATTAACTCTAGACCACACACAATACAAAAGAGGCCAGATAACATCATACATATCACATTACAATAATTATACAATATTCAAAGACATTCACATGCACTTTACAAATTCATGCTACTTTTTTCTAGTGCAAACAAATAGTCACAAAGCTTAGTAACTTTGGAAAACCTAAAAAAACACATGCTTGAGATAAAACATTGAAAACCTAACTTTCAGTACACCACAACACCTAAAAATTGGAATTAGGGAATAAATAGACAAATTAAACTCATCCTTCAAACCACAAGGCCACAATATCAACTATAGAGAAATGCAGAGCATTTCTCCAACCCTTCTTGACTGTAACATCACAATCTTCACTCTGCCAGCTCTGGAAACATCTACGATAACTACCATGCTCTAAAAATAGGATCATACATATGTCACATCTTCATCTTCCCAACTTTCAAACTATAAGTCCATATCTTCAAATGTAAAGGAATGTGGAGGATTCTCCAAATCTTTTCAGTATAACTTCTTGAGCCACTGATTGGATGACAAACTTTCATTCTTTCTTCCACAACATATGAAATGTTGCACATCAAGGGACAGGGAATACAATCATAACAATTACAACACTCTTCATTAATATAAAGAAATAAAAGCTTCTTCATATCAACATATAATTTACTTATTCATGAGCAATAGTAGATATGGTACAGCTATGTATAACATTCCTATGTGCCACGCGCACCCAGAACAACTTCATCAAAGTTTGTCAATTTTTGGCTTTCCGGGCTCTTTAGACACTACCCTAGAAAGAGAACCTTAGAACAATTAGGTGAATTGGGAAATGAAAAGATACCTTCCCTAGTATTTACTTACCTACCTTGATGTATCCATGCTACCCATTTGTCAAAATTACTAAAAAATTTACAATTTTTGCATTTTCCAATATTCATGTTTAATTTTAACCATTATTTTTTATAATATAAGTAGGGAAGGGCCTTGATCCTGTGAACATATCAAATCAAAAAAGGAAACCAAGGTGGGAAACATCACCATCAACCATACCAAAAAATAGCAAGATACTAGCTCGCAAGCCTAGATTTAACATCAAAGCTATAGTCCAACCCATAATTATCAAAAATAGAAAATTCCTACCACCAAAGTTTAACCTACACAGACCATTGATCAAATCCACAGTGTACTAGGTGGTATTCCACTAGATCTTAAAGATAATATATGAATAGTCCCAGATATAGAAATAAAACAAAAAACACATCAGAAGCATGGAAAACAGTAACCCAAGCAATTAGTTGGCCTTTCTTAATAGATCCCCATACTCTCCTAAGAGAGCCACATACTCATGCCAATCAGGTCCCTCAATATCATCCAATAGCTTTAGGGAGTCCACCTTTCCTTGCTTCTTTAGTTTTCTGGTAATCTTTGCTTCACCCGAGGACGCACCTAGCATCACGTGTCTCATCAACCTATTGGAGAATCTCATCAGGGTCACCAGAGCCTTTCCCATGTCCTCAAATTGGACCTACAAGAAAGTTAGTCTACTTTTGAGAAAATCAATACTCAAATCATTAGAATTATTCTCCCCATCTGAGAGCCCTTCCTCCTTAGCATTCCCTGTTTCCTTCTTTTCTCCAGATGGCTCTACATGCTCCTCCTCTTCCTCATCTTTTTATTCCTCCTCCAAATCATCTTCCCCCATATCATAGGCTATTTCCTCAAAGTCAGAATCCTCAGAATCCTCATCATCCTGAGCCTCAAATTCCTCATAGCCTGAGATATCCTCCACATTAGCAGACATTTTTTCTTTCCCTTTTTTCTCTTTTGAGGTTGCCTTCGCTAGCCTTTCCGACCTTCTTTTGCCACTCCCACCACTCCCCTGACCCTATAATTTCTCCTCTACCTCTTCCTTTTGAATGACATCCTCTGAAATATGGATAAATTTATGAGGAATTGCCTCTTTTCTAGTTTTCTTGGCTTTTAGAAGTTTGAGCAACAAGGGAGAGTGTTTTCATTTTCTAGGGGTAGCTCTAGCAAGCAACATGTTCACATTTTTTGATTCCTCACTTTTCTGGGATGGGGGGGTAGATGGGTTCAACACATTAGCCACCAGAGAGGAACTCTTAATAAGGATAAGCAATCTTCTAGCAACAACGGTAGGGGGGTTGCGGGGATAATGCTCATGTTCAACAACTTTAGGGTTTTCCACTCTTTGAAACTCAACATTTTCCTCTTTAGCAGGGTCTTGATTCTCCTGTCTAGCATTTAGAGGATTCCCATGGGGATTTTGGGAAAGGGCATATTTATACAGTGTAAGAATTAAGCCTTGGTGAAGTGGCGAGTTAGCACCTTTCTCAATATTCAACTACATAGAGGAGAGAAGGTAAAATGACAAATTTATGCATTCCCCGTGTCTAATGTGATTTAAAATAGGAAAATGGTAAGCATGAACAAACATGTAGCGACCCTAAAGAGTGAAATATCTCATGACAAACAGACTGACAAGGGCAAAGGGAGGAGGAAGTTCAAGTCTAGCATACCCGTTTTGAAACCGCTTAAGCTTTTCTCCTTGATGTGGAAAATTATCCACAAAACGTTGATAATCAGCTCCATTCTTCTTAGCAACCTTCAAGCCAAAATTTTGTAGCCCCTTGGCCTCTGCTATGAAATGGGTCGTGACTTCAAATTTCACAGCTCTAATTGAAACACAACCTCTCCTCCAAGAGTTTGTAAACTTCAGCATTAAATTTTCATTGTAGCCTTTTAGGGACTGGAAAAAGGAAGCCATTCCTGCATTTTCAAACATTCTCTAGAGGTCAACATTTTGATTCAGTGCTTGGCAGTTAGGCGGTTTGGTTCTTTTCCTCAGCCCTCCCATCTTGCTATTCTGAAGATTTTTTTACAGAGACTGGCTAGGATTCATATTCTCCTCGACAACCAACTTTCTTCCCATACCAAAACCAACATTCAAAACCGAATGAAACAACCGACTCATAGAGGAAATGTAAAACAAAGTATTTCTTCTTAGGGACGATTGTTGCAATTTTCTCAAAGCCCAAGAGGAATTATGAATTTTGCAAGCAATAACACCTGTAATTAAAATCTTTCCATTTCCCTCTATAGAAATTCATGAATAACTGACAGAGGGAAAATTGACACACGTAGAAAAGACAACCTTTAAGATAACCATAATCTGCATATGATTTTTGCTCATAAAATTTAACAGGAAATAAATGAAAAAAATCTCCCTCAAGGATCCTCCAATGTACACATGTACCACTTAGACCATCATTATTAGGAAAGCTTGACAACTCCCCTCTATACTCTTCCATCCTGTCACCAACCAACTTCTTAGGAATTCTTTTGGTATGCATTTTCAAACTTTTCATTGAGTATTATATCTCTCAAAGGCTGCGGCATGTTCCCATTGGCCACCTAGTCCAGCCCCTACACTGGAGTGCCACATTGGCCACACAGTCAGCCGCACAATTCCCTTCCCTGTACACATGTAGGACTTGACAATTAGTTAAATTATTTTTAATAACTTTACATTTGTCAATTATATCCTTAATTTCCCATGAGGGGGTGGAAACATCATTTAAAATATGCACAATAAGTTTTGAGTCCCCTTCAATTATAACCTTTATGAACCCCAACCCCTTTAAGAATTTGAAAGCTCCAAAAGTAGCCAAAGCTTCAACTTTTTTATTCAAACAAATCCCAAGATTCACACCATAAGACATAATGTAGTCACCATTCTAGTTTCTCATGAGGCCACTAGCTCTAGCCTGACTCGAATTTCCTTTGGAACATCCATCAAAATTGCATTTCACCCAATATTTCATTGGAGGGCACCAGACCATACCCAAAATTTTGAGTATCTTAGTCTAATTCAGATTGGTTAGGTCTCTTCTAATACCCCAATTTTGTTTTATTCTCATCTCTTTATAGTTCAGCTAGGAGTTGGAGAAGCTAAGTTTTCTTACCTCCATATTTTCCTTAATTTGAGTTATGACTATCTGAAACACCTCCTCACTGCTTCTCTCCACCTCTCTAAAAATTTTGTTATTTCTCTCCTTCCAAATCCCCCAAGACACAAAGAGGGGAACTTGGTGCCACAACTCCATTATGACATTGTGAGAGAAAGGAAAATTACACTAGCCTTCAATAAACAACTTCATTGAGTTAGGAAAAACCCAATCTAAAGATAGCAACTACAAAACCATGGACCACACTTCCCTTGCATACTTGCAATGGAAGAATAGATTAGTTTTCGATTATTTCTCCTACTTACAAAGAGAACTCCAATTAACAAGGTAGAAACCTATCTTGACCAGGTTATCAATGGTAAGGATATTGCCATGGGCCACTGACCACTAGAAATAGTTTATTTTAGAAATCATATTCTTGAGCCACATCCCTTTCTAGAATGGATTAGGAACAACATCTTGGGCCCTCATCAAGTCTTCATAGGTCTTTCTCACTAAGAAACAGCTAGAGGGCCTACTTTTCCAAAGCCATTCATCCTCCCTTCCCCTATCAAACCATTTCGCTTCCCTAATCAAATTACGCAAATTTATGAGAAGAGGAGCCTAGTCCACCTATCAAGGACCCCTTGGATTATTTATCCTTAACAAGGCCTCAAAATCCTTCCATTTAGGTTCCTTCCCTTCCCAATTTATATAATCAGAAACCTTAGTGCCACAAATTTTGTGGAGGATGCACTTTAGAGGATTCAAATCCTCATTAGCAGAAAAAGTGGCATTCTCTATCCAAGGGTCCTTCCAAAAATCCATGTTAAATCCATTCCCTATTCACTCCCTATCCCCTAACTTTAGCACATTCCTTAATCTGGTTAGGTGGTTCCATAGGGCCGAGCCAAAAGGGAAATCTAATTGAGATAGAAAACAACCAATGTTCTTATTTCTGAGGTACTTTCCATTGGAATATTTTGACCTAGTCTTTTGAGCCTTCCAGAAGGATCCATCCAATTTTAGTAGTTAAGGCTTTATTTAGCATATGAATTATTCTCATCCCTAACCCCCCACACCTTTTTGGCTTGTAAAATTTATCCAAGCTAACAACAGAAAGTCTATTTTTTTCCTCTGTACCTGACCACAAGAATTTCCTCTGAATTTGTTCTATCTTCTCACCTATATGAGCATGAATTTTGAACAAGGAAAGGTAATACACTGGACTATTCTAGAGAGAGGCTTTTAGGAGTTGGATCTTACCAGCTAGACTTAGCAGTTTCCCCTTCCATCCCGCCAATTTATGTTGAATCCTTTCTAATAAATTATTCCAGTAACTATTTTCTAATCTCTTGGAAAACAAAGGTAGCCCCAGGTATGTATCAGGAAACTCAGCTTCTTGACACCCCAAAATTATTTTCACTCTATCCCTTATCTGCTGATCAGTGTTGAAGAAATAAATTTTTCTCTTTTCATAATTAATGCACTGATCAGAAACTTCAGCATAATCATTGAGAATTTGTTTCCAAGCACCTGCTTCCCCCATCGAAGCATTCCCAAACAACAGGTTGTCATCAAAAAATTGTTGATGGGAATCAAGGCTAAGAGCAAAAGTAGCCTTTATACCTTTAAGAGCTTGCACATCAACCAACCTTTGAATATTTTTTCCCAGGGCCTCAACAAAAATAATGAACAAGTAGGGAGAAAGGGGGCCCCCTTGCCTAAGACCACGCCTAGAAGAGAAGAATCCCTGGGTAACACCATTAACCAAAAAAAAAAACCTGAGAGAAGTGACACAAGTTGATATCAACTTTAGGAACCTACCATCAATCCCAAACTTCTTGAGGACAACAAACAAGAAAGGACAAGAGACTCTATCATAAGCTTTAGAGATGTCAATTTTAAAAGCCATTCTAGGATTTTTTAAATGCCCCATGGAGTGGATTATCTCATGAGTCAAAATGACAGCATCAAGAATGTTTCTACCCTCAACAAGCCCTTTTTGGTTGGGAGCTATCATTTTACCCAACACCAGTTTAAGTCTAAACACCAAAATCTTAGAGAAGATTTTATAAACAATATTACAAAGACTAATAGGCCTAAAATATTTCATAGCAGAGGAATCAATAGATTTAGGGATAAGAGCTATAAAAGTAGCATTCAAATTACTTAACAACCTACCTAACCTAAAAAAATCTCTAGCACCATTAAAGAGATCATCTTTAACAATTTCCCAGTAATTTTGGAAAAAAATGGGAGGGAAACCATCAGGGCCTGGGGCTTTAAGGGCACCAAAGGAAAAAATAGCCTATTTAACTTTTTCCATGGAAATAGTATTAGTCATCATCTTAAGATCTAATTCATAGAAAACATTAGGAATAACATTAAGAAAATCAACATTAACCTTGGGATCATTGATATGATTTAAGAGGTAGGAGGAGAAAAAATTAACAGCTTCCCTAGCAATCTCTCTTTCATATGTAATAATAGAGCTGTCCTCTTTAACCAATGATCTAATTCTATTTTTGCTTCTGTGTTTGAGAGTAGATTGGTGAAAAAATTTAGTGTTCCTATCCCCTTCCGTCAACCATTGAACTCTTGACTTTTGTTTCCAAAAAATTTCCTCTTTTTTATTGCATTTAAACCATTGGGATCTCAACTCTCTTTCCTTCGTAAAAGTCTCTTCATCCATGAAACCAGATTCCATTCTATCCTGTATTTCTTCTAAGCTTTTTTCCAACGCATTTTTTAACTCAAAAATGTTACCAAAGGTTAACTTATTCCACCCCTTGACCCTTTTCTTAACACGACGAAATTTTTCAGCCAAACAAAACATAGGAGTTCCAAGGATGGGTTCCTCCCACCACAATTGAACTAAGGTAGAAAAATCTGGATGAGTGCACCACATAGCTTCAAATTTGAAAGGGAAGGGGCCCTTATTATGATCCACATGTTTTTTCAGAACCAAAGCATTATGATTTGAGCCAAACCTTGGGAGAGTAGAGAGAGAAAGGAATTGGGAAATAATACAATTAGCAGAAATAAAAAATCTACCCAGTTTAACTTGAATTAAATGATTTCCATTCCTCCGATTTGACCAGGTGAATTTGGAGCCTTGAAGAGGAATATCAATCAACCATGCTGAGTTAAAGAATTCAACAAGCTCCATCATACTATCCAAGTACTCATCCAATCCACTCAACTTCTCAGAAGGAAGGAGGGGGGAATTAAAGTCTCTTCCCAACATCCAATGTTCATCACTTCTTTCAGAAATAGCTTCACTAAGTTGTTCCCACAATAGAACTCTATCTCTACCAAAATTCAGAGCATAGATATTTATTAGATTCTAAGACTATACAGAGCCTGAATCTTCCAAAGTAATCACAAGGTGATTATTACTATAAAAACAAAAAGACCCTTTCAATTTAGAGGGATTCCAGAGGGCAGCAATACCTCTAGATGCACCTTCAACTTCACAAACACAAAACCAAGCTCTAGGCCAAATACTAGGAATATATTTTTCAAAATTTTCTTTCTTCATCTTCATTTCTTGCAAAAGGAGGACATCAAATTTGTTATCCATGATACAGGTCTTAACCAAAAACTGTTTATAGGGACTACTAAGGCCCCTAATATTCCAAGAAACATACTTCACTAAAAAATAGCAACAACCCCACTCCCCACACAACCAACAATACAAACTAATTTTTCTTGGACTTCAAACCTGTGGTCAAGTCCAAGGTTTTTTGTTTACGTGTGGCCACATCCCTTGTTGTATCTTTCAATCTTGCTTCCTTTTGAGAGGGTCTTCCCACCTTATTCCCCCCAACATCCAGTTTCTTTTTCTTCTTGCTTTTTGAGGTGGCTTGTGACCATCCCTCCTCATCCTCCTTATCACCTAACCCTTGAGGGAAACCAAGAAGGGCCAGTGACTCATTTATATTTTGAACACCAGGTTGAGAGACAAAATTCAACTCCTCCAAGGATGGAGATATCTCTTGAAGAACATACTCACCCTCTTTGAGGACTTCCACAGAACCATTTAAAGACTTAAAATCCTTGATATCATTTGAGGGGTCCTCAGTAAAGATCTTGACCTCCTGCTCAACAACCAAAGGGTGAAGTAGCTCCTTAGGGGCCTTATCCTTTAGAATTGGAATGGCCACAAAATAATTATCCTTGAGAAGGGGAATAAACACCTTCTATGGGGAAAACAGAGTAGGCCACACAGAAGGGTTGTTAGCTTTTGGAAAATAGTCATCTTCAACCCTCTTACCTTTAGCTTTTGAACTTTCACCCAAAGCCGCACAAGTCAATAAGGTGACCAAACCTCTTGCAGTGCTGACAAAAGAGTTGAGCATTTTCATACTCCAGGGGTTGGGTCTAGTTGCCAAACATTGACTTGAACAACAAAGAGGAAGGGAGAACCGTGTTAACTGCCACATTTACACAGATACAAGAAAATACCAGTATCGATCTCTCTTGGATGACTTTATCAATGGAAAAAAGGCTCCCAAAGGAGTTAGCAATACCCTAAAAAATTCCTTTCTCCCAGAACTCCAAGGGTAGCCCTAAAAGACAAACCCAAGTAGGTGTAGACACCCCCAAGTCAATCAATAGGTCAAAGCCAGGTTTCCATTTACAAAGAGAGAGGAATTTTTTAAAGCTTGGGTCAAAGGCCCGCGGACCACCAATTAAAACTTTTAATATATCCTCATATACCACAAAGGAAAATAGAAAAATACCTCTAGGCATGGCATTTATTTTGACACTTCCTTTGAGATTCCTGGTGGAAGTAGCCCACTAACGCACATGTTCAATATTTGGCCTAAACACCAGAAACTTTCCAACCAAATCCATTTTGAGGCTATCCATCGCCTTCAACATAAGGGCCTCAAGAACATCAAATTCCCAGCCAGTAACCGAGCAATAAGCAACATCCACAAGTTTTTTATTCTGGGCTGGTGAGTCAGACCCCACCAACTATCCATGTAGGAAGTAGGGGCTTCCTCCAAAAAAAAGGAATTAAGACCCAGTGTCGGAGATAAGGGAAACTTCCCATAAATTTTGGTAGACTTTTCCCCTAGGGAAAGGTTAGCAGTACGAGGAGAAAATGTCTTATCAGAAGTAGGCAGACTGGCAACTACCACCACAGGCACAACAACAGTAGTGAGGAAAAAATCCTTGGAATGGGGAGCCTTCTTGCCCCCCCGAAACATCCATGAAGAGACATATAGCAAAAAATGGTACGAGAAATTCAAAAAATAGCTAGCGCAAGAAAGCATGGTTGAAGTTAGCCTTAATTTTAACCATTGTTGAGTCAATAGTAGATTAAAGTTTATGTTTCTTAACAATTCTTAACAAATGTAGGTCATTTTTGTGGACAATATTATTTTTTCAAGAAGCGATTCAAAACAAAAGTTATAACATTTTTCTTCAACATTGAGGACACATTCAATGTAATTCATAAGGAGGTATCTTATTCATATACTTTAATCTCTTGGTTTATAATTTTGCATTTGATTGCAAAGAATGATCAGTTGAATTTTTTGTTCATGTTGTTTATAATCCATACTTTTCTAATATTTATATGTAAGCATTGCTCAACACAAGATTTGAGTAGGACATGAGATTTGATGGAAATGCATCCAACATTGGAGTTCATGTTGCTTTCATTTTTCAATTAATTTTACATATTTTTTTTCTTTTTTGTAATATTGCAATGTAGGTGTTTGTGAGAGTAGAAATTATTTGAGATGTGTGTTATAGAGCGAGGATATTAGGGGCACATATTAGTTGTGTATCTATGATAGCTTGATATCAAGATGCATCAATGCATTTGTATGTGAGGACATCAATAAAATTATATGGCATTATTATTTGTATTGACGATTATGATGGTTAAAAAATGATATAAGATGTATTTGTACATGAGGACATGAAAATATGATATACAAGCATTATTGGTTATATTGATGGTAGAATGTATGTTGTGTTATGATGATTATAAATGTCGTGTGAATGTTGAAAAGTGTCACATGTATGTGTAATCACCATCAACCATATCAAACATATGCAATTAATGATGATTATGATGAAAATATGCATAGAATAAAAAATATTATGTGTATGCACTTACTTATGTATGCTAATGAATGTCACATGTATATATATTCACATCAAAATCACTCACACATTCCTACATTGGTTCATGTTGGCACCTAGTTAATAGCCAAGCAATGGTGAAGATTTTGGACTTGTCTTTTAGATTGCAGCTCTCTCTCATCAACCCTTAGGACAAAAAAAATATTTATTCATTTTCATGATATTTTAACTTATTTTTCATATCTTTTACTTTAATCTTTGCAGCAATTGCTCCCTCATCATCCCTTGGGACAACATCCATTTCTTGGATATAGTTTTCAATGTCTTGAATACTTGTTTGTAGCTCTGCAACAACTTTTTGATCAGCTCTGGAAGTGTCCTTTTTATTATAAAATTTAGATGTTTCTTTTAACAAGTTCCTTGAGTATAGTGGAAGAACTAGTGGGTTTCCTTCTATTTTAGTTCATGAGGTTCCTACATAACTAGTAGTATTTGTGAAAACCATAACCATCATCATAGGGATTATATTTTTAGTGTCCTTATTGAGGGTTTAGATTGATTGCATTAGGGGACCATGAACATTCTCCTTTGGGTTTCATTTTTATAATTCCTCATTATTTCTAAGATATTTACATAATATTGGGATAACTACTTAGCTATAATATCCCTTTGTATCCTTGCAAACCTTAAATTGACCTTATTTCTTAGTAGAAATTCTCCTAGAATCATTGGTCTCATATTTCTAGGCCTATTTTCAATGAATTTTGACTTCCCATGGTTTTACAAATATCTCATTCTTGTTATCTTACTTTAAAACACGATTTCTTTTCACTTTATTTCATTGCTTAGCTTGTTCATGTTGGTAGATTATTGTAAATTCATGTTTTAATATCTCTATTGGGTGGTAATTTTTTTTAAGATTGATTTGCCTCAATCATATCATATCATATCATATCATATTTAGTACTTGATCTAATTTCTTCCATCAACTCATACCATAGTTTATGCATCGCATAGCTTGCATACTATACATATTATAAATTTCATAGTTTTATATTGTTGCCTTGCAAACTATCTTTTTCACTTTTCTATTTGTGAAGCTTATTTTCTTGTCTTATTAAAAGCATGGAAACAGTAAACTTGTATTAGAGAAAACATCACAAGGAAGGCCATTTAGGAAATATTTTTATTCCTAATTGCATTCATCTTATCAAGAGAAAACAAAATAATATTAAATTCTTGTACATAATTTATTTTCATATTTTAGATTTTCTTTTCATAGTTGGTACCATAATTTTTGGCATCAAACTAACTACAAAATCCGAAAATAATAAAATATCTCAAATCTATCAAAACATAAAATAATCTTATTGTGCATCCCTTGCACTTTGATGTGCCTTAGGTAGAGACCAAACATAATTCATGATTTGTAAGAAGAGGGTATTATCATTCCTACCAATCCCATCCTCTTTTTTGAGCAACTTGGTGTGCTTAGATAATATTTATTCCCTCATCAACTTTAAGAGTTTGTTCCCAACCTAGGAAAAGGTATAGGCACCCCAACATATGTAATTTGTTTTGATGCACTAATTTCAAAAGGAAAATTCAAATTTCAAAATATCCATCATTGCTAAAGGGGAAATCCTACTTTATTGAAAGGATAAATACCAAAATGAAACTATACAAACTAAGGATGTTAACAGATCAAGGAAACAAAGGGAAAAGGATGTTACAACTATAGAGACTAACGATAAATGGATCAAATTTGGTGAAGTTTCCCAAGATAATCAAACTTTAAAGTACTATAACATGAGTGAAAATGGTATGTAACTCATAAACTATTAAAGTGAAAGATGATAAGAAATCAATAGATATAACATGTTATCCATCTTAGCTCAAACATTATAAAGTGACTATACATTCAAATTTTAAGTTCCAAAATAGGAAACCATGCACACAATAAACAAAATATGTCAAATATCGATATTTATATATAAAAGTGTAAAGTAATTGTGTATGTAAATATACAAATTTGGAATATATGCCAACTCAAAATGTAATATTTACAAAATGTGGCATATGCCATCTCATGGTCTATATATACAATATATATGTCAAATGGCTATGCTATGTCAAGACAATCTTAATCTTGTGGAAGAACACTAAAATGTAGCCTCTTGATGCCACCTAATGGATGAGAATATTCTTGGAAAAAAACAATTCAAACCACAAATTAGATTAATTAGCTCTCAATGGTAAACAAATTAGACTACTAAATAGAAACTTATCTACTATTTTTTATAACTTTCAAAGTAACATCTAATCAATATACTAAACTATAAATTAAAGTCAAATTCAATTCTTCATTACCTCAAGCATTTTTTCTTTGGCTGGCATACGTTCAAAAAATGATGTTCCCTTAGGACACTCATGAGTCCTACCATATTGTCTTTGTCTTGGATCCATAGACGTAGATGAAGGCATACTCTAGATAAGAAGAAAAATAAAAATAACAATTAATATATAGTTGCTAACAAACAAATATAAACTAAAACATTTATCTACATATATTTCTAGAAAATTATATATCTACTAGATATTAAAAACCATATACCTAAATCGGCGATGCAACTAAGATTGATTGAGAAGAACTCATCATGGTAACAGGTGTTAGATCAGTCACATCTGGAGTAGACTACAAAAGTAAAATACAATCAAGATATAAATTAGTATGTATTTAATTAATCACAATTTAAATGATATGCATACAATAGAAATTTTTACATGTACAAAAATATATACCAATGTGTAGGCCAAATTCAATGGCCAAAAGAGTGCCATGAAGCACATATCTAATCTCTTCATTGATCATCAACTATTCAATACCACTTAAATATACATTAGTAACATGTACTATTTGTTATAATAATTTTAAATAAAATGCACTATGAAATAAATTTATGTTTTACCTTTACAAAATATTTCCCTTGCTACTCCTCATCTCCAATGGTGGATAAAACTCCATCTATTCCTCCCTCACACATATCCTCTACATCTGTAATATGTAGTGGTGCCTTATCTCCTCCAAGTGACACATCATGCAACTCATACTTAGATGTGTCTAGGGGAGGCTATCCCTATCTCCCATAGGACCTAGACATGTATGGCTACATGTACTACACTGATGAGGCACACACATATGTCTATATGATGATGCTACACCAAGATCAATTGAAGCATGAAGATTGTCACTATTAGATAGCTGGACAAACTGTGACAAATGTGTAATCAAATAGATATTCAGAGTGTATGGCCAACAAACTATGCTAGGTCACATTAGCAACAAGGTCTAGATGGGGTGTTGGAGCTGAGGGAGGAAGAAAATGAGGGGGAACATATGGAAATTGCATCATATGCATTTCCATAGGTTTATCTTGGGGAATTCACATACCCACTCTCTAAAAATTCTTGAAATAAAAATAGTTGTCATGTTTTCCTAAAACAAATTTTGTATATAATTTTTGGAGAAAATATAGAGGGGAATTGAGATTGTTGTTGGGTGGTTTATCAAACATCATCCACAAATGATCCTAAAAGTTTTAGTTATGCCCTGATGGGTGCACCATTTTATCAAAAAATTTGGTTTGTGTAAACCAACATGTCCTATTTTGGGGTTCATTGAAATATTGGGCTAAATCAACTTTAGATATTTTAAATTTTTTAATTTCATCATACCCCAAACCATTTTCATATTGAAACCTCTTCACATCTCTCCACTATTGAAATGAAGAATGCTTCCTAATGATGTCTTGAACATGACCAATTATGGCCTCTATATTAGGTGTTATTGATTGCAAATGCTGGTGGTTATAGTATCTCTCATCAATGTTTATCAATTAATTAATATTTATTTCAATTAGATCTTGAATTGAAGGAGGGTTTGGTGGAGGAGGGTTTCCTAAATCAACTTGTTCCATTTGAACCCTATTAAAAACAATAATTTTTAAAATTAACTTAATTTTACACTAATTCCTAAAATTTGTAACACCTCACCAAGAAACCCCAAAAGACAACACATAACATGACTAATTAATGGATGAATTTTTTTATAAGGAAATAATAGTGAAATAAAAAATAAAAAATAACATATAAACTAAACTAAGTCCTCTAAGGTTCCATGGTTGCATTACCAACACAACCATGGCATCAGATAAACACCATCAAAGATCATTTATAAACAACTAACAAATATATAGAATTTCCATTACATGAGATTACATCATAATATATTACATCGATACATTGCTTACAAAAATGCTTCCCTGAATATAATTGGGAATGATACATCAATATTACAATACATGGTACAACTGAAATACATGTCCAACACAAATAGATTATCTCCTTGAACTGGATCAAGAATTGGAAACTGCTACACAAGCAACAAGGGAAAACCACCAACCTCCCAACCATGTGGAACCCTAAGGTCCACCCCCTTATGCTAGGAGATGATATAAGGTTCCACTCCCTCAAATAGTCAAGAAGATAGAAGAATAACACGAAAGGACTAAACATGGCTTTGACATAACATAGTACAATATGAACACCACATAATACAAACATCACTTCTAGATCATACGTGTGCACAGACAACAAAAGAGGAACACATAACTAGAGGATGCTAGATTACAATAGGGAAGAGTGTCATCACATGGTCTTGGCATGGGTTACCCTGATAGACTCTCACTAGACGCTGGCCCCCATCTATGGTTACCCTAACAATCTCTCACCAGACGTCAGCCCCATAGGGTGACACATGTGGAACCAACATTCCTTTTGTGAGGACAAGGAAGTTGGTCTTTTCAACCAGGCCTTCTCAACCCATCCTTAGCCTAAACAAGCACTACAGGCATGGGTGAGGAATCCAATTATCTTGATTAATATGAACATTACCTATCCCCCCAATTCATTAATTAGGTTATCACTAAATTAAGAAACTCTCCAATGGGTTACCCTGACAGTCTCTCACTAGATGTCAGCCCCCATTGAGAGCCACTCCCCATACTTGCAACTAGAAGACCCTACACACAAGAAATGAATTTACCATCTTGCATACACATGACATATTCACATGAACCCAACAGAGCAAGGCATTAACCATCTCGCTCACATATCAAAATCACAAGAATCTAAACATAGTGCAAGACATTACCCATTGTCACATGAAACCATACTAGGATAGAAGGCAACACCCTTAGGGTTTACAATTGCACAAAGCACATAACCCACACATTACCTTCCACTTCCAAAGTAAAACCATCATAAAAATCATTCATACAAAGTACTCCCTCCCAAGCCTCTAGAAGCCAGCCTTTTTAGTATGCACAAAAGACTACCACTAAGACACAATTATCAAATTCACCCCCTAATTTCCAATAAACAAAACAAAATTCAATTCAAGCATTCATTACATTGCAAACATGAATACTCCAAAGATAAAACATTAATTCCTTTTTGAACAGTAACCAATATTCACCCAAATTCCACTAATCAAACACATTACTTGATATAAACAATGAATCAAACAATACGAAAGAGGTATTATTTTCACATCTCACATTACTCTTAAATAATTAAGAAGATAATCAACAAACAAAGATAATATAATTCAATTTAGTCCTTCAATTGTCCAATTATAAGAAACTCAATTTCTCTATTTAATTTTCCAATTCATTTCTCTATCAAATCAACTAATCACAATGGAAGAAATATTCTTTTACTAGATAAAAAAATATTATTAAACTACAACAACTTTCTTATTATCAGGGATTTCCATATCTTTCAATTTTAATTATTTGTCATTTCTTTTGCTTTTTCCTTAGAAAATTTCCTTGTAAATGAAAATAATTAAAGATAACATTTTATGTATTTAATTATAATTACCAAGTGATCCTTATAGTCTATTGGTTAAGTTGAGTGAGTCACCAAAAACCACTAGAGATCAACTTATACTTTGTGCAAAGACTCAAATCTCTAAAATAATGAAACCCAAATATTACATCAAACAAACTTAATGAAATAAAAACCCCTTATCTTCTAACAACCTATTATATTATTCAAAGAGCAATAAATTAACACCTATTTTTACAAAATTGGAAATTCTCATTATAAATTTCATACCAAACTTAAATTTTAAGAGAGCAATATTTTATTTTTATTTAACTATATATATATATATATATATATATATATATATATATATATATATATAGAGAGAGAGAGAGAGAGAGAGAGAGAGAGAGATCTTATTGGTGAGGTAAAGAATCATTTATCCACCACCATATTGAAAGGTTAGCTATCACATTTGGTTTGTTAAACATGGAATAACCTTCAAGTATGTTCTATCTGCTAGACCACATTTAAGTTTCATCTCTAAGATTGTTGCAAGATAAATTATTCTGAGAGATGTGAATAATTTCCATCATTTGAAGCAGGGACAACATTTTGGTGGAGAATATTGGTGATGCTAAATGAAACAAATTGAAAAATAGACTTGCACTATAATAATGTGCACTAGAAGACACACATGCAAAATGTGTAAGTATAGTCAAGGAATGAGAACTGTTTGAAAGAATTCCTCAAGAAGCATGATCTAAATGCATGTTCAATGAATGCTTACTTAATGATATTAAATATGAAAATTTAAAGAGGAAATAACAAGCAATATTCAAGGAAATACACATCAAATTTCCATTCATAAATAAGATTCATTGAAGGCTAAACATAAGACATATTCCCATTGATATGATTTAAGGTTTTTGATATAGAATGCAACACATAAACAATAAAATCGCACCATACAAGATATTGAATGTAGTACATAAACAATAAAATCACACCATGCAAGATATTCAATGCAACCCTTTCCCATATACCTCAGACTCCAACGCACAAAGCATGCTAATAGGTAGCGATAGGCGCACCAGGTGAAAGTGGAGATCTAAGATAGATGATGTATCATTTGACTCCCTTGTATGAATACCCCTTCACATGGTAATCTAGCACAATATTTAAATCATGGCACAAGAACCAATGACTACGAGGCATTGATCAAAGAGATCCAATGGCCACAAGGTTTGGTATTTCCATACACTTGTTGGACCATTTCTTCTCAGATGGGGAATGCAAAAAAGGTTTGGTTTCTAACAAATGACAACAAAATTGAATTCCTTAGGTGGCTTAATTTTATTCACTACACAATGCATATAATTTGAAACCCACTAGGGTATATATTAAGGATAATATATAAGCATCGAATGACAATTAGGGTAGTGAGGCATTCAATGGTAGACAAGGCTGGTTGGGCATGACCTTAGAAGGCTTTAAAAACTTTCAAGCAAAATAAGATTGGCTGGTTCAAAGCCGAATTCCACTACAATGGCTGGGCATAAGATGTTATAGTTTATTTCACTGTTGTAAAAGTGTTGCTTTACATGCATGTAAGAATGAACAACAAAATATGGTTCTCTAACTCATCAAAAAAGTGCCACAAGAGAAATCACTTCGTGGGACGTAAGGGTTTCTTTGTATGCACAAAATGAATTGACAAAACTTTCAAGCAAATGCAATTGGCTAAAAATAGGAGGCAACCATTAAAATGATGCTTGAGGAAGAATTATTATATGAATAGGTATGATTGCATGATATGCACTAAGGGATTCAAACGTGAAGTTGCATGCATCGACATCGACTGAAGATTTAGACACAAATATGTAATTTGAATCAAGATGAATGCGATAGCAAGCAACCGAAACCCCGACTTGGGAAAACACGGACTTAACAATCTTCAGGGGATATATATGTTTATGCATTAATGACAAGATATTTGCACTATTTACAGACATTAGTACTCGCATGGCCCTCTCTTTTAAAACACACAATCTACCTAGAGTAGCTGCACAAGACTTATTGCATAAAATATTAAGCAATGACTGAAACGGGAATACTTGGGCTCCCCACCCCAAAAAATAGAATAATAGTTTTTGGCACAACCAACGATATATCAAAATTTTCTAGACTCAATAGAAATGCAGTCGTTCATACATAATTTTTCTTACAGACCACTTATTACGTTACTTCCCGCCAACCAAAATCCATAATCCTGAAAATCTCTTGAAAATGATACTTATTTACAAAAAGGAAGTTGTTTTATTTTTGAAAAAAAAGTCAAATAAAAATCTCATAAAAACAACAAGTTTCTATTCTACAAATAGTTTGAAGTCACGCATGTGCTCCAAGACAATATTTTTCTATCTTTTTAATTGTCTTTATTGCTTATCCATTATCACCTTCTATTTTTTAATATTTTATTTCATATTGTATAATTTTCCCACATTTTTTATTTATTATAGTCCCATCATCATTAATAATTATATTTATATTTAGTTATAAGAATACTTTTCAACTTATTAATTTAATTTAATGAATTAATCAATCAAGAACAACATTTAACAAACAACTTAAACTAAACAACACAAAACAACATTTATCAAACATCATGAAAGGGTGAATCATGGAGAGGCACTACATTTCCCCCCCCCCCCAAGATTCAACTTACTCCTGGAAGTCGCAAGGTCAGAATAAAACATACACACATTAGTTCTAAAACTTGTTAAATATTACCACGTTCACCTTTCCTTTAACATAAGTTCAAGAAACATCAAATAATCAAGCAAACCAAATGTCAAACAATTACCTAAACCTTAACCAAGGTTTAGAAGTAGGACCACTGACCATAGACATCAAACAACACAGGCGAGGTGACTGATTAGATACTCATCCTCTTCGAGGATGATAGCTAGGGTAGGGGATCTTATGTTATCTCTGAACAACTATTCCATTGGGTTTGAGGCATGCTTAGACCTACTAATTCAGGTGGAGTCGATGCCTAGTACTTGCAACTTGTAGCAAACAAAATGGTCAAACATATATATATATATATAATCAAACAATCATGCACATTGTGAAATGAAATCACAACGTAGTAGGGTTCTCACGAATGAGTAATGCAAAACTGTCCCTTTCACCAAGACACATCGGAAGACAACACTTAGTAATTAAATTAATTTGTAAACCATTCACTACAAATCAATCAGAATGATAATCACATATTGGTCATGATAGAATAAACACATATTGATCATAACAATGCATCTAATGTCATGTAATGCATCAAGTTGATTCATTACATCAGAATGCTACACTTCCATAAAATGTGGCATAATTTGCACACTCAAGTATGCATTTTCCATTAAATATCCATCATTTTCAGACAAGAAATTTCACTCTATTCATTATACAACACTAAATCTCATAACTTATTCAACAAAATACCATGATTTTGAATCTTTTCATAAGCATGAAGCACAATTTATGATTTCATAGGCACTGCATTCATGATCTAGCATGCATTGTTCACATACACACACAAATTCACATAATTGGGAATCACATCACAAGGCTACACAGGGGTCCATAAAGGATCCCCGATAGAAAGAATGTCAGTGCATTGCGCACTACACCATGGGTCATATCCTTTCCACCAGTTTTCTACACCATTAGACATCACCAAGGGACAATTCTCAGGCTGCTAGGAAAGGATGACAAAAAGGGAAAACATATTCAAGAGTAAATGCAACTAGGATAACATAATGGGCTCATATGAAACTAGAGTACCCAGTGTATGAACCTAGGCTCTGATACCAAGTGTAACACCCCACCAAGAAACACCAAAGGACAATACATAACATGACTAATTAACAATTTTTTTATAAGGAAATAACAATGAACTACAAAATATAACATAACATATAAACTAAACTAAGTCCTCTAAGGTTCCATGGCTACATTACCAACACAACTATGACATTAGATAAAAAACATCAAAGATCATTTATAAACAACTAACAAATATATACAATTTCCATTACATGAGAT
Source organism: Sequoia sempervirens (assembly GCA_007258455.2). Lineage (NCBI taxonomy): Eukaryota > Viridiplantae > Streptophyta > Pinopsida > Cupressales > Cupressaceae > Sequoia > Sequoia sempervirens. The sequence goes on along the minus strand of VDFB02193867.1, from coordinate 144,588,007 downwards.
TACATCATAATCTATTACATTGATACAATGCTTACATAAATGCTCCTTGAATACAATTGGGAAGGATACATCAATATTACAATACATGGCACAACTGAAATACATGTCCAAAACATGTAGACTATCTCCTTGAATTGGATCAAGAACTGGAAACTGCTACACAAGGTACAACCTCCATACATCTAGCTAAGCAGTAAGGGAAAACCCAATGGAGGAAAAAGCACCAACCTCCCGACCATGTGGAACCCTAAGGTCCACCCCCCATGCTAGGAGATAACATAAGGTCCCACTCCGTCAAATAGTCAAGAAGATAGAAGGCTAACACGAAAGGACTAAACGTGGCTCCAACATAACAAAGTACAACATGAACATCACATAATACAAACATCGCTTCTAGACACACACACACAACAAAAGAGGAACACATAACTAGAGAATGATAGATTTCAATAGGGAAGATTTTCATCACATGGTCCTGGCATGGGTTACCTAATAGTCTCTCACTAGATATCGACCCCCATCTATGGTTACTTTGACAATCTCTCACTAGACACTGGCCCCATAGGGTGACACATGCGGAACCAACATTCCTTTTGTGAGGACAAGGAAGTTGGTCTTGCCAACCAGGCCTTCTCAACCCATCCTTAGCCTAAACGAGCACTACAGGCATGGGTGAGGCATCCAATTATCTTGATTAATGTGAAATTAACCCATCCTCCCCAATTCATTAATTAGGTTATCATTGAATTAAGAAACTCTCCAATGGGTTACCTTGGCAGTCTCTCACTAGACGCCAACCTCCATTGAGAGCCACTCGCCCTACTTGCAACTAGAAGACCCTACACACAAGCAAGGAATTTACCATCTTTGATACACATGACATATTCACATGAATCCAACAGATCAAGGAATTAACCATCTCACTCACATATCAAAATCAAAAGAATCTAAACACATTGCATACATTTTGAGCAGGGACAACATTTTGGTGGAGAATATTGGTGATGCTAAATGAAACAAATTGAAAAATAGACTTGCACTATAATAATGCGCACTAGAAGACACACATGCAAAATGTGTAAGTATAGTCAAGGAATGAGAACTGTTTGAAAGAATGCCTTAAGAAGCGTGATCTAAGTGCATGTTCGATGAGTGCTTACTTAATGGTATTAAATATGAAATTTCAGAGAGGAAATCATAGGGAGTATTCAAGGAAATACACATCGAATTTCCATTCATAAATTAGATTCATTGAAGGATAAACATAAGATATATTCCCAACAATATGATTTAAGGTTTTCAGTATGGAATGCAACACATAAACAATAAAATTACACCATACAAGATATTGAATGCAGTACATAAACAATAAAATCATTCCATGCAAGATATTGAATGCAGTAGATAAACAATAAAATCACACCATGCAAGATATTGAATGTAGTCTTTACCCATATACCTCAAACTCCAATGCATAGAGCATGCTAATAGGTAGTGATAGGCGCACCAAGTGAAAGTGGCGATCTGAGATAGCTATTATATCATTTGACTCCCTCACATGAATACCCCTTCACATGGTAATCTAGCACAATATTTAAATCATGGTGTAGGACCCAATGACTAAAAGGCATCAATCAAAAAGAGCCAACAACCACAAGGTTTGATATTGCCATACACTTGCTAGAACTTTTCTTCACATATGGGAAACATACAAAAGGTTTGGTTTCTAACAAATGACAAAAAAATCAAATTCCTTATGTGGCTCAATTTTCTTCAATACATAATGCATACAATTTGAAACCCACTAGGGTATATATTAAGGCTAATATATAAGCATCGAATGACAAGTAGGGTAGTGAGGTATTCAACATTGGCCAAGGTTAGCTGGGTGTGGCCTCAGAAGGCTTTAAAAACTTTCAAGAAAAATAAGATTGGCTAGTTCAAACCCAAATTCCACTACAATGGCTGGGTGTAAGATGGTATAGCTGATTTCGCTATTGTAAAAGCGTTTCTTTACATGAATGCAAGAATAAAAAAAAAGATGGCACCCTAACTCATCAACATAGTTCCACAAGAGAAATCACTTTGTGGGATGCAAGGGTTTTAGAGTATGCACAAAATGGATTGAAAAAAATAGGAGGCGACCATTAAAAGGATGCTCAAGGAAGAATTATTATAGGAATAGGTATGATTGCATGATATGCACTAAGGGATTCAAAGGTGAAGTTGCATGCATCAACATCGACTCAAGATTTAGACATAGAGATCTAATTTGAATCAAGATGAATGCAGTTGCAAGCGATCAACACCTCGGTTTGGGAAAACACAGACTTAACAATCTATAGGGCACATATATGTTTATGCATTAATGACGAGAGATTTTCACTGTTCACAGACATTAGTACTTGCATGACCCTCTCTTTTAAAACACACAATCTACCTGGAGCAGCTGCACAAGACTTGTCACATAAATTTTTAAGCAATGACTGAAATAGGAATACCTAGACTCCCCCGCCCAAAAAAAATAAAATAGAATAACAGTTTTTCAGCACAACCAATGATATATCAAAATTTTCCAGAATAAAAAATGAAATGCAATCGTTCATACAAAAATTTTCTTGTAGACCACTTATTACTTTACTTCCCACCAACCAAAATCCACAATCCTAAAAATCTCTTGAAAATGATACTTATTTACAAAAAGGAAGCTATTTTATTTTTGAAAACAAAAATCAAATAAAAATCTCACAAAACAACAAGTTTCTATTCTACAAACAGTTCAAAGTCACGCATGTGCTTCAAGACAATATTTTTCTATCTTTTTAATTATCTTTATTGTTTATCCATTATCACCTTCCATTTTTTAATATTTTATTTCATATTGTAATATTTTCCCACATTTTTAATTTATTATAATCCCATAATCATTAATAATTATATTTACATTTAGTTATAAAAATACTTTTCAACTTATTAATTTAATTTAATGAAATAATCAATCAAGAACAACATTTAACAAATTTTGTAAGAAGTTCATTCAATTGATTGAGCAACTTATTTCTTCTCCTTCGTTTGCTGTCCTGGTGAACGATTCTCCCTCGCCTTTCTTCCAGAGCTTGCAAGGATTGAGACAAGGTGACCCGATCTCGCCACTTATTTTCATCCTGATAGTGGAGGATTTAGGTTGCAACATCTAGAAGGCTCTTCAGGTTGGGGTTCTTTGGGGTCTTGTGCCATCTTTCAGGTGTAACCAGATTACTCACCAAAAATTCATGGTTGGCACTATTTTGATGGGGGATTCTTCTATTAAGGAAGCTAGGGCTATTAAGAGGTTGTTGGATGACTACGAAAAGGCTTCTGGTTAGAAGATCAACCTTCCTAAATGTCATTTTTTCCCTTAACACTCCGAAAGATTTGTAGCTCAAGGTGACCAAAATTTTGGCTTGTAATCAGGGTGATTTGTCATCCTCATATTTGGGGCTTCCTTTGTGCATTCCTAGGATTCCTGAATCCTTTTGGATAAGTTCAACAAGAAGTTAGTAGGGTGGAAAGGTTCTCTCCTCAGTCAAACTGGTAAAATTTAGCTTATTTTGGCCACTCTTCAAAATTTACCCCTGTATGCTATGAGTTTATTCAGGGTGCCTATTAAGTTTGAAGAAAAAATGGAGCAGATCATGAGAAGATTCCTTTGGTCAAGGGTGGAGTCCAAATCTAGGATTCCCCTTGTGGCTTGGGATTTAGTTTGTAAACCAAAGAAATGGGGTGGCTTAGGGATTATAAATCTTAAATATTTTAATAAGGATCTTTTGGCTAAAAATATCTAGAGGCTCCTGAATGGGGATGTTGGGTGGGCTCCTCTAGTGAGTAATAAGTACCTGTTTGGTCTAGATAGGCCTTAGGATTTTCTTTATGTGGGGTAGATTTCATCTAGTTCATGCTTTTGGAGGAATATTTTGCTCTATAGAGATGTTAAGTGGTTGTTGAGTGATGGGACTAGTATTCTCTTTTGGGATGACATTTGGTGTGGGGATTGCCCTCTTATTTCTCTCTCTTGGGCTCCTCCTATTGCTCCCCTGTGTAAACAATTTTTTGGAGTCAAGGTGGTGGATTACTTTGAGGATGGGGATTGGAAGAATTTTTATGTTTGGTATCTTTCTTTGAAGATTCTTAAGGACTTCTTATGTAAGGTTCAGATTCCAGTGTTTCCTAGGCTAGACAAAGTGGTTTGGGCCCTGTGTGCAAGTGGTAATTTTTCTGTGGCCTTTGCTTTTTTGAATTCCCTAGTTACTCTGAAGTCTTATCCATTCTCGAGGTGGCTATGGAATAAGAAATTAATTCCTAAGGTGAATTTCTTTTACTAACTGATTATGCAAGGTAAAATCCTTATGATTGATAATCTCTACAAGAGGGGGTTTGCAATTCCTAATAGGTGTGTGCTTTGTGAAGCTAATGGGGAGAATTATTTTCATATCCTCATTGGGTGTGATTACTCACTCACCCTATGGAGCAAGTTCCTTAGACTCTAGGACTTAGGATGGGTCTTTCCAAACTCTTTGGCTAAGTTTTATGATTAGTGGAAGTGCCCTTCCTATTCTCTTGTGTTGTGTGGGCTTTGGGATCTTATGGCCCCACATATTGCCTGGGGACTCTGGAAAGAAAGAAATAATAGGATATTTTGGGAATCCAAGCTAAAGGTTGAAAGTCTTTTCATTAAAGTCCGTCGAGCTATCCTGGAGAATTTTACTCTCATTAGATCTGACTCTGTTTGGTGTGATTCAACTATGTGCCTTGCTGGCTATGATCTTAAGGTGATTTCGAATTGGAAAATTTCTTTGGTTCTTGTAATCACTCCCAAGGCTAGCTCTATTGTGAGGAAGAACACAAAATGGCAGCTGCCCATGTCTGGGTGGATTCAAATCAACTTTGATGGGGCAATGAAGGGGAATCCCAGGCCTATTAGATGCGAGGGGGTTTTAAGAGATAAGTTTGGCAGACTTCTTGGTGCAGTGGAACTCCCTTTGGGTACATAGAATAATCATTGCACAAAGACGGAGGCTATGTTCATGAGTGTTAGATATGCTATTATCAAGGGGTTTTCCAAATTTTGGGTGGAAAGTGATTCTATGAATATCATAAACTATTTGTGTGGTACTCATCCCTCGAGCTGGAATGTGGATCAGTTAATAAAGTATATGGTAATGATGTTGCAATCTTGTGATGAGACTCGTGTCTCTCACGTTTATCAGGAAGGAAACTCTCTTGCTGATTTTTTTTCCAATTTGGTTGTTAGCCTTAGTGAATTTTGCTCCTGGGAGGAAGGTTCAATCATTCTTGAGGATTCTAGAAACATTTTAAGAAATGATGGCATTGGATAATTTGTTGTGGATTTTATGGCCTTGTACATCTTCACATTTGGCATGTTTTCTGGGGGTTTTATGGTTATTGCACTTTTCTCTAGGTAGCTTTCACTAGGGTTTTGTGTGTTCTATTTGGGCTACCATGGATGGTGATAGAAGCTGAGTTGAGCCACATTCATGCGGTGATATTTGGAGAAAGAAGAAGCTTTGGAACATTCTTTGTCATGGCAATTTCACTTTATTTTTGGAGAGATTACACGGTCATGACCCTAATGTCTTGGCCAAGTTTGTCTCTCTTTGGCATAACCACAAGCTGGTGTTGAAAGGGATGGAGGTGGAGGTGAATGAAGACCTTATTGCCACTATTACTAGTATGTCGACTGTGTGAAGGAAATTTTTCAAAGACAAAAAGAGCAATGAAGAAGTGATGACCCAATTTTTTAAGGATGATGAGCGAAAGAATTCGATCAAGTTGGAGAGCTAGGGCTATGATAGAACCTCCCTCAAGAAAATATGGGCTAGGGTTGCGGAGGTGATGATGCAATATGTGACACTAGAAGGGAGATTTAAGGCTCTTCTTGGTCACCACTTCACTCTCCTGAATCACTTTAGGCATGGTTTGTTTATTTCTTTTCCCTTTTTCCTTTTATCTTCATTAGAATCCTCGATGTATGCTCATCTAAAGAATAGGAGGGCCCTTGTCCTCCATGAAGGGCTTATTTTGTTTATTATGGAGCATGTCCAATCTCTTACCTTGACTCCGAACATCAAAGGAAAGGAAGAGGTTTTAAGTGCTTTATTAGGTTCATCGGATTCAGACTCCTCATCAGAGGAGGAGGATTGTGATGAGGATGAGGAAGATTTTTTGATTATGGCTGTGGCTTTAACTTCCAAGAAAAGGAAGGTGGTGGGTTCTAAGAGTAATAGGGCTCCTAAGAGGATGGCCTTTTCTAGGAGTGATGATACGGAGGTTGGGTCCTCTCCCAAGGCTATGAAAGTGGTTGTTGATAAAGGTGTTGGTGGGGCTGTTGAGATTGGGACCTAGATTAATGTTGGGTTGGTTAAGAAACCGAGAAGGCTATTGATGATCTAGGTAGATCTCGAAGGCCTCAAAAATCTAGTAGCTTCAAAATCTCCCAGAACTAGCATCAATGCATAGAGCATAGCAATGCGATCCTGATGCAACTCGAAGAGCATCAAAAGGTGTCCGTTTGCTCGAGATATGCTTAGTGAAAGTTCAACAAGGATTGAGGATCCTAGATGGTTGAATGGAAAATTGACTATCCTCAAATTAGGCAAAATCAGTCTCAGATCGAAGAGCTCATCGACAGGATTTTGATGCAACTTGAATCATGTCAAAAGGTCATATGTGCGAGTTATGCTTGGTCAAAATTTTAGTCAAACATGGTACCAAAGCCATCAGGGAGGCAAAAAAATTGATTATCTTAGAATTCATCAAAATTGGTGTCAAATCAAAGTGCTCATCGAGATGATTCCGATAGTGTTTGTTTCATCGAAAACAGAGCTTGTATGTGGGAGATATGGCCGGTCAAAGTTTCTATTGACTTGAAGGTACAATGATGACGTCAACATCCGTACATGATGATGTCAGCACTGTGCAAATCAAAGGTGGACCAATCCATGATTGAAATGTGTCATTCGTATGATGACATCAACATCCATGTGGCAACACAGTCATCGGTCCAGTCAGCAGTCCGTAGCACAGTTGGCAGTGACATGTCAGACAGATGGTTCAATTAGAGCTCGCCACATGGCACTCTCCTGGTGTGACACATGCTTGGTCGTTTCTTCATCGGCATCGGTGAGGTTGTTTTTTTTAGCAAAATGTTTCAACGGGTTCGAACCCATGACCCTTCAGATGTGAGCCAGCCAGTATACCGTTGCACCGGCCGCCGAGTATTTGACAGATAATGACAAAAGTTTTGTTTTGTTCATTTATTTCTTTGCTGATTTGTTTAAAAATGTGGGGGGCAGGGTTGGAATCCCCAACCATGTGGATGTTAAATGGAACTACCATCAATATACCACTGCATGGTGTTTAAACATATATGGTGTTAGTTTTATTTTGTTGAGTGTTATTTGGCTGAGCCATAACAAATGGCCTATAAAGCCAAAAACAAACACAAACCCACTTCAACCTCCTAAACTAAAAAGCCATAGAAGACAAGTGAGTCAGTGCATGAGTTGTTAAGGGGGGTATGCATTTATTATTTTTGTTAAGCCTAATTAGGCTAACTTTATGTATAAAAGGAGGGAAAGGTATGCTCTTAGGAGCTATTCAGAAATTCAGAATTCAAAGGTGTGAGGGTGTCTCTTGAGTGATCTCATTCTTTGTAAAAACTCTTGGAGAGTTTATTTTCTCTTAGTAAAGGGTTTGTAGTGAGTCATTGGAGATGTTTGAGAGCTAGGTGGTCTCTAGGGAGAAGAGATAATAACTTAGTGAGTCCTTTGAGAAATTTTGTACGACTTTTGAGTCCTTTGTAAAGGCTTGATGCCTATGTACTCTTGTGTGTGAGAGAGTTGCAGCTTTATTGTTTGAAAGCATTGTAAAGGTGATGAAGGAGTTATGCACGAACATGTTGCTAGAAAGATCCTGTCATTACAATGTGGAAGCAGGAAGAGCCTGAAGTGCAAGAATCTTCATGGGAAGCAGATTGTAACTCAGTGAAAGACCATGGTGATGTAAAAGAAGTTACATCATAGTAATGGCATCGATCACGCATATTTGCAGATCCGGAGAAATAGCTAGAGTCTAGTGAATTCCATTATCAAATCTCTTTGTCTCTCTTTTCTTGGTGCATGATTCTACTAGCTTCTTTACTTTCCTATGTTTTATGTGGTTATTTGCTCAATTCACAAGCATCATCAATTACGATCTTAATTTTAAATTTGTATCCTGGTCAATCTAACAAATTGTTAAGTGATTCATAGTAAGGAGTTTACAGATCAGTCAAAGAGGTTGGCCAATTTGAAGAAGGCTTTTGTGGTTATGACCATGGACCCTAAGGAGGTGGAGGAAGGTAAGGTTCTTGTAGATAAAATAGTGACTGTGGAGGATTCTCTAGTTCATGAAATTCCTAAGGTGTCTCTAGTGAAGGAGGTTGGGGACCTAAATGTGGAGGAGGAGGAAAAGAAAAATGTTAATCTGCCCTTGAAGATTGATCCTCTTTCAGAGGTTTTTTCATACCTGCACAAAGATGATACTTCTATGTTTGGTTTGCTAGACATGGTGAGGGCTGGGGCAACGGGCACCTTCAAATTGGACAAATGGAATTTGCAAGAATTCAATAAAATTAATATTAAGAGGCCTAAAGGAAAATATGCAGAATGTACAGAAGGCCTCTATGTTTGACATTCTCATTGATAGAATGGTGGAATGGGAAGGTTCATTTAATGATTTCAAGGCATCGTGTGAGGATAGAATGCAGACCCTTGAGGCCAAGGTTGTTGGTATTAATGGGGATGTCAAAAAATTGTTGTAGGTAAGCCACACCTCGGTTAAGAATAGTGCAGAAGCTTTGGAAATTCTCTTAAAGAAAATTGGGCAACTCAGAGAAGATCAGGTTTTATTCTTGGAGATCATGGAGAAAGAGAAAGTGGCTAAGGGTAAGGGTAAAAAAATTGTGAAGGATGATGACAAGGTACCTGTTGGTAGAGGATCAGCTGAATGGAATAAATTTTTTGATGCTGAGAAAAAGGAATTGTTGGATATGGTTGAAAAACATAAAAACCAGTAGATTGAGGTGGCCAAAACTCTGAGTGGCCTTAACTAGTTTCTTGTTTCTTTTTGTTTCTATCTGGTTTTTGTCTTTTGTTCATTCTTTTGTTGTTGTTTTGCTAGTGTGTTCTGCTAGTTGTTGTTTGTCTTCTTTTAGTTTGGCACTCATGGTGGTTGGTTTTTTGGCTGTTGGGTTGCTGTTGGTAGACTTTTGAATATTTTTTGGAGCAACATTTTGTTTCTGATGTAAGGGGTTTTGGGTCCCTTCAAAACCTTTTTTTCCTATTAATCAAAACATTTAACAAACAACTTAAAATAACAACCCAAAATAACATTTATCAAACACCATGAAAGGGTGAATCATGGAGAGGAATTACAAAATCTCTAAAAAAACTAATATATTTGTTTTAAAAAACATATAAAACAATTAAAATAATCCAAAAAAAAAAGAATTTTAACATACCTTGATTTTTTGTTGATAAAATTCAAGAGGTTGCAATAAAAATTTGGTTTGGAGGGTGAAAAATGAATATTTGATATACCAGATATCTGTTTTCAGTCCTTTGCCTGCGCACAACCAATGTAAAAATGAGTTAAACATTATTTTTTTGAATTATACTTTTCAAAAATAAATATCCATTTTGTTAATATGGATATCCATTTTCAGGAAAAACTTTAAGAACCGCACCCCTTGGCAAAAGTGTAAAATCCTGACAAACCTTGTATACTTCCCGATAAAAATATTAATTTTAGTGGCAAAATTTTTCATTTTTTGTGAAAAAAAGTCCATTAGCGAATCTTTTCTAATCGCTAGAAGTCTGTGGAAAATGTTGGTGAAATGCAATTTTTTTAAAACCACTAAATTGTTTGCATTGGCGATTAAAATCTATTTTCAAACCAATAAAATATTTCAATTGGCAAATTAAACCTGTTTTCAAACTAGAAAAAATAATTTTGTTGGTGATTAAATTTTTTTTTCAAAATATAAAATAAAATTCATTGGTGAATTAAACCTATTTTCAAATGATTAAGAATTTTTTTTTGGCAATTTAAACATAATATCAAACTAATAAAAAAATGCATTGGTGAAGTGTTAGTAAAAATTTTCCTAACCTTAGTTACAAATCTTTCTTGGTCATCTTTGTAGTCGGTGGGTTGAAGGTTTCAAAAACTTCAAAACTTTAGACTTTGGTTCTAAGGTTCCAAGTTTCAGTGACCACACGACATTGTGGACCATGACCATTCGATGAATTTTCGATGGACAACTATAGTTGCATTTCAGAAGTATATCTCTCAAGCACTAGATTTGCGAATTGAAGCCTCAAGAATTACACTAGAACCATTAGATTTTTAGAAATCAATGGTTGAAATTTTATTAAATATTTAGGTTTGTTGGTCATCCTGCTCTTGTTTACCATTTAATATTGCCTAAGTCAAACGAAAATATTTTATGACAAATCCTTAAATATTAACTCTTTAATCTTGAGGGTCGAGTCTCGTCAACCTAGTGATGTCCCCATTTTAAATTATGCACGTGCATAAAGTTTGTTTTAAAAGAGGGACCATTCAATGAATTTTTGATGGATGACTATAGATGCATTCCAGAAGAAAATCCTTGAAGTACTAGACTTGTTAATTGAAACCTCTGGAATAACAGTAGAACCGTTAGATTTTCATAAATCAATAGTTGAGATTTTATTAATGATTGGTTTCAGAAATCAACATATAGTTTCGATCATAAGTGAGAAAAATTTATTGACTTATTAGCTAGGACATTGATAATAATTAAGGTAAAATGAGATATTTAATTCTCTCTTTTCAATGCATTGAAGTACTCTACCTTTCATTTATTCTATTGAAATTCTCAATTTGGCTATGGTACTGGGCGTCAACACAGATTAATACCATATGAATAGCCAGAGTGATTGATTGGATAGCTTTATATTGAAAAATACATGATGTATTGTAGAATCGTAGATGATGATGTCAATAATCTAGTGATTTTGATAATCGACATCTTGCGTGGCACTGCCGATTTTGACAATTGATAGCTTGTCAGCTTGAGCTATAGTTTGCAACTTTGCATGTAGCCAGCTTGAGGTACTAATTAATTTGGATTTTTGGTTTGGAAAATCACAATTATTACTAAGTAGTCAATAGTGATTATACACAACTTTAGAGCTCAGACATGACAAGTGTGAGGTGTACAAGGTACCAGGCTGGTAGTGGCACTTTTGGCGGCACTTTTGGCCCATAAATAAGGATATTGAGCACAACTAAAATCATTTGTTTAATTGTCATAAGGGTTTTCATTTGGGTTAATAACTTAATAAGGATTTAGGAAGAAGATGATGCAGTATTATTGGGGATGCTCTAAATTCTCCTTCCTCTAGTTATGTAGTTACAGAGTAAAAGATCAATTTCCTTCAAGTTCAAAATGGGTGGAATTAGAAAGAAGTTGATTTGGTTCACCTAACTTCTTAGATATGTTTTGAACCAGGATGAGGAGCTCTGATGGACATAAGTGTTATCCCAATGCATGGAGGCTGCAAGTAGAAGATGGGAGCATTTTTACTACCCCTCATCATTTGCATGGTTGCCCAAGCAATTCCCATGCATTTAATTTCAATCATCATCTTCTGCATGGGAGTAGTTTTACAATCCATCATATTCTGCACCGATCTAGTTCTGAAAGGGGCTAAGTACATTTTGTATCTTCATGGCTCCCATTTCCCTAGTTTGATCAGGCCCCCTTTCCCCATGCATTTATTTTTAGAGCATATGGCTAACTTGACAAGTCCCATGTGTTTATTTTTAGAGCTCATGGTTGACCCGATAAGTTCCATTTATTTTCAGAGATACATGTATCACATTTACGTTTTCAACTTTTCACCAGTGGTCCAGAAAAAGCTTGACGCTTGCACTTACATTAGTATTTGTACTATGTATTAATGTAATAATGTGACATTGTAATTTAGTTGTAATAAAATAAATGGTTGTGCTAGTAATGTGACATTGTAATTCATTTTATTAAATCCTTTGCAAGTTAAGTGCTAATAATGGTTGTGCAATGTGCTATTAATGTGACATTGCAATTCATTTTATTAAGGCCTTTGAAATGTTAAGTTTCCATCCCCTTGGCCTTGATGTCAATCCTAGTGCATTAAACTTTAAAGAAAATTTAAAACACATGTTTTAAAGTAAATTTAAAGAAAATTTAAAACACATGTTTTATGTTTATTATTTATATCATAAATTACTCAACCGTTCGATGAAAATTTAATGTATCATTGTAGTTGTATTCCGGAATGAAATGCATAGAACACTATGCTTGCGAACTTAAACCTCTGGAATCACCCTATAACTGTTAGATTAAAAGAGATCAACAGTTTAGAATTTTTTGTCAATGCAGGAGTAAATCATTATTTTTAATGGCTTGTTTTAAATGCTGTTAGCCATATACATTGTACTACCTAATTTTGTACTATGTAGTCCATAAGTAACGAGTAGACATTTCAGTGTCATTCAGTTTGCTCATTGTAGTGCACCACCCTATTCTAGGTTCCACAGTTCCACTTCCAACAAAGCCATTCTAGTAACCCAGTTTCAAGCTTCAATGTAGTTTCAAATTCAAGAATCAAAATTCAAAATTTGGGTAAGTTAAAGAATTCCTGTGGCTACATTTCATCGCTTGAAATTTCTTAAAATCTTATTTTGTCAAACTTTAAAGTTTAGGTTTAGGGTTAAGAGGCTTAAGAATTAAAAAAAATTAAGGACTAATAGGGAATTCAAAAATTTCATATTGTTGATTGTATCAGCATGTCTACCACCAATACCACTAGAGCAAAGTCAGATAAAAAAATACATTATGCAAAATTGCTTAAAACCTCAGGTTTCACTAATGAATACCATGATATTTATGATCCTGAAACCTATGGTAGGCATACCTTAGAACTTAAATTTTCATCTGAGAATAAGGTTGCAAAGAAAATGCAATTGCAAGTTAATAGTATCAGTGCACTGTGGGTAACTGGATTAGGGTGAATGATGTTACATGAGGTTTTCCCTTGCCCATAATTTATCATGGTCTATGCCCTAAATTATGATGATAAAAAAAGAGCAATTGTTAATAAAGATAGCAAAGAAGAATTGTTATCCATTAATGAAAAAGAACTTGGAAAAGTTTTGGCCTTGGGGTTTACAACTGAAGAATTTGAAAATGTCCACATTGACTTAGAAAAGCTTGCTAGTGATTATGAACCAATGGATGAATGGAGAAAAATTCTTTCTTAAATAGAATAGTTCAGGATAGAAACAAATTGAAAGGTGATCATAAGCCTCCTTATGATTTGGATATTTTTAAACCATGGGTTCAGGATACTATTTCCATGCTAACATTTTTCCTCAGACTGGATAGAAATTTAGAAGTAGGTGCATGCCTCCTTGAAATGGTGTATAATATCTGTTATGGTGTTCCACATGCCAAATATAATTTTATTGAGCACATCATAGAATCCATGCATAATTTTTTTTAATGATTAAAGGAGGTTCAACCAAGACATTTAGGTTCACAACCTACTTGTGCTATATTTTTCTATTCAAATTCAAAGGAATGTTTTAGACCAACAAGCTTGAGATTCAACACTATAGTAATAGTAATCCTAAGAAAAATAAAATGGCTCCAATATATGAATGGACCAATGTTATAAGGTTGCATGATTCTCGAAGGAACTACAATCATTTTGTAGACTACTTTTTGGATCCATTGCATCAAGAAATTACAAATACTCCAATGCCTAGATTGCCTATGTCATGTAGAAATTGCATTCAACTAGGAAAACAAATACAATTGGTTTATTGGTATTTAATAGAAGAATATACTATGCTAATATTTTGGATCAAAAGTACAACCATACAAACTTCCAATACATGTGACAGAAAGGGTTTTTTCTTTGGAATATGTAAGGAGGATGCAGAGTACTGATGAAAGAAACTTTAGTGGTCAAGGGAAGAAGACTTTATTTCCTTCTTTACCTTTTTCATGTGGAGGGATGACATTCGAGAGAAAAGCATTTAGTGTGGCACATGATCTTTTGAATTTTTTTTTTATTTTGATGCTATTTATCACTGGAAGTATGATCCATGTGACACCATTAAATCAATGATTATGCTCAATAAGAATGCTAGAAGTAGAATTCAACATTAAAGTAAACCCATGGTTGAAAACTTGAGAAACAAGGATTCTTGGGATGAGGTCAAAGTAGCAATGGAGAAAAGTGTTGCTGAGAATGGTATTTCTTTTGAACAATTGTTAGCATAAATTATAGCATTGCATTGAAAGACAATTAGGAGGTCCAACAATTTTTATGAAAAAAGTAATAAACCATCTAGTAGAGTAAAAATGCCAAATTCTCTAGAGAAGGAAGTTACAAAAAAAATTGGTCACAATAAAAAATTACAACCTTTTGGTCTATGAGGAAGGACCTAGGTGATCCAAGAGCTCTTGCAAAGTATGGAGATAATGAATAAGATCTTGAGTCTAGCAAATTATGGAATATAGTGCATCTAAATGAACAAGAAGATAAAGAAAGTGATGATAGGCAAGAAGAAAGCCATGTCAATTTCAAGCTTGGTTTAAGTGAGGCCACAAAAGAAGCATTTACTACAAGAGCAACCATAGTTGAAAAAATGGGTTATGAAGGTGGTCCTTTGGGGTCCCAAAGAAAAGGCCCTTGGATGGTAATAGATGTAGAGCATAGAAAACCAGTTGATAAATCTGGCCTTGGGGTTGGAGGTGAAAAATTAAACCTAGGGTATACAGGTTAATTTATTAGAGCTTCAAGTTCAAATCCTCATCCTCATGGTCAAACACAATCACAACTAGGACATGCCCATGGTGGAGGGATTAGTGCAACTAGAATTGCCTTTGGTGGTGATGGTATGCGTAGTAGTACTAGTAGTGGTCAACATGTGCTACAACAACAAATTACACACAAGAGGACAACACAATATACCACAGAAACACCAAAAAAATCAAGGCATACAGAAGAGGAAAATGATTTTGATAGGTCCAACTCCAAGTCACACTACTAGTGGATCCACCACAAAGGAGTTATTTCCAAGCACTCCCCCAATGCTAGTTAGTCTGGCTGCAACATCATTAGAAACTGCAAGTAATCCTATTCCTTCACCATTCAAGCATTCCATTGTTCCTCCATCCTCAGGTTTTGATTACATTAAAGAGTTTAGAAAGAAACCAGAATTGAATAAAAAAGAAAAGAAGCAACTGATGGAGAGTGCGTCTGCTCTAACTTCAGAGCCTACAACAACCATGGTATTACCCACATTTGACACAAGTAAAGAAATCATGGAGTACACAATTCTTGTTCCCATAGTTCAAAAAAAACCAACAAATTAGATGGCTCCATCTGAATTCAAGGTGAAAAATTTTCAATTATATTTTTTTGGACTCAGAAATACTGACAAAATTAATGTATCAAATAAGAACAATGAATTGGTGTACACATCATTGCTAAAGCAAGATAGAGAGAAAAAAAGGCTGCAAACTCAAATTGAAAAGTTACAGGAAGACCTGGAAAATGAGAAAACAAAGAGGAAAGCAACATATAACAAGAGCAATGAATTAGAAAAAAGAATTAAAAAATATGCCTCTACATTAACAAGCAAACAGGATAAGCAGAATGAAACTACAGTGAATGAACTGAAGCAAAGGCTAGATGAGAGCAACAAGAAATATGATGAGGAAAAATCCACTTTAGAAAAATTAATACTAAGCATTGCAAATGGAAATGAATAGTGGGAACAAAAATTGGAGAAGGAGAGAAAAAGAAATGAAAGATTGGAGGTAGAGCTGTTGGAAGAGAAAAAATGAGGCATATGAAACAAAAGATCTGGGATGAAATAATGTAGAGGAATGATCATTTGTGTGACATGTTTCAATTGATTGATGCTATTAGACAAAATCATAAGAATATCAATAAATATTTAATGGAGAACAAAAATATGTTGGCATTAGAGAAATCAGCAAATCAGATTCAACAAACAGTCTACAAAGCCAGTTGGTCAATTTCACAAAAGGATATAAAAGTCATGGAAAATCCTAACCTGGGAATTGGACATTCCAGTAGGTGACTAACATCTTCTTATGGTCGTTCATTTACATTGTCAAACCAAGGAACACATACTTGAAATGGAGCGACACTGTATGTGCACTAAGAACCAGTTTTAGTCACAATTTACCAGAAATAAATGCTTGGAAGGAATTCTACTTATGCTGCAGGAATGTAATGTAAAGTCTTCTTAACTTAAGCATAACTTAATCAAAGTAGAAATCATGACAACTATTACTAAGAAACAAACTATGAATTGGCCTTATGCTACAGGAACAAACACATGGATGGATTCCCGATGCTGCAGGAACAATATAAGACTGAGTTTGCGCTGAAACCTTCAAGAATGAAATCTAACTTATAATCAACAGGAGATAAATAACTAACTAACTACAGATACTCACTAAGTGGCCCCCCTTAGCAAGCATCAAGTAGTTTATGCAAGAATTGAACTCAAAACTTCATCAGCTTTTATTCATAAACTTGGACTCATATACATTGATTGTTCTGCTTGTAAGAAAACTAACACAAAACACTGTTCTCATTATAATACTAACTTTAACACACTCTGTTGCTCACTCACACAGGGGGAACACTTATTTATATTAGAAAAGCAACTAACTACCTAACTCTAATAGAGAAAGACGTGGACATAAATGCATCCTAAAACTGAGGAACAAACTTCTCATAAATGAAGGCATATCTGTTCAACACAATTTAGAGAGAATTTAGTATTCCACTCTTCCTAGATTAATGGTCATTTAGATTTCCTCCCAATGACCCAGTCAGAGATTCTTTGCTGGAACAACTTCCTTGATTCCATGCTGGAAATGGACTTTACTGTAGGGTCGAGATCTACTACACTTTGACTTGTTCATGCTTCCTTCAACAACCTACTATGCACATGGCGACAAAAGAAAAAGAAAGCACACATGGAAAATAACACGATACACATTCATTAATCACATATTAAATCCATTTCATTATCCAAAAACCACATGCATTATATCAGTCATTCGGGAGGTCAAACAGGGCAATTAATACAAACACATAAAGATGTTAAGCTACAAGAATATAGGAATGTGTTACTATAGGATACTACCTGATTTGAGATAAAAAGTATTTAATCTAAGAGTTAAAACAACCATCAACAATAAGAGTAAGGATATCAAAAATACATCATAATATTCAAATTATGAGCATATTTCGAGCTCGTCATTTGCCCCCTACTTATCCTAATGATGGTCCTCCAACATTAAGCTTTCTAGTTATTTCTCTGAAATCAATAGGAGTAGTATGGCGCTGTAATGAAGTTCCGAATTTGTAGTAGAAACCTCTGAAACTTTGCCATCTCTCATGTACCTGCGGGTTTCTGCATCCTCATTAACATCTGTAGCCCAATAAGGGTAAAGTGGCCACATCAAAAATGGAGGTCGAAATGTTAATGTTAACCATAACTCAAACCTTCTCTGGAGACCAAGCTGCATATACTTCTTTGTCCATCTGATGGTTGCCTTAAAGTTCAGAGGGCTATGAGGCTCAAATTTCCTTAGACCGATAGTTAGTTTTTCCCATCTTGTTTCAATTTTGGAAGATGAAAGCTTCCAAAATAGATATGTTTGGTCTTTGAACTCATCATACACCTACTTCTTGATATCAAATATTTTCATTCTTTCTATCTAATCATTGAATCCATACACAACAGTAAGCCAGGTTCTCAGAATTGTGTGGGGAGCTAAGCTTTTAGGTTGCAGTGGAATAGGTTCATTCCTTTTAGCCTCTTCATAAGCCTCTAATTGTCTTCCATAGTTAGTTTCATTGGCCACCCAAGACATGAGTGACCTCAGATGAATTTCACCAATGTAGAGAAGCGGATTCCACTCTGTTTTAGAGGGAATTAACAAACCATGCAAATAAAACTCACATAAAGAATTTTTCAGCCAACTGGGTGCTACTTGATATGCATCATAAAATTCTTTAGCTGTGTGAATGATAGGGTCTAAATTTCTTGAAATTCTCATCAATTGGAACCAAGAAATTTCTCTTTAAGGCACATAGCATACACCCTAGGTGGTGGTTTACATTCCATAATTTTACCAGTTATCTTCACCATTTCATCCATTTTCTTTTTCATTTCTTTCATTTCCTATTTTTGTCTTTCAATTTCCCTTTTCAATTTGTTCTTTTCTTCTTCCCAAAGACTTTGTTGAATTTTAGTTCTAGCTAAATGGAAAAACTCAAAGTTTGAAATGTAATAAGCCTCCATGTAGTCCTAAGATATTCCAAATATTCAATGAACAATGTCCTTTTATAAACAACCAATGCTCGACAAGTTTTAGGGGGTAATGGGGTTTCATTGGACACTTCAGATTTTTCAAACTGTTCTTCCTCTTACTATAGGATGGACTCCTATTGCTACTCAGGAGGAGATTGTGTTTCTTCTGAAACTTGCCTAACTGCTTTAGCCAAGTCATTAAGACTTGGCATCCCCCTTTCATTACCACTACCATGTTGTGCTTCCTCAACTTCCGCTGTCTCAGTTTGCACTTCCCCTGAATAATAGATGGACTTTGTGGAACATTATCAGATACATTCTGAGAAACATCATGATTGAATTCTTCATATTCCTTAGGAATTACTATAATTTCAGGTTGAACGAAGGTTGAGGTAACTTTACGTTGTTTCCTTGATGAAACTCTTTTTGGAAATGTTTCTAAAGTAACAGCTACAAGAGACACTTTCATGGCTTTCCTATTTCTAACCTGCCTAGAGGATTCAAACTCACCAGGAGAAGATGATAGTGAAACTGTAGTGGCAACATGCGTTGCTGCAGGAGAAATTGTTATAGGGGAAGATGCTGCAAGAAAGAGTGGAGTAGAGTATTTTCGGTTTTGAACATAAGGGTCAGATTCTGGGGTTTATTCTGCCCTAGATGACTCTTCTACCTTCATTTTCCCTTTTTCTTTTCTACTAGCATACCTAGTTTGTAAATGGGTAGAGGGCTCTAGTGTGGACGCTGTAGGACTAAGTGCTGTAGGAGCAGATAATTCTTGCTCTACTTCCCTACTTGTAGATTCTACTCTCTTTTTCTTTTTCTTGTGTTGTGGAGGGAGTGCTCTAGGAGGCTCTGGAGGTTGCAGACTATTCTGGGCAACAAATTCTTGCCAAGAAAGGGGTGATACATCCCTTAGGGAACGCTCGATCAAGAATTTAATGAGGGCATAATGGGTGATAGAGTTGTCCCTACCCCTCTAGGTTTCATGGGCACAATGTTTCAAAAGGTTTAACAAAAAATTTAGAACATTGACAACTAAACCATGCCTCATATGACTCAATAGTTTAAAATGATAGGAATGCAAATAGAAAAAATGTCCCTCACAAGTCAACTACCTGATTATGAAGGTAGCATATTCTGAGTATGGAGGAGGCAGTGACACCCGTTTGCATCCTTGTTTGGAAACCTCCAAGGGTCCATCTGTTGGTATTGTGAATTCTACTCTAGCAGAGATAGCATCTCTTCTTGAAGAAAAAATTTCTCCTATTGCTGGAAGCCCAGTTACTTCTGCAATCCACTCTTCTATAACAACCACTGTCAAACCCCACACTGTAGCTTCTCCCTTTGAAAGAGTTCTCAAAAACTCACCTACAGCTTCCTCATTATAGGAATCTATCTTCAGAAAATAATTCAGTCAACCACAATTGCTGAATGCCTGAACTGCTTGAGGATTTTGCATCAAGGGTTTATGAGCTACAGGCTCATGTCTCACTAACTAGCCACCCATATTCACAAATTATCCTTGATGAGATTCCTAAAACTCAAACTTCTTCTAAAAATTTGAAAAACTTCTTCTACCCTACTTCTTTCTACCCTATTGTCACTTTTCTTTACTTTTCCAAGAATGACACAAAGGATAATTGCATGAAATGATTGTTAAAAACTACTCAAATCAAGTAGTTAATCGTTGTTTAGGATGAAATCATGCATTCATATTTGGTAAGTACAAGAAAATAAAAATATCTCAACAGTTGTGATAGTGGCATAAGAAAAAGTTGAAATGGATTATCCCTGCCCCCTACTAAAAATTTGGCATGTGTCCAAACATGTACGAAAGGATAGGTGAAGAACAGGTAATAATGACTGATATGTACATAGCAATTAATGAATAAATGAAATAAATAAATGATGTGACAATAAAAGATATTGTGTACCTTATAATAAGTGCTCGTACATGCTAGGAAAGATCACAGCTCAGCATAAAATGACGGCTTGAATTGAAACCATAAATGAGGGAAATACAGAAGGATGGATGACATGGATGGGTGACGTGAAAGAAGAGGAAATGAATGGTGGTGATGGATGAAAAATAGAGAAACTGGCTTCCTTAAAAAGGAAACCTTTATTATGGGCATGCAACATAGAATTTTAAAGAGATTCTCTAGGAGAAGGGCCAAAGCCTTTTGCTGCAGGAAGATCAGTGGCCACATCCGAAACAAACTGCTTCATAAATTCTTCTTTGGACATTGGCTTATGATACAACCTAAGATGGTGTCCATAACCAGTAGCTTGAATCAGATAGGATCTATTGTAGCTAACTGAATTGAACCATTATCAAACACATTTTCTATTTCATAAGGACCAAGCCATCTTGTGGTGAGTTTACCTTGATTTTCCTTGTACCTGGAGTCATAGAGTAGTGCCCAATCACCGGTAGAGAATTGCTTAGTTCTGATATGGTGGTCATGCCATTTTTTTCTTTGCTGCAGGATAGCTTTAGTATGCTACAGGGCAGCTTTCCTTATCTCATCCAATGCATTCAACTGTGGGAGGAATTCCTTTTGGGCTTTTGAAATATCAATGTTAAGATGGAGAGTAGTCCTTAAGGTCTTATGCTCAAACTCTATTGGCAACATGGAAATTTTGCCATAGAGTAACTCAAAAAGAGTGAACCCTGTAGTTATTTTCCATGTTGTCCTATAGGACTAGATTGCTTCAGGAAGGCGATTGCTCCAATCCTTCTTGTGTAATTGTACTGTCTTAGTAAGGATTGCCTCAATTTCTCTGTTGGTAACCTTTGCTTGACCATTGGCTTGAGGGTGATAGGGGCTATACTTTCTGTGCCTAATCTTGTAATCATTCATCAATGCAGTGATTAAGTTTGATGTAAACTAAGATCCTTGATCAGTAAAAAGTTCCCTTGGGACTCCAAACTGAGTAAAAATCTATTCATACAGGAACTTAGTAACTTTATTGTCACGAGCATGTGTCATTGCTTTCACTTCCACCCATTTTGTTACATAATCAGTGCAAACCAAAATGTATGATTTTCCATTGGATGGAAAATCAATAGGCCCAACAAAATCCATGCCCCACTTGTCAAAGGGACTGACTACCACTTGAGGATATAGGGGCATTTCATCAGACCTTGTTGGTCTCCCCATGCGTTGACATTTGTCACATTTTTTGCTGTAGGCTGCAACATCTTTGTGTAGTGTGGGCCAATAGTATCCTATAGCAAGCACTTTCATAGATGTTCTCTTGGCTACAAAGTTTCCACCACATGGCTCATCATGAAAAATATGCAAAATGTCATAGGTCTCATCTTCCCTAACACACCTTCTCAAGACTTGGTCAGGTCCTGTGTAAAATAAATAGTTTGCAATCCATGAAAAGTTAAAACTTTTCTCTACCAACAATTTCCTTTCCTTTGGTGAGAAGTGGGCTGGGATCTTGTTGGCTGCTAAATAATTTGCAATATCTGTATACCATGGAGTTTGAGTAGCAATAGAAAACAGATGTTCATCGGGAAAGCTATCATGAATTAACTTAGGGGTGGTAGGTGTAGTTATTTGAAGTCTTGACAAGAAATCAGCCACCACATTAGCCCGACCTAGCTTATTGTTATCACGGAATCTAGCAGCGCTCGTTCCACAGATAACCCCCTACAAAACTTGTCCATTTCTTAGGATTCGTGAAGTTTAAGTACGCATAATGAAGTGATTTTCAAGCAACCTAAAAATGCATTCCTAAGTCTGGAATAGTCAATTCGATCATTCCCCCATGTTCGCCTCGCAAAGACCTTCGAAATGAGATCCTTTGCGAAGTCTCACTGTCCGTACTTAGTGAATTACGAAAAATGCAGTGGCACTGAAAAAGTGTGCTCCTGCCCTGAAGCCAAAATTGGCTAATTACAAAAAGTGCAAGGGCGCTAAAATTTAGCGCCCCTGCATGAAGTGAAATTTCTAAAAAAATTGCAATAGCGCTAAATTTTTGCGCCATTACACTTTTCTTCGCCACTTAGACTTTTTCTTGGCCCTGGCACGCTTCTTCATGAATTTCACATTTTTCGTCAATCGTGCCACTTTTCGTGCCTAAATTTATTGCTCGAATTGAGTTAGGTTTTTAATTTTCCTTTTCACTTAAAGGTGTTAATTCGACATTTTTCATTATTATGATCTTTGTTCTATTCTCTCTTCTTGCTGGGCGAAGTGCTTCTCAAACTGCAAAAAATGTTTTTGAAGATTTTCACCATTCATCCTTCAGCAATCTTTGCGTTTTACTTTGGGTAAGTCATTCCCTTGTTCTCTCTTCATTTCCATTTTGTTTTTGTATATGATCTAAGTTCTTCATATGTGTTTTAGCTTTGAATATATTTTACCCTGTGTGTTTCTTTCCTCTCCTTCACGTTTTTGTTTTTGTTTCTTCTCTCCATTTGTGTTTTTCTTATCCTCACGCAATGGAACCCTCACTTATTGTTTTGAATGTGCATTTCTTTCCTCCATTCGCATTTTTCTTTATTTCGCATGTTTCTCCACATGTGTTTTCATTCGCGTTTCATTCGCCATCTCCTCTATGCACGATGTTCTTTGAGAACTTGTATCTCTCCAACATTTTTGTGTTGAAATCTCTCTTTGTCTCCCGCTCTATGCATTTTGGTGTGAACATTGAAAAGATCTATCATTTTGAAAGAAAGTTTCTTTAACCCTTGAATGCGTATGTAATGGTATTGAAACAAGTTTCAAAGCTGTCCATGAAAACAAAAATTGCCAAGCATGAGCGCCATTTCATTTCATCCTTACATCTGTTTTTTCAAAAATGTGCTAAAATGCTGAAGCGTTGAATTTTAGTGCTATAACATGCTGAACATGTCAAAAAACTTCTAACACTAAAAAATGTAAGGGTGCTAAAATTTAGCGCCCTTGCATTAAAAGTCAATTTTCCTGAGATGTAAGGGTGCTGAATTTTGGCGCCCTTACATTTTTTCAAGTTTTCTACACTCTTTTCCAGATGAGCTTCATCTTAGACCAGTACACTCTGAAACCTTGCTTTTCTCATTTTTTGCATCATTTTGCATGCCTCATCATCTGCTCCATGCTTTCCCATCCTCGTTGCTCATTTCGCGCTTTCCCATGTTTCTTAACAATTAATGTTTGTTCTGGCTAAATGGATTGCAGTCTCTTTTCAAAGATTGTCAAGTCAGAGTAATCAAAGTTCCAGTTATTTTTAATGACTGCTTCTAAGCCTCCTTCTTCTTCGAAAGCAAAAGGCAATATGAAGTACAAATATCAAGGTGTCTATCTGCCGACTGTAGTGCTCTCCAAGGTGGAAGAGATAAAAGACACAGAGGTTGGTCATCAGGACTTGGTTGATTTCGCAAAGCAAATAGAGACGAAGCCTCTTCCTGATTCAATGAGAGCGATCATACACAACAACCTTCATTTGGTGGCAATGTTTCCTACAGCTGCACATAATACATAGTTTGTTCTTCAGGTGGCATCTCATTACATCAGAGAAAGTAGGAGTGTGATCGATTCTTCTGGGCACGAGATTCTGAGACTCGACCCTGATTTCTTTGATATTGTCTTCAAGGTCCCTCATATGGAAAAATACATTGATATTTCTATATCAAAAGCACAGGAGATCTTTGATGCTGATCCTAATAAAGCTAAATAGTTGATAAACACTCAATGGTTAAAGAAGCCTAGATCATCTATTTCTAGATGGCCGAAAGGACTCTTGCGAAGTGACTTCAAGGATGATGTCAAAGATATGATCACATTTCTAAGCAGAGTGAAAGGCTTGCCGGAATCATCCACTTTTCACGATTGGATGTATGAATACATCAGGACCATAAGAAGACAGAAGGTGCATATTGATTGGGGCAAACAAATCAGTGTGAGATACACGAGCAGTTGATCAATGCTCCTTCTATATTGAATTTCTACATGACTTCTTACCTGGTGTATGCGGCGGTTATAATGAGACAATTCCCAGGTTTATCTACAAAAGGGAATCAGATGCTGGTGCCTATGCACAGATATTTCTATCAATTGGAGCTGAAGGAAAGCTTTCATCACTTCAGATGAGTCACAAATGCTTTCTTTGTGCCTTTGCTTTTCAATTTTGATCCAGCTCTTGAAAGAAGAAGAGTATCTGATGAGGCTTATAAGGTGGTAAGTAAAGTTGGATGCATATTTCTTCAAATCCGATCGTTTACTTACTTGAGAGTAGGCTGCTACACTGGTTGTCCCTACATGCTACCACATTATCCTTCGGATAAGTGGGTTCTCATGGAAACATGCAGACAATTGATGTCAGTGCAAAAAGAATGAAGAAGCAACCACAAGCGTGGATTCAAGTTCCCACTGACCATTGGCCGATATACTATCCAAACTGCATAAAAAGCTAAGTCTATTTATGCTGAAATGTAGATCATGACCATCAAAACCTATAGGTATAGGTTTGATTTTGATTACCGAGATGTCAGAAAAAAGTTGCAAAAGGGTCACCATCATAGGTACCATTTTGAGGACATTTGGGTAAATTGCAGAGATGAAGAAGCCATTCACAAAATGGACTATTGCAGATTGACGGTTCAACAAATCAGAGATCTTGATATTGCTGACCTACTAGAGGATTTTGCAGATCCAGGTGATATCATGAATGCTGTCTATGATGAGCAAGAAATTGCTAAAAGGCCGTTGCCTACAATACAATGGTCTAGGAAAGAAGTTACCAGCATGAGAGAAAGGTTGAGGCCAATCCTAGCCAATACTATAGAATGGTTACATAAACATGGTTATGAAATGAAAAGTTTCAGAACAGACTCAGAAGGAGAGGAATCCGAAGCAGAAGCTCGACAATAGCAAGAACTTCGCAACAAGAATAAATTAGCGGCCGTCCCCACTTCTTCACGAAGAGGTCCTAGGATCAAGTTCACTGTTGGCAAGAAAGATACTCAGTCCCTCCCAGAGGCAGTAATCACGGAATCTAATCCGTCTCGATCTAAAGGTAAAAATTCTATTGTAGAGGAGGTAGATTCTGATGAAGAAGAAACTTCAAGTGACCAATCCGCTGGAGATGAAGATTTAGCAGAAGTAGACTCCGATGCAGAAGAGGTTTCTGAAAGCGGGCAAGAGTCTGATGAAGATTCTGTTGAAGTTTCTGAAGGTGTTTTTGAAGGTGAACCAGAATCAGAGAGACAAGAGGGTGATCAACAAGAACCCGGGCATGATCAAGAAAGAACTACTTCTCCTCCTAAGAATGTAATTGAGGAAATTTCTAGAACATCATCGCCTGTGACTTCAAATGTTCCTCATACCCCTCCAGATTCAAGAACTCCTCCACCTCCTGTTCCCCCGTCACCTATTCCTACAACATGCATTCCTGCAGTCAAGATATCCCCTATCCCTGTAGCATTAACCCAGCTTGATACTCCTTCAGTGACATGCATCCATACGGTTGATATACTGTCAAGCCCTCCATTGTCCATTCCTAGCTTGTCTTCGCCAATGTATGATATCACTTCTGAAAATGAATTCAATCGTTTCATGAATGAGTCAATGCGTGATTAGCTCAATGTGTCAACTATAGGAGTGATGATGACAAACACTTCTCCAATTGTCACGATACCTATGGTAAGTTCAGATGTGACAATAACTTTAAAAGTAGCAATGGTGACTGAATTGATAGTAAATCGAGAAGTTCACACTTCTTTTCTTCCTCCTTGGCTAATATCTCAAGTGTCAAAGCATAAAAAGCAAATGATTTCTCTAGAGGAGCTTGACCTTGAAGAGATAGTCCTTCCAAAGGCCAAAGGGAAAAAAAAGGCAAAGGTATACTCAAGGCTAAATGTTGATAAGTCTGGTTACAAGTATGCTGAAATTGGCATCCCACCAAATGAAGAAGGTGATGTCAATATGGAAGACTACACGGTAACAAAGGTCCAGCTTGGCAAGGTTACTAATGAAAGTGTAAAAGCCGATGCACAAATCACTTTGGATATCTTGGTTGGAAGGTTGGATAAAGTAGAGAAAGCTCATATTATGTACAAACAGAGGGTAGAGCATTATGCCACTGTTATAAAGAGACTTGCAGGTTCTCCAAGTAATGTACAACCACTGACAGTGGTAAGTATTGAAGACCCAGCTGTCAAGAAAGCTTAGAAATTCGCCTCCAAAGGCAGGGTGTTGTATGATTTTGTTGAAAAAGGTATCAAAGAGTTGCCTGGACAACTTCTTGAGGAAAATCGTATCTTCCTACCGGCCACAAAAATATCCCAGATCTTCAAGGAAGCCATCATGAATTTGATTGACAATTCAGACTTCTCAGAAGCTTCACTAAACATTATTTCTGATACAAGGCTCACATTGGACAACTTGAAGATGCATCTTAATAGGTGCAATAAGGTTCACTCATCTACCATGAGATCGATCATGAGAATTCACACCATTGTGGATTACACCGTTGGTCCAGATGAGAAGTTCGTACAGGAGACTAGGAGGAAATTTGAAGACTTCCACGCCCAATGCAAAGAAACATGAAGTAGCCCCCTATTCTCCAGTGTTAGACATTTTCGGTGCATCCCTTTATGCATCTTGTAAATATTTCTTAATATTTTCAAATGTCTTTTTGTAAATTGTAATTACACCAAACTCAAAGATGTAATATTTTGAAAACAAATTACACTTTGAATTTGGTCAAAGTTAGGTGAGATCTCCAAAAATTGCTCACCTAACTTTCCTTAATTTTCTCAATCAGTTTCCCTCTTTTGCTCATCCCTCTTTCTATATAATGTGAGGGATTTTCATTGTAAATTTATCTTTTAGTGTTTTGCAACGAAGTGCTGCCCTTTTTGAAGAAAATTTGTGAAACTTTGCATTCATGCTTTGTGAATGGAATTTGATCAATAAAGAAGAGGATTGCTAGCCAAACTTTGTGTTGGATTCGATACTTTTGTGAGTTGATCTTATTTGGTGGTGATTAGCTTGAAGAATCTGAAGGACTCTAAGTAGTTTATGTAAACTTTGTGTTACATTTATTATTTAGAATTGCATTTGTATTTCTATTTATCATTTGGTTGAATGATCTACAAGAATTTTTTCTTGTAATCGTTCATGCTCTTGCATATTTTGGTTGAATGATCTACAAGACTTTGTGCTTGTAATTATTCATACTCTTGGATACTTTTGTCAAAAGATCTACAAGACTTTGTGCTTGTAATCATTCATGCTCTTTGATACTTTTGTTGGATGATCTACAAGACTTTGTGCTTGTAATTGTTCATATTGTTCGAGGAATTGCTGCGTCTAAGAAGACTTTGTGCTTCTAATGTGACAAACGATACATCTGCACAGATCCAACATTGATAAAGCTACATAATGACTTTGTGCCTTCGTGAGCTTTCCATTTTACTTTATTTTGTCTATTGTTAATCACTTCTGGTATCTCTACACTTCGCTTTGACGAGATAGAGGTATTGGTATTACTGCTAGTTGTTAGTTTAAGGTTATCAAGAATTGTGAACTTCCAACGGTGAAGCATTGTAAACATCTTCTTTGAAAAAAGAGAGAAGGATGAATGTAACACACCCCCCCCACTCTGTAAATTTTGTGTACATTTTGTAATTACTTGTTTGTTTTACTATCGCTTCTGTTAGCAGTAAAAAGGGCACCTCCCCTTTCCGAGAGGAGAGATTCACATCTCACATAGCTATGGCTGAAGTCCACGTTGTGTAATCTATCGAAAAGCTGATTACATAATTTTCACCCAATAGTTTTTTGGCAACTCTACTAGGGAAACGACATACGCAATCTGAGCCTCACGCTTCTGATTGAAGTAGATAAGTTTCCTTTTTCTTGCTGTTCTTTTGTATATTGTTAACTCTATAAAATCCTTTGTATTCAGATCTACATTCTGGCAGACCGAATATATACAAGAGGATTGAGGGCTCAAGGAATAACAGATCCACTCTTTGAAGAGTTGTTGCAACATGACTTTCCATTTACTCTTCCACAAGCAAGGTCACCACTGCAACCGGCTATAAGCTTCCCTCCACGTAGCCAAAGATCTCCTATCCCAAGTGTTTGGTCAGTTTATCGCATGAGTCCTGTTCAAGTACCTGTTGTGCAACCAGTCATGGCTGCACCACCTACAGGACCATGGGGAAATGCTTTTGGTCCCCTCCGTTTGACTCTACCTTTGCACGAACTGCCACGTGTATCCAGGAAGCATCTTCCAAAATTTCAAGGTGATGGCAAGCAACACCCTGATGAGCACATATCCACATTCTATATCGTATGTGGCGTTCTTGGCATTGGACACGAAGATGTTTCTGTAAGATTGTTCATTGAATCCCTTCAAGGGGTTGCAGCCGAATGGTTCTTTACTCTTCCTAATGCCTCCGTCACCAACTAGGCCGCTCTTCGCACTAAATTTGAAGAAAGATTTAAGCCTGCTAAAGATTCACATGTTCTATTGGCGCAACTCACCACCATGCGTAAAGAGGCTCATGAGCCTATGCGTGAGTTTGTGGAAAAATTCAATAAATTGGTGACGCGGATCCTGAATGATGCAAGACCAATGGATCATAACCTAAAATGCTTCTTCATCAACACTCAATTACCTAAGGTGAGTTTTTACTTATGTAGGGAAAATCTTGTTAACGTTGAAGCAACCCAACAATTGGCTACCAGTCTGGAGGATGACATGATCCTTGCTAGAGAAATTAGGATGGGGACTAATGGAAATAAAAGGATGCAAGCCTCAAGATCTTTGGTGTCTAATGTTAGTACTCCCATTGCTAGCTCAAATTTTATAGATCCCATGATCCAAAGGTTGGCGAATGAAGTTTTGTCTCTTAAGAAGCAAGTGTCAAACAACAACAATGGTAACAACTACAAGGACATCCCTCGGAGGACTTTCCCTAATTATGCTGGCAACAAAAATTAGAATCGTCTCCCAACACCTCTAGGAAGACTTGCTCTAGAAGCCTCGCCTGCTAACAATGCTACTGGGTACTATGAGACTGAACAAGATGATTATGCTCAGCCCGAATATCCTAAAGAAGAAAATGTCGACCTCTTCCAAGAAGAAGAAATTGAACTAGCTGGTGACTCCAAGATTAGCTATTTGCAAATGATGGAAGAAGAAGAAGAAGAAGACGAGTTGGTGACTGACACTTACACCATTTTTACGTGACATCAACAAAATCAACTTGACAAAGCTCAAGCTGCTGCTGTTCTAGAAAAAGAGAAGCCGCCAGTAACGATCACCAAAAGAGGATCTCCCCTCCCTTGGCAACCTAAGAAAGTAGCAAATCCACAAGTAAGTGCACCTTATTCTCCTTCGTCAACTCCCATTATTCCTAAAGCTAATCCTCCTGTTCCAAAGACCAGTGTGCCTTTTGTGAAACCAATCAGTGAAGTTACGACTTCCAACCTACAAAGTTCTTTCCAAGCTTTCAAAATTATTGACCATGCCAAGAAAACCAAGGTTCAAATGTATGAGGCTGAATACCTCAAAGCCAACCTCAACCAATTTGACAGGCTTGTCAAGTTCGTAAATGATAAAAAGATTTCCCCAAGTCGGGATACTCCTCCTGACATCCCAATTGCTCCTAAACCCAAGGTATCACAGAGTAACCTTGTATCTAATCCTCCAACTGCTTCTAGATGCATTGATCCATTTTTCATCT
Source organism: Sequoia sempervirens (assembly GCA_007258455.2). NCBI lineage: Eukaryota > Viridiplantae > Streptophyta > Pinopsida > Cupressales > Cupressaceae > Sequoia > Sequoia sempervirens. The sequence continues at coordinate 144,557,808 of VDFB02193867.1, read as the reverse complement.
CCCTACTTGTAAATGGTTTCAAGCTAAGTAACTGTGTCATATACTCTGGTGCATCCGACAATGTGATGCCCGCCAAGGAAGCTACTGCATTAGGCCTTGAAATGACCAAAACCTTTAGCCGTTGTTTTTCCATGGAGAATAAACAAGTGCCATTGATCGGTCGGATCAAAGATGCGCAATACACATTCGCCGCATACCCAGAGAAGAAAATAAAGATGACGGTCCTTGTGGCTGATGTACTGACTTCCTATGGTATCCTCCTCAGATGCAATTTCTACAAAGATGTTGGAGGAGAGCTAAGTATGGATATTTCTAAAGCAAGAATACCAGTAAAAGGTGTGATGCAAAAGCTGATCCCTGAAAAAGAATCAAAGTTTTCAGTTGTTAAGTCAGATGATCCTAGAGCTCAGATTTTGTTTGAATCCTCAAGTGTGGGAACTTACTATCTACAGACAAATGAGGTAGGAGAATCCTCGACTCAAAATGAGTTAGAAAAAGATGATATTTCTTCAACTTCAAATGAGATGTCATCAGGAGATTTGTACATCTCCGATCATGAATCTTCGTCAGAGGATGAAGCTTTGGACTTCGACACTATTCCAATTGGTGATCCCAATGGTGTCTAGTTACTTGAGTTTGATGGTAGCTACTCTTCAACCGGCTTTGGAGCAGGAATGGTTTTCATTTCACCATTAGGAAAGTTTTTCCCTTTCTCCTTCAAGTTGCAGTTTGATAACACCAATAATACTGCCGAGTATGAAGCCCTGCTGCTGGGAATGCAAGTTGCACTGAAGAAAGGTATAAAAAATCTTCATGCACAAGGTGATGCCGAGTTGATAGTATGTCAAGTAAGAAATCTCTATCAAACAAAGAATGAGAGACTCAGGCATTATCGTAATCTAGTATGGGATACCGTTGAGGAATTCGAAGCTTTTGATATCTCTGTTGTTCCCAGAGAATACAATACTAGAGCTGATTCCCTCACAATCTCTACCACGTTCTTGGTGCCACACAAATACTTTCAAGGTTCTACTACACCATAGAGTTAGTTTTCTGCCCAAGTGTCCTTGAAAATTTAGAGAACTGGTAGATTTTCAATGATGACCATCAAATCATCGCCTTTCTTGAGAAAGTAGAGAATTTTGATGAGTTGTATTTTGAGGGTAGCGATTCTCCGCTTCGCGAATCTGTGTCTAATATAGATCCTGTCACAGGTGAGGAATATCTGCAACTCAAAGGGAATAAGATCCCCAAAGGATTGGTATCCTTGGAAAAGATTTTTGACAAGCATGATTGCCATGTGAAGAAGCAACTCTCAGATTCTGACTCATCAAATGAAGTGGAACAAATTAATTTAGGAACTGAAGCCAATCCTAAGATGGTCAACATTGGCAAATGTTGCACAGCTGAAGAAAGAAGACAGTTTGCTCAGCTACTGCAGGAGTACATTGACGTCTTGGCATATTCATATGATGATCTAAAATCATTTCAGCCTAAAGAAGTGCAACATGATATTCCTCTCAAGGTTGGAGCTTTGCCTTACAAACAAAAGCAGAGGCAGTACAATCCCAAGATCTCTGGAACAATTTTGGTAGAAGTTCAAAAGATGTTGAATGCACAGATAATATTCCCTATCCATCATTCGACGTGGATAGCCAATATCGTCCTTGTTCGTAAGAATGATGAAATCCGCATTTGTGTAGATTTCAGAAATTTAAATCAATTGTCTCTCAAAGACAATTACCCACTTCTAGTGATGGATCAAGTTCTACAAAATGTAACTGGATCCGAGATGCTCTCCATGCTAGACGGATTTTCTGGTTATAATAAAATTGAAGTTAATTCAAGCGATCAACACAAAACCGCTTTCACAACGCCATGGGGAACCTTTGCGTATCGCAGGATGCCGTTTGGTTTGATCAATGCTGGTGCTACATTCCAATGTGCCATGGATCTTGCTTTGTGCGACGTGATGGGCAAGTTCATTGTGGTGTACCTTGATGATCTTACAGTTTTCTCTAAGCAACGTCATGAGCATTTCTACCACTTGAGGCAAACTCTAGAGAGATGCCGTCAGCACGACATTTCCCTAAATCCCAAAAAGTCAACTTTTGGGGTGACAGAAGGTAAACTTCTTGGTCATGTTGTATCTACTGAAGGAATCAAGATTGACTTGGAAAGAGTCAATGGAATCAAATCCCTTGCTTTGCCGTCAAGCAAGAAAGCCATCCATTCTTTCTTTGGCAAAGTAAACTTCCTAAGGAGGTTTCTCCCAGATTTTGCTAAAAAGACTCGTCACATTGTGAATATGATGAAGGGTAATGCCACGTTTCATTGGACGACAGAAGGTGTAGACACCTAAAAATGACCTAGGCCTGCAAGCTTCATTTTTACCACTTTTGTCCTAGCATAATTATGCCATTTAATTATGTCCTTGGTCCACATTCAACTATTGATTAAATAATTAATAATTATTTAATTAATTCATGTCCTTTGATTCTTCATGATTATTAAATAAATAAATTCTATTTATTTATTAAATACGTCACTGATTGTCTAAGTCTTCCCTTAAATAAATTTCTTAATTTATTTAATTCCCCTTTGTCATATATTTCTTCCTGATTATTAAATAAATAAGTTTTATTTATTTATTTAATATGTCACTAATTATCTTAATTAAATAAATTGATTAATTTATTTAATTAATTAATCTTATCTCCTAAATTAAATAATTAAATTTAATTATTTAATAGCCAATTTAATATTCTTCTCATTTTAAATAAATTAAATTATTTAAAATGTCATGTCAATCTTAACTGTCAGTCCTTTTTGATAAATAATTTGAAAAAGATTATTTATTATCTCTCAAAATCCATAATTTGAATTATTTTAATTCGAATTAGTAATTAATCTTCCAAAAATCAAGCAATCGGGCAGATTCTTGATTTTCCAAATCTGATCTTCACTCCACATCTTATCTCTTTGATTTTTCGAATCTGGAAAATCGAGCAATCTTATCTTCTTGATTTTTCAAAAATATTTATTTTCTAATTAGTTTGTCTCATTTATTCTCCACCGTCGATCCGATTTTATTCTTACCGTTCGATTAAGGATTTTTCCCTAACCCTAATTAAGGATTCTCAGATTTAATCTAGATCGCTCGTTTTAGGTTATTGTCATCAATTAATCTCATCCATTACTGACTCTAGAACTTGGGCCTGTTCTGGTGGGAAAAAGTACTCACCCCAGGACGACTTAGACCGGTAGCACCCTGACACCGAGGGACTTCTAGCCGGTATATAAAAGTGGGTTCTTGGGGAAAGCCCAAGAATCACCAGTGTGGTTCTGACAAGATGGATCCGAAAGGGGACTCTCGCCGCATGGATCATGCACCACGAACAAAATGCCCGAATTAAAAACCTCTTGTTTTAGTGTCCAACTGTTCTATTGGTCATTGCTTGGTATAGTGTAGGGTACAGTATCATGCCCAAAGACACTCACTACTGATCCCCTTGAGTAGAGATAGCAATTCTTGGAATGTCAATACCCAAAGAATCTGAATTTGGTGTGCTCGAATGATGTTAATGAGCTATGGAGGGGAGCCAATGCCACCAAAATTCTAAGCTATCCGCTCTCAAGAAGGAAAGGTGTTTATCACCAATACGGGGTATATCGGTGGGCTATACCAAATATACAAACCCTTGGCCTTTTGGCCTTTTAGGATTGTACTTGTCTCATGTGTGCTTGCTTACAGTCAAAATATCGTGCTTGCAAGTGTTTTCTGGATACTGAAACAAACCAAGCAACGGTCAAACATCTAGAAACAACCAAGTCAAAACATTGGACCTTTTTTGATCCATTTCACAACATGAACATGCAATCTTCATCAAAATTTTTTTTTGAACCATTCATACAAAGAGACCAAAATGGACGAGTATATTTCAAAGACATAGAAGCTACAGCGCAAAATCCTGACATAGTCTCCTTTGTAAAAAAAATATCTTACGTGACCCTCAAAGGTATCTATCCATGCTTTTGGACTTAGGGGCTAAGTTACCACAAGGCTTTGACATAAATACTTTGCCACCATCTGTCTACCCTCACAATCAACAGTCACTTGACACAAATCCTACCATTAATTCACAACAAACATCCACTTATCACCCTTATCCTAACCTTGACAAGGGAAGCCAACTATCAACTAGTCCATTCCAAGTCTCCACATCATATGCTAGTCCTTCACCTATCAATCCTGTCAACATCTACATGCCTTATCAACCATCTATCAACTCATGTCAAGTCCTCACATCATACCATATCGATCCCGTCCAAGTCTCCATGTCCCATTTTAGTCAACCTTATACTAATCCAGTCCAAGAATCCATGGCATATCCGGTCGAAGTCCCCATGTCACATCCTATGCCATCACATCCTATGCCATCACATCCTAATCTAGTCCAAGACTCCATGACATATTTAGTCCAAGATTCCACATCATACCCTAGTCCTTCACATACTAGTCCAATGCAAGTACCAATGTCATATCCTAGTCCTTCATATACTAGTCCAGTCCAAGTTCCCATGTCCTGTCCTAGTCTATCATTCATTAATCCTTTTCAAGTCATCCCCTCATAGGCCACATCTAGTCATGAAAATTTTGTCATTACTCAAAGGAACATCCCATCGTCTAAACTTGAGGATACATGTCAAAATGAAAGCCCAAAGCATGACATTATAACGTCACCCTCATGTCAAGAACAAGGTAGTCTATCCCATGACCCTATTTTCGACAACCCCATCTTTGACCAAGACCATGCCATTGACCAAGAAATCCAAATCCATGACAACCCCATCTTGGACCAAGACCCTACCATTGACCAAGAAGTCCAAGATGATCCACTCCTTGAACTTTATGCCATTCATGATCAAACACTTGCTGACCCTATAAAGGCCTTGACTATTGACACTTCCTAAGATGAGACACTTGCCTCCATTACACACATAGACGATATTCCTCAAGCACAAGAGTATTCCAATATGGACATATTTGAAAATGATCAAGCTATAGCTGAATTTACTGGAATCTATGACACTGACCATAATGATGGCTTCAACATTTCTTTGGAAGCACCAACAGAATCATTTGAAACTGACATGTCACATGATCAGACCAATGATATCAGTTAGGAATATGTCCAGCATGACAATGAAGCTAAGACACTTTATCAACTAGGGTCATCTATCTTTGTCAGAGAAGGCTTTCTTACAGATGAAAATATTACAAGTGACAATGTCCATAGACATCATGATGGGTTAGCATCTTGCTTTCAAAACAATAAATACCCCATCGCAAACAAAATCTTTCAAAGCATGCAATATCAAGGCAAAGGACTAGGCATACACGAGCAAGGCATTCTAGAACCAATACAACTTCAAAAAAATTATAGACATCAAGGTCTTGGCTATTCTTCAGATAGCAAATCAAACGATGTCAGTGGTACCTCCTCGATACTGGGGGAAACCTTGTTAGATACAAATGTCAAAATGGAGTCCATAAGGAATCCTTGTCATAAGATTGCTGCCAACACCCCCTCCACCCACACCATCAACTGTCATTCTATGATGAATCAACCTTCCCTTTGGAACCAACAAAAACAAAAGTCTTACAAGTCAAAAGATCAAAATCAAATGTCAAAGGACATTGAATCAAACAAAAGGGCAAGTGGACAAATAAAATTAAAATGGATCCCAAAGAAAGATGGATCAAACAAAGACACCAAGTCAAATAGAAAATTCAATCACAATGTGGAGCCACAATACAAGAGGACTCCCACATATAACACATGTCCACCTCCTTCAAAATGGTCATCAATCAAGGCATACAAAACTGTTGGTTCCAAACACCATCCCTCCAAAATCCGTCATCCAACATCCCAAATTTGGAAAATAAAAAGTCATTCATCTAAACGTCCAAACAACCTTTCCATGTCCACCATCATTTTTCATAATCCTACATCTCGCCTAAAGTTCAAAAATCCCACGTCACAAATCTGTCACATCTTGGCAGCAACTCTTTACCACAAGGAATCTCATGGCACTCTATTGCGATGTGTGTATTTTGATAAGGCCAACTCTAGTATCAGAAAGGATCACAATGACATTGATCATTTGTATGCAAGTGCTATGATCTTGACACGACAATTTCTTCAGAAAGGTCATTATTGGCATATCATGGCACCAGTCTCTACATCAGCACCGTCAATGAATTCAGAATAGGCAGTGGTCATCTAAAGCATCCAGGCTATCCATAAAATCAAAAATACAAAAAAAATCAAAAATAAAAAAATCGTCACCCTGATGAAAACCTGGCAAACAGGCATCTTGGTAACACCAAAAAAATCAAAAATTCAAAAAAATAGTAAAGAGAAAAATTTCATCCAATGGTGAAAACCTAGCAAACAGTTGCCTTGGATAAGTACCATGATGAAAACCTGGCAAACAGGCATCATGTGTAAAATAAATCATCTATGTGGACTCTTACACTTGGGGGCAAGTCGTCTCATTTCCCATGCCTTCCTCATGACATTGACATCCATCTAAGCCCTATCATTTCCGTCCATTTTCCCACCTACCTTGGTCTTGACATAAAATTGGCACATATAAATCATGCTTTGGGAAAACTCTTAGCATGTCTATCCTTCATTCATACATGATTCACAAAACATCATGTCATTGACCGTCATAGTCTTATTGTCCATATACGACATAGTCCTTGAAAATCATATGACAATTCCATTAGTCTCATGTCTCTCATCTTTTACCAAAGCCACCCCCTATCCTTTCATGCCTATCACCCACCTTGGCTTTCCCTTGTCAAACGGTCTAAGGATAATCATCATCCCATCTAGTCCTCACCAAGTCATTCCAAATGCAACGAGTCTAATCTGTACAAGCACATTATCCAAAATTTTACTTGACTGCATTCCTAGCCCAACTGTAGACCTCCATACTTTTGTCACATTATCATCATCGTCGTCACGTTGTTTTGGGATGCGTCCTTCCCACGTCAAACAACGTTGTCATCACCTGTCAATTGGTATTCAGCTTGAATAGGGGCACAATCATGTTTGTCCTTGGATTCTCATGTGTAGGAATCAGTCATATGCATTTGTCACGATCCTCTTAAACGTCAAAATACAAAAAAATCATAAAATGACAAAAAAATAAAAATATCATAAAATGTCCTGAAAAAAGACAAAAACTTCATAAAATGTCTTAAAAAAGACAAAAAAACATCATAAAATGTCCTAAAAAAAGACAAAAACATCATAAAATGTCCTGAAAAAAGACAAAAACATCATAAAATGTCCTGAAGAAAGACCTAAAAATCATAAAACGTCTTGAAGAAAAACACAAAAAAATTCAAATCAATGTCAAAATCCTAAAAATGGAGTCAAAGTCAATCATGTCAGTCAATCCATGTCATTCATTGTCTATGTTATGTTATCTCATTTGCTATTTGCTACAAGGGCATCATCGATGATCCCCGAGACACAGGTCAGTCCTTTTAGGTTGGTCCAAATAAAATCATGGCATTTGCCACAATGCGTCACATTGGTCAAATAAGTTAGACATAGTCAAACTCAGACACAAGACAGTCATTCGAAACGTCAACATCAAATTGGTCAAAATCAGACAGCACAGTCCAATCAACCATACAGTCAACATTAGTCAACTTGCCAAAACATATTACTCAAAACAATGTCAGGCTCGTCACTCTTTGGTTCTCTTCAAGATGTGTCCTTCTTGGAGTTGGACCTCATCAAAATTTCTTTGCCTTTTCAGGATGTGTCCTTCCTAACAATAGGCCCCGTCAAACCGTCAACCCATCAAATTGACAAAATTCTTAAACTGTCAAAACTGTCAAACCGGCAAGAAATCAATCTTTGGCAAACAAAATAAAGTGGCTGTTAATCTTTCTGGTCTATCTTGTCTTATATTTTGACTATTTTGGCTATTTTGTCTTATATTTTTACTGTCTTGTCTTTTTGGTCATGTTACTAGCTACCTCGAGGATGTCCCATGAAGGATTTAGAGGTGCGATGACGTCTCCTGACCTATTTTATTTTCTTTGACTGTTGTCTATGGATTGTCTTGACAAAAAAGACTGGGGCAACATCACCCTTAGTATGAGTTAGGACATTCTTTGTCTGTGACTTCTGTTTTCAAATGGATGACCTTGCACACCTTGGTCTATGTCATATCATGGTGTTTGTTGTCCATTTGTGTCATTTTTACTGCCCAATGATGATTAAGAGCAATAAATATTAAAAGTCCTATGGCAATGTTTTGAAGGATTTGGTCTAGGAACTAACATGCATCTTCTTTAGTCTTGTCATCTTCTCTCACCCATCTCATATAAGCATTGCATTCATATCTTTTGCACTAAAATTTCTTCGTCTCTTCATATTCTAGTCTTCTAATCAATTTCGAGAGCACACCCATGTTCTTGGAACCTGTCTGTCCTCTCGAGGGGGCATACCATAACCCTCCTTGTCATTCTTCCTCATCTTATTTTGCACTGGGGCATATTTTGACTTATTTTCTTTGTCACAATGCGACATGCTACATTATGACAAAGAGGGGCAAAATGTAGACACCTAAAAATGACCTAGGCCTACAAGTTTCATTTTTACCACTTTCATCCTAGCATAATTATGTCATTTAATTATGTCTTGGTCCACATTCGACTATTGATTAAATAATTCATAATTATTTAATTAATTCATGTCCTTTATTCTTTATGATTATTAAATAAATAAATTTTATTTATTTATTAAATACGTCATTAATTGTCTAAGTCTTCCCTTAATTAAATAAATTTCTTAATTTATTTAATTCCCTATTCATTAATTCTTCCTCGATTATTAAATAAATGAATTACATTTATTTATTTTAATATGTCACTAATTGTCTTAATTAAATGAATTGATTAATTTATTTATTTAATTAATCTTATCTTCTAAATTAAATAATTAAATTTAATTATTTAATTGCCAATTTAATATTCCTCTCATTTTAAATAAATCAATTATTTAAAATGTCATCACAATCCTAACCGTCAGTCTATTTTGGTAAATAATCTGAAAAGGATTATTTATTGTCTCATAAAATCCATAATTTGAATTAATTTAATTCAAATTAGTAACTAATCTTCCAAAAATCAAGTAATCGGACAGATTCTTGATTTTCCAAATCTGATCTTCATTCCAAATCTTATCTTCTTGATTTTTTGAATCTCACAAATCAGGCAATCTTATCTTCTTGATTTTTGAAAATCTCTATTTTCTAATTAATATTATCTCATTTATTCTCCACCGTTGATCCGATTATCTAAGATATTATTTTGACCATTCGATTAATGATTTTTCCCTAACCCTAATTAGGGATTCTTAGGTTTAATCTGGACCTCTCATTCTAGGTCTTTCTTAGAATTCAATCTCGTCCATCCACTCAAAATTGTGTTTTCTATAAAAAGACAATTTTGCTCATAATTTCGGGATCCCGACAACTTCATTTTTAATATAGGCATTATAGTCATTTGGTATTAGTAGTCATTATTTTCATTTTATCATCTTGTCATAGACATAGGCATAATCTTATCAAATCCTTCAACATTTGCATATGGTTTAGACATTATTATAGGTTTCTCAATTAGAAATCTGAGGGCCTCATTCGATTTGCTGCAAACTAGAAGGTGTAACGAAGGTGAACCATGGAAGATGAAGATTTCTGGTAACATTGTTCCTTTTATTTTCATGTTTATTTCCTTTGTACTTTGTTATTTCATTAGATTTTTAATGTTATTATTCAACAAGCTAACAATCTATTTTTCCATTGATTACAGAAGGCAAGGTAGCTTTCGATGACATCAAGGAGGCCATTGCTCATGTGCCTGTGTTGGTTTTCCCTAACTACACCAAAATTTTTGTTATGTACAGTTATGCTTCCGAGCATACGTTATCAGCAATTTTGGTGCAAGAAAATGATGAGGGTTTTGAATCCCCCATTGCATTTATGAGCTGTCCCCTGAAGAATTACAAATTAAAATATTCTCAGATGGAAAAGCATGCTTTTGCAGTTGTAAAAGCTGTCAAGCATTTTCGGTTCTACATTCTAGGCAGTCATGTGAAAGTTCTTGTCCCAGATTCGACTGTCAAATCTATCCTAACACAACAAGAATTTGGAATGAAAAGAGGCAATTGGATTGCCAAGATTCAGGAATATGATTTGGAGATAAAACCCACCAAGCTGATACGTGGATGTGGTCTTTGTCAGCTTATTGCAGAAAATAATCCAGATGAAGAAATTTCAGGGGATGAAGAAGTCTCAGACGAAGAGGAGGTTGATCCCAGTACACTTCCAATGGTACTATTTGTTAGCACCACCAACAAATGGTATTCCAACATTGCTCACTTCCTGACATATGGAGAATGTCCAAATCACTTGACTCCAAAGGAAAAGAGAACCATCAAGCTAAAGTCAACCAATTTTTTCTTATGGGACAACGACTTGTATAAGCGTGCAATAGACGAGACATTTCTTAGATGTGTTGATAAAGAACAACAACAAAAGTTGCTAAAATCTTACCATGATTTGGCATGTGGTGAGAATTTCTCAGCACTAGTAACCACTCACAAAATCCCGAGAGCGAAATATTACTGGCCCACACTTTTTCAGGACACGTACTCTTGGGTGCGTAAGTGTGAATTGTGCCAACAGTTTATCGGTCATCCCAGGTTGGCATCTTTTCCATTAAAACCTATTGTGATTGATGAACCTTTCCAGCAATGGGGAATTGATTTCATAGGTGCAGTTAATCCATCATCAAGTGCTGGACATATCTATGTTTTAACTGCCACGAATTATTTCACCAAATGGGTGGAAGCAATACCTACCAAGCATGCTACTTCAGATGTAGTGTACAGTTTCTTAAAAGAAAATATTATTTCTAGGTTTGGCGTGCCGAACAAGATTGTTGTGGACAATGCTTCTGCATTCTCATCAAGCGAGATCACAGAGTTTTGTTTCAAACACGGTATAACTTTGTCACATTATTTCGACTATTATCCATAGGGTAATGGTCAAGAAGAATCTAGTAACAAGAATCTGATAACTATAATCCGCAAGCTAGTGGACGAGAATCAACGTTTGTGGCACAAGGCTTTGTTTGATGCTTTGTGGGCAGACATAATAACTCTGAAGCGAGCAATCGGCATGTCTCCTTTTCAACTCTTGTACAGGTTGAATGCTGAGATTCCTATAACCTTGGAACTACCAACCCTCAAGTTGGTTAAGGCCATTGAGGATGAGACGTTTGACAATTCTATTGATAAGCACATCATGTATCTCTCTGAATTGGAAGAGAATCAGGTTCAAGTAGTTGAACACATTGCGGAACACTAGGACCAAGTGAAGAAGTTGTTTGACAAAAAAGCTACATCTCAAGAATTTCAAATTGGTGACCTCGTTCTCCTGTGGGACAAACAAAGAGAACCAAAAGGTATGCACAAGAAATTTGACTCACTATGGACATGACCTTTCCAAATACATCAGTTGCATGGTGAAAATAGTTTCTTGTTAGCATACGGAGATGGAACACAATTTTCCCTTCCTCACAGTGGGCAACATCTCAAGCACTTTATGCAGTAAAGAAGTTGGCATTGGTATGTAGATACTTTTTATTTTTTAAGTCCTTTTGAGTCTTTACGTTTTTGTTTTTGTCATCGTCGTCGCCTGAATCCGAGCCCAATGGATGGATAAAGGCACTTGAATTCTAGAATTCTTCTCCCTCCGTTCTTTTCAAAAGAACAACCGAAGGAAGATCCCCAGCAGGAGCCAACTGTTATCGCTGAATCTAGCGGTGCTCGTTCCACGGATAACCCCCCTACGAAACTTGTCTATTTCCTAGGATTCGTGAAGTTCAAGTACACATAACGAAGTGATTTTCAAGCCACCTTGAAATGCGTTCCTAAGTATTGAATAGTCAATTTGATCATTCCCCCATGTTCGCCTCGCGAAGACCTTCGAAACGAGATCCTTCGAGAAGTCTCACTATTCGTACTTAGTGAATTACGAAAAATGCAGTGGCACTAAAAAAGTGCGCTCCTGCCCTGAAGCCAAAATTGGCTAAGTAAAAAAAGTGCAAGGGTGCTAAAATTTAGCACCCTTGCATGAAGTGAAATTTCTAAAAAAATGCAATAGCGCTAAATTTTTGTGCCATTACACTTTTCTTGGCCCTGGCACGTTTCTTCATGAATTTCGCGTTTTTCGTCAATCGTGCCACTTTTCATGCCTAAATTTATTGCTCGAATTGAGTTAGGTTTTTAATTTTCCTTTTCACTTAAAGGTGTTAATTCACCATTTTTCATTATTATGATCTTTGTTCTTTTCTCTCTTCTTGCTGGGCGAAGTGCTTCTCAAACTGCAAAAAATGTTTTTGAAGATTTTCGCCATTCATCCTTCAACAATCTTCGCATTTTACTTTGGGTAAGTCATTCCCTTGTTCTCTCTTCTTTTCCATTTCATTTTTGTATATGATCTAAGTTCTTCATATGTGTTTTAGCTTTGAATATATTTTACCCTGCGCGTTTCTTTCCTCTCCTTCGCGTTTTTGTTTTTCTTTCTTCTCTCCATTCATGTTTTTTGTTTCTTCTGTTTCTCTTCGCGTCTTTTCTTCTCTCCATTCACATTTTTCTTATCCTCACACAATGGAACCCTCACTTATTATTTTGAATGCGCATTTCTTTCCTCCATTCACATTTTTCTTTATTTCTCATGTTTCTCCACATGCGTTTTCATTCGTGTTTTCCTTTCCTCGCGTTTCATTCGCCATCTCCTCTATGCACGATGTTCTTTGAGAACTTGTATCTCTCAAATGTTTTTGTGTTGAAATCTCTCTTTGTCTCCCTCTCTATGCATTTTGGTGTGAACATTGAAAAGATCTATCATTTTGAAAGAAAGTTTCTTTAACCCTTGAATGCGTATGCAATGGTATTGAAAGAAGTTTCAAAGCTGTCCATGAAAACAAAAATTTCCAAGCATAAGCGCCATTTCATTTCATCCTTATATCTATTTTTCCAAAAATGTGCTAAAATGCTGAAGCGCTGAATTTTAGTGCTATAACATGTTGAACATGTCAAAAATTTTCTAACACTGAAAAATGTAAGGGCGCTAAAATTTAGTGCCCTTGCATCAAAAGTCAATTTTCTTGAGATGTAAGGGCGCTGAATTTTGGTGCCCTTACAATTTTTCCAGTTTTCTACACTCTTTTCTAGATGAGCTTCATTTTAGACCAGTACACTCTAGAACCTTGTTTTTCCTATTTTTTTCATCATTTTTCATGCCTCATCATCCGCTCCATGCTTTCCCATGTTTCCTAACAATTAATGTTTGTTCTGGCTAAACGAATTGCAGTCTCTTTTCAAAGATCATCAAGTCAGAGTAATCAGAGTTCTAGTTATTTTTAATGACTGCTAGTAAGCCTCCTTCTTCTTCGAAAGCAAAAGGCAAGATGAAGTACAAATATCAAGGTGTCTATTTGCCAACTGTAGTTCTCTCCAAGGTGGAAGAGATAAAAGACACAGAGGTTGGTCATTAGGACTTGGTTGATTTCGCAAAGCAAACAGAAACGAAGCCTCTTCCTGATTCAATGAGAGCGATTATACACAACAACCTTCATTTGGTGGCAATGTTTCCTACAGCTACGCATAATACAAAGTTTATTCTTCAGGTGGTGTCTCATTACATCAGAGAAAGTAGGAGTGTGATCGATTCTTCTGGGCACGAGATTCTGAGACTTGACCCTGATTTCTTTGATATTGTCTTCAAGGTCCCTCATATGGAAAAATACATTGATATTTCTATATCAAAAGCACAAGAGATCTTTGATGTTGATCCCAATAAAGCTAAACAGTTGATAAACACTCAATGGTTAAAGAATCCTAGATCATCTATTTCCAGATTGCCGAAAGGACTCCTGCGAAGTGACTTCAAGGATGATGTCAAAGATATGATCACATTTCTAAGTAGAGTGAAAGGCTTGCCAGAATCATCCACTTTTCACGATTGGATGTATGAATAGATCAGGATCATAAGAAGACAGAAGGTGCATATTGACTGGGGCAAACAAATCAGTGTGAGATACATGAGCAGTTGATCAATGCTCCTTCTACATTGAAGTTCTACATTACTTCTTACCTAGTGTACGTGGTGGATGTAATGAGACAATTCCCAGGTTTATCTACAAAAGGGAATCAGATGATGGTGCCTATGTACAAATATTTCTATCAATTGGAGCTGAAGGAAAGCTTTCATCACTTCAAACGAGTCACAGATGCTTTCTTTGCGCCTTTTCTTTTCAATTTTGATCTAGCTCTTGAAAGAAGAAGAGTATCTAAGGAGGCTTATAAGGTGGTAAGTAAAGTTGGATGCATATTTCTTCAATTCTGATCATTTACTTACTTGAGAGTAGGTTGCTACACTAGTTGTCCCTACATGCTACCACATTATCCTTTGGATAAGTGGGTTCTCATGGAAACATGCAGACAGTTGATGTCAGTGCAAAAAGAATGAAGAAGCAACCACAAGCATGGATTCAAGTTCCCACTGACCATTGGCTGATATACTATCCAAACTACACAAAAAGCTAAGTCTGTTTATGCTGAAATGCAGATCATGACCATCAAAACCTACAGGTATAGGTTTGATTTTGATTATCGAGATGTCAAAAAAAAGTTGCAAAAGGGTCACCATCACAGGTACCATTTTGAGGACATCTGGGTAGATTGCATAGATGAAGAAGCCATTCACAAAATGGACTATTGCAGATTGACGGTTCAACAAATCAGAGATCTTGATATTGCTGACCTACCAGAGGATTTTGCAGATCCAGGTGATATCATGAATGTTGTCTATGATGAGCAAGAAATTGATAAAAGGTCGTTGCCTACAATACAATGGTCTAGGAAAAAAGTTACCAGTATGAGAGAAAGGTTGAGGCCAATCCTAGCCAATACTGCAGAATGGCTACATAAACATGGTTATGAAATGAAAAGTTTCAGAATAGACTCAGAAGGAGAGGAATCCGAAACAGAAGCTCGCCAATAGCAAGAACTCTGCAACAAGAATAAATCAACGGCCGTCCCCACTTCTTCACAAAGAGGTCCTAGGATCAAGTTCACCGTTGGAAAGAAAGATACTCAATCCCTCCCAGAGGTAGTAATCACAGAATCTAATCCGTCTCGCTCTAAAGGTAAAAAGTCTATTGTAGAGGAGGTAGATTCTGATGAAGAAGAAACTTCAAGTGACCAATCCACTGGAGATGAAGATTCAGCAGAAGTAGACTCCGATGCAAAAGAGGTTTTTGAAACCAGGCAAGAGTCTGATGAAGATTCTGATAAAGTTTCTGAAAGTGATTTTGAAGGTGAACCAGAATTGGAGAGACAAGAGGGTGATCAACAGGAACCCGGGCATGATCAAGAAAGAACTACTTCTTCTTCTAAAAATGTAATTGAGGAAATTCCTAGAACATCATCGCTTGTGACTTCAAATGTTCCTCATACCCCTCCAGATTCAAGAACTCCTCCACCTCCTGTTCCCTCATCACCTATTCCTACCACATGCATTCCTACAGTCAAGATATCCCCTATCCCTGTAGCATCAACCTAGCTTGATACTCCTTCAGTGACAAGCATCCATACGGTTGATATACTGTCAAGGCCTCCATCGTCCATTCCTAGCTTGTCTTCGCCAATGTATGATATCACTTCTGAAAATTAATTCAATTGTTTCATGAATGAGTCATTGCATGATCAGTTCAATGTGTCAACTACAGGAGTGATGATGACAAACACTTTTCCAATTGTCACGATACCTATGGTAAGTTCAGATGTGACAATAACTTCAGAAGTAGCAATGGCGACTAAATTGAAAGTAAATCCAGAAGTTCACACTTCTTTTCTTCCTCTTTGGCTAATATCTCAAGTGTCAAAGCATAAAAAGCAAATGATTTCTCTAGAGGAGCTCGACCTTGAAGAGATAGTCCTTCCAAAGGCCAAAGGGAAGAAAAAGGCAAAGGTATACTCAAGGCTAAATGTTGATAAGTTTGGTCAGAAGTATGCTGAAATTGGCATCCCACCAAATGAAGGTGATGTCAATATGGAAGACTACACGGTAACAAAGGTCCAACTTGGCAAGGTTACCAATGAAAGTGCAAAAGCCGATGTGCAAGTCACTTTGGATATCTTGGCTGGAAGGCTGGATAAAGTAGAGCAAGCTCGTAACATTTACAAGCAGAGGGCAGAGCATTATGCCACTGTTATAAAGAGACTTGCAGGTTCTCCAAGTAATGCATAACTGCTGACAGTGGTAAGTATTGAAGACCCAGCTGTCAAGAAAGCTGAGAAATTTGCCTCCAAAGGCAGGGTGTTGTATGATTTTGTTGAGAAGATCATTGAACACGGATCTCAGATTATAATGGCTGCAGACGAAAAAACTACCTTGTTGGCCAAGCTCACCACAGAGCTTGATAAAGAAAAAAGTATACTTTCCCAGGAGTGCAGAGACATGGAAAAATGCCTGTTGTCATGGTCGGAAATGAAACAGGTAAAGCTCAGTAAATTGGTGGAGGTTGGGGTAATTCCTGACAAAGAAAAGTTCATTGAGGTAAGAGAATCTCTGAAACATATAATTCAAGTGGTTCAATCTCTTACAGAAGATCTCCATCAAGTATAAGAAGATGTCGACAGGCATCGTGCCATTCTTGAAAAAGGTATCAAAGAGTTGCTTGGTCAACTTCTTGAGGAAAATCTTATCTTCCTGCCGGCCACAGAAATATCCCAGATCTTCAAGGAAGCCATCATGAATTTGATTGATAGTTCAAACTTCTCAGAAGCTTCACTGAACATCATTTGTGATACAAGGCTCACTTTGGACAACCTGAAGACGCATCTTGATAGGTACAAGAAGGTTCACTCATTTTCCATGAGATAGATCATGAGAATTCACACCATTGGTCCAGATGAGAAGTTCGTACAGGAGACTAGGAGGAAATTTGAAGACTTCCATGCCCAATGCAAAGAAACATGAAGCAACCCCCTATTATCCAGTGTTAGACATTTCCGGTGCATCCCTTTATGCATCTTGTAAATATTTCTCGACATTTTCGAATGTCTTTTTGTAAATTGTAATTACACCAAACTCAAAGATGTAATATTTTGAAAACAAATTACACTTTGAATTTGGTCAAAGTTAGGTGAGATCTCCAAAAATTGCTCACCTAACTTTCCTTAATTTTCTCAATCAGTTTCCCTCTTTTGCTCATCCCTCTTTCTATATAATGTGAGGAATTTTCATTGTAAATTTATCTTTTAGTGTTTTGCAACGAAGTGCTACCCTTTTTGAAGCAAATTTGTGAAACTTTGCGTTCATGCTTTGTGAATGGAATTTGATCAATAAAGAAGAGGATTGCTAGCCAAAATTTGCATTGGATTCGATACTTTTGTGAGTTGATCTTATTTGGTGGTGATTAGCTTGTAGAATCTGAAGGACTCTAAGTAGTTTATGTAAACTTTGTGTTACATTTATTAGTTAGATTTGCATTTGTATTTCTGTTTATTATTTGGTTGAATGATCTACAAGACTTTGTGCTTATAATCGTTCATGCTCTTGCATATTTTGGTTGAATGATCTACAAGACTTTGTGCTTGTAATTATTCATACTCTTGGATACTTTTGTCGAAAGATCTACAAGACTTTGCGTTTGTAATTGTTCGTGCTCTTTGATACTTTTGTTGGATGATCTACAAGACTTTGTGCTTATAATCGTTCATACTATTCGAGGAATTGCTACATCTAAGAAGACTTTGTGCTTCTAACGTGACAAATGGTACATCTGCACAGATCCAATATTGATAAAGCTACAGAACGACTTTGTGCCTTCGTGAGCTTTCCCTTTTACTTTATTTTGTCTATTGTTAATCACTTCTGGTATCTCTATGCTTCGCTTTGACGAGATAGAGGTATTGGTATTACTGCTAGTTGTTAGTTTAAGGTTATCAAGAATTGTGAACTTCCAACAGTGAAGCATTGTAAACATCTTCTCTGAAAAAAGAGAGAAGGATGAATGTAACACACCCCCCCCACTCCATAAGTTTTGTGTACATTTTGTAAATACTTGTTTGTTTTACTATCACTTATGTTAGCAATAAAAAGGGTGCCTCCCCTTTCCGAGAGGAGAGATTCACATCTCACATAGTTGTGGCTAAAGTCCAAGTTGTGTAATCTATCAAAAAGCTGATTACATAATTTTCACCCAACACTTATCAATAACTGTGATATCAAATTGCTGCAACAATAGGAACCATCTTGCTAATCTACCAAGTATGAAAGGCTTATTCATGAGGTACCTTATTGCTGCATGATCTATATGGAAAAATATTTGATAACCAGTGACATAATGTTGAAACTTTTTTAGGGCATACACAACTTCTAGCAATTTTTTTCTGTGACAGTACATTTTAATTCAGGGCCTTGAAGGTTTTTGCTAATGAAATATATTGCATGCTTTTTGAAATTCTCTTTCTGTCCTAAAACTGCCACTGTGGCATAATCATAAGCATCTGTGTGTATATGAAAGGGCATACTCCACTTCAGTCTTTGAAGAATAGGTTCCTGAGTAAGTAAGTTCTTAAGCTGTAGGAAAGATATGTCACAGGCCTTAGTCTAGTTGAATTCAGAATCCTCAGTCAATAAGGCATATAATGGACTGGCTATTTTGCTGAAATCTTTGATAAATCTTCTATAATATCCAACATGTCCTAGAAAACTTCTAACATCCTTTTGTTTCATAGGTGTTTGCAAAGTTAGAATGACTTCTATTTTTGCAGGATCAACTTAAATTCTTTCTTGATAGATATGATGGCTTAAAACAATTCCCTCTTGCATCATCATAAAACACTTCTCACTATTCAAAGACAAATTTTTCTCCTTACATCTTTTCAACACTTTCTCAAAATTTGCTAATGCTTCTTCATAAGTAACTCCACAAGTGGTGAAGTCATCCATGTAGATCTCCATAGAATCATGAGAAATGTCAGCAAAAATACTAATCATTGCCCTTTGAAATGCTGCAGGTGCATTACATAGGCCAAAAGGTAAGACAGAGTAGGAAAAAGTGCCCCATGGACTAGTAAAAGTTGTTTTGTCTTGTTCCTTAGGGGCAATTCTAATTTGATTATACCCACTATATCCATCTGAAAAGGAGAAATACTTTTTTCCAGACAATGAGTCTAGCACTTGGCCAATAAATGGCAATGGAAAGTGATCCTTTTTAGTTGTTGTGTTCAGCTCCTTGTAGTCTACACAAACTCTCCAGTTTCCTCCCTTTTTAAGAACAATCACCAATGGAGATACCCATTGACTATCTGAAATGGGGTAGATAAAACCAATATCAAACAATTTTTGGAGCTCTTTTTTGATTGTCCCTGAGTGTTGGGTTTATCCTTCTTTGAGGCTGCCTAATAGGTGAACAATCTTCCTTAATGTAGATCCTATAAGTACAGAGTTGAGGATCTATTCCATTCATATCCCCATAGTCCCATGCAAAAGCTCTGTGTTGATCTTGCAACATTGTGACTAGGGCAGTTTGTTGAGATTGAGGCAACTTATTATTGATGTTCAGACAACGGCCTAGAGACACTTCTACTTGCTTGGTAAGATCATTCATGCAGGCTGCTGATAAAGGTGATGTTTGTATTTAATGTGGAATCAAATTGTGATAAACTATAGGAAATTTAGGTGGTAGGCTCTCAGAATTTGGTTGTTGTAGGAAACACTACTGAAGACAACTATCTAGAACAAATGGGCTATTCAGATCAGAGTTGGACTGCAAAATGTATAAAAGCAGACTATCCTCACTCTGAAACTGGAAAAATGGATTATTTTGCAGCATCATTAACTAAGCCAATGAATTGACTTCTTTAGTTTTCTCACCTAAATCTGGCCAAATTGGTTGAGGCTGGGCAGGTGGGTATAAAGCCAATTTATTTTTTGACTGACCATTAGAAATTGTCATGTCTCCTCAACGACATCCTATAAAAGCATCAGCTGTGGCTAACCATGGTCTACCTAGGATGATAGGATATCCTCCCAAAGTTGCCTTAGTGGACAATATGGTGAAATCTGCTGGGTATTCCCAAGACTCAAGGATGACAATGACATCTACCACTCCATCAGGTGTTACTATGGAGCTATCAGCAAGTTGCAGGATGGTAGGTGTAGACCAAATGGTTAGGATATTCAAATACTCCATAGTATGCTTGGTCATTACATTGATGGCTGCACCAAGGTCAATCAAAACATTTTTTACTATCTGGCCATTAATATTTATTTTTACCATAGGACTACCAGGGTCAGTATATTTTAGAATGACTACCTTCCCTAACATAATATCTGCCAACTATCCTAAAACATGGATAGTTTGGGGATCCTTTTTCTTTCTTCCTGGTTTCTTTAAACATGCCTCCTTAATGGCTTTTCCATAAATTGGGACATCTTTAATAGATTGAAAAAGGGGAATTTTAATGTGTACATTCTGAGGAAAAGGTGGTTTGGCCCGATGCTGTAGGATAGACTCCTTAGAGATAGTATCTGATACATGTATATGTTTTGTAGGATCAGTAGGTTGTTCAAAGGAAAAGTCTAGAATCTCTGTAATTACAGGCAGCTGTGGAGCAGGGAGAGTGGTTCTAGACCTGAGATGGATATCATTAATATTTAGGGCATAAGCTAGATATTGATTGGCTTCTGCAAAATACATAGGCTGCTGTTGCTACTGCTTGTTATTAGGATTTGGAAATGGTTGAGCAGGGGGTGGCATGAGGGCTAGAGGTTGTGGCTACTGAAGCTATAGGGATCCAAGGGATTGGTTCTGCCATTGCTGAGAACCTCTCCATTGAGGATTCTACTACCAATTACCTTGGGGTGGATTCCATTGTCCTTGTGGCTGCTGCCAACCTCCTTGAGGAGATTGCCATTGAGGATTCTGATAGTTAGGCTAGTGTGGTTGAGAAGTATTCCAAGGTGGTGATGAGCCATATGTAGGTTGCCATTGGTTATTGTAATTAGAATAAGGATTACCAAAAGTCAAAGTTTCTTGAGGCATACCTTGTCTTTGAGCCCATGTTCGCCTTTGTACAACAAAGAATACTTAGTCATCATCATCCTCTACTATCTTAAAATCAGTAGGTAATTGATTAGCCTCTAGGTTAGCCACCATTTTACATCTGCAGTCATGTTTCTTCTGTCTACAGTGTGGATAGAACTCAACCAAGATTGCTTCAACTTCCTAATGTTTCTTCCGAGTTTGCATAGTATCCAACTATGTAGCCATGTTGTTTATGATATCCTGCTTGAAATCAGACAGCAAATGTATGATCTCCATCCATGAAACTCCATTAGTAGAAGACTTTCCCACTGTGGCTTGATGACCTCTACCCTTCTTAACAATTGCTCGAGAGTAGTTGCAACATATTTTCTTGATATCATCCCAAGGAATTTGGGTTATATCTCCTCCTCCCATCAGATCCAGAGCATCTATACAGGTGTCATTGATTCCCCTTAGAAAAATTAGTTTCTAAGATTCTTCATTAAGTGTATGGTTTGAATTCTTTTTCAGGGAAAATAAGAATCTTGAGATATAGTCTTCTAGGCTTTCATCCTCCTTTTGTTGAATTCTGAATATATCATCACCCTTACTACCACTCTTACAATATTCCTTATATTTCTCAAGAAATTTTGTTTTCATAACTGTCCAACTATCAACAACACCCCTTTCCAAACTCATAAACCATCTAAGAGCTCCCTCCTTCAAAGTAGCAGGAAATAACTTCAGCTTGTGAGTATCTAAAGTGTAATCATAGTTGCGACAGAGGATGTCAAACTCAAACAAGAAAGTGTCTAGGTCCTCTATAACTAGTCCATAGAACTTGGGAAGTAATGAAGAAGGAATATTTTTAAGGTTATCATTATCTTGCTGAGCAATGATGGGGAATTCAAAAGCAAGAGGTTGATTAGGTGGATTATGTGCCATATTTGCTTGATGGAGTATCAAAGCAAATGGATTTTCTTAAGGTTCTTCGTCAGCTAGGGAAAATGGCAATTCATCAAGCAAGTTTTCAGCAAATGGATTGATATCTTAGTCTCCTCCTTCCTCAAATAGATTATAAGTTGGGTCAGAATTGTTATCAATGAATGGAAGGTTAGGGAGGAATCTTCCCAGAATGTCTCTTCTTCTATGAATGCAATAGAATTAATTCTAAAATTAAGGAATTTAAAAATGCTTGAATAAACACACTAAACTACTGCTAACAATGACTAATAGGTTCTTAGCTTGATACCATCTTCGACAACGGCGCCAAAAATGGTCAATTCCACAAAATGATATAAATGTCATAGAAAATCCTAACCTAAGAATTGGACATTCTAGCAGGTGACTAACATCTTCTTATGGTCGTTCATTTACATTGTCAAACTAAGGAACGTATACTTGAAATGGAGCGGCATTGTATGTGCACTAAGAACCAGTTTCAGTCACAATTTACCAGAAATAAATGCTTGGAAGGAATTCTACTTATGCTATAGGAATGTAATGTAAAGTATTCTTAACTTAATCATAACTTAATCAAAGAAAAAATTATGAAAACTATTACTAAGAAACAAACTATGAAATGACCTTATGCTGCAAGAACAAACACAGGGATGGATTTTCGATGCTGCAGGAATAATATAAGACTGAGTTTGTGCTGAAACCTTCAAGAATGAAATCTAACTTATAATAAATAGGAGATAAATAACTAACTAACTATAGATACTCACTAAGTGGGCCCCCTTAGCAAGCATCAACCAATTTATGCAAGACTTGAACTCAAAACTTCATCAGCTTTTATTCATAAACTTGGACTCATATACATTGATTGTTCTGCTTGTAAGAAAACTAACACAAAACACTGTTTCTCATTATAATACTAACTTTAACACACTCTATTGCTCACTCAGACAGGAGGAACACTTATTTATATTAGAAAAGAAACTAACTACCTAACTCTAATAGAGAAAGATGTGGACATAAATGCATCCTGAAACCGAGGAACAAACTTCTCATAAATGAAGGCATATCTATTCAACACGATTAAGAGAGAATTTAGTATTCCACTCTTCCTAGATTAATGATCATTTAGATTTCCTCCCAATGACCAGGGTAGAGAGTCTTTTCTGGAACAACTTCCTCAATGCCATGCTAGAAATGGACTTTACTGCAGGGCCGAGATCTATTGTGCTTTGAATTGTTGATGCTTCCTTCAACAACCTGCGATGCACATGGCGACAGAAGCAAAAGAAAGCATGCATGGAAAATAACATGATACACATTCATTAATCACATATTAAGTCCATTTCATTATCTAAAAACCACATGCATTATATCAGTCATTCAGAAGGTCAAACATGGCAATTAATACAGACACAAAGATGTTAAGCTACATGAATATAGGAATGTGTTACTACAGGATACTACCTAATTTTAGATAAAAAGCCTTTAATTAAAGAGTTAAAACAACCATCAGCAATAAGAGTAAGGGTATTAAAAATACATCATAATATTCAAATTATGAGCATATTTCGAGCTCATCACCAGTGACAATGTTTTGAAATCAAAAGGGATTACTAATAAGGTTGCTACATCAATGGCGCCATCTATCATTGAAAAGTGTTTGAGAATGTGTGAAACAGAGAAATATTTGCATTTGGTTGCAAACAAGATGAAGAAGGTGGATGAAAAGTTAAGGAACTTCATAGAGCTTGGTTTACTAGAGGCTTTTGATACAAATGAGTGATTCATTGGATGGAATGATTTCAGAAAGAAGATGGAGGATGCAAGGAAGATTGATTTGGACCAATTTCCTCAGAACCCAGATGTGGTGACCTATTTGGATTCCATCAAACCATTACTAACCCTAAATGAAAAATTGACTGAAGAATCCAAGATAGGTTCCAATTTGAATCATGAATTGTTAACAAATCTTCAAGTCAAATAACATTAATTAGAACAAATGACAATTCCAACACCTGAAAAGTGGAAGTTGCTAGAAAAGGTGATGCAGTGATTTAATTTTTTATAATATGAGTTTCCAAGTTCCAACTCAGCTTTGTGTAGAGTTGTCTTTGAGCAAGATTTTGCATTTCTAATGCCTCTATGTATTACTTCATGTGATAATCAATTTAAAAGCTCAAATTTAGACTTCAATAATGTGTTGATGTTCAATTATCTGTATTATTTATTATATCATTTGAAGAAAAAGTTTGGTAGTGGTTTCAACTTCTAGATACACTTTAAATGATTTTTGATGTTCATTGTTATATATGCTACTAATACTATTGTTAATATACTACTAATACTATTCACACATCAATACTCAATCTCCATGACTACTTAGTAGATCCACTAAACATTTATATGAATTCATGCTTTAATGATTTAATCAAGGTAATTTAACTGGTTCATTAAACCAGAGCCAAAATTAAAACATACATCAATGCATATTGCATAATATTAATAACAAAGAAGATTAATAAAAGATCATTGATCAGATTTCATTCATAATTCATGTAAAATGTTACAGCTAGAGAGACGATAGACTCAAAATAAGGGAGCAAAATAGGCTTGGTCGCTAGTCCTCAGAGTTTTATAACCTTGTCACGGATTTCTAAAATGTCATAACTTCCCAATTCCCCGACTTGGTTGATGGTTCACTTTTTTGAGTTGTAAGTATTTCTTGGTCATCTTTCTAGTCGGTGGGTCACTGGGTCGGAGGTTTCAAAAACTTCAAAACTTCAGACTTTGGTTCTAAGTTTCTAAGTTTCAGCAACCACATGACATTATTGACTTATCTTTCCTTTCAAAGGTGTCATCATCTGACACCCCATTGAATGCTATGTATAGACTAATATAAAATATTAAATATCACAATTTCATGGAATACAACATAAAATATCATCAACTATAGTTTGAATTTGAAATATGATTCATGAAGTGCAATGATTCACAATTTCATTGAATACAATATAAAATATCATCAACTACAATATGGAACAATGGAAACTAATCCATGAACTGTAGTATAAATACCTAAAAGATACTAATTCTCTTCCATTTCTCAAACGGTGTCAGGGTCCTCAAATTGACGTTCATCATCAAATAAAGTAAAAGAGTCATCTTGAATTTGATTCCAAGTCTACTCTTCATTTTCTTCGGACTGTGTCTCAAACTCAACATTCATTGTGTCATTTTTGTCAATTCATCTGTTCAAGTCCCATTGCAACTGCTAGTGCCACCAGTACCAGCCTTTGGAATTGGAGTGTTGCACAAGACGGTCCCTCTTCTTTCACATGTGGACCTCCAGATTGTGAGTGCCCTTTCAAAAGGAAAATTTCTGACACTATACACAATTCCTTTCATCCTCAAGCAATTTTCCAAATTCTTGTCTAGTTTGTTTCTTAAATTTGATTTAAAAAACCCCAATGTACTAAAAATTCTCTCATCCTCCAGCGAACCCAATATCATTGTTTAACATAAATCAACAAGTTTGAAATATTCTGATATCAAACCACACAATATTTCACTCTGACCTAAGTTTGTCCAAACCTTTTTTTATTGATCCCAGTTCAAAGGCCTTGTCCTTTCCCATGGAATTATATTGGTCCTTCATAACTGTTGTAAAATTCCTACATTGTTTTGTAAGCTTAGCTTCATCTAAAATTCCTTCTATTTTCTACTCATTATATGTTACAATTTTTAAAATTTGTTCGATCAAGATTTTTACTTGAGAATGAAAATATGTTGGGTTATCTCAGTTTGCCCAAAATTGAGGATTCACAATACTAATGGCTTCAAGTATTTCATGTCAAGGGAATCTTTCACAAATCTCTAAGGAAAGAGATTTTTCAATTTCCTTCAAATTATCACCAACAAATTTAACAATGCCTTGAAAGTCTTCCTTGTTAACAACTACTTCTCTAGTAGAGCACCTGGCTGTCTTACATTGGTACATTTGTATCTCATATCCATGTTCAAAGATGCATAAGTTCCCCCTTGTATTAAAATGTAAATAATTATCAAGATCATTCAAATCAGTAATTTTCTGCCACATGAAATAATTTGGGCTATCTTGTGTTAGATCTAGATATAGATGATCGAGGGCCAAGAATGTATGTTTATGTAGATTGACATATTCATTAATATACATAGTTTTGTCTTGGGATTTCTTCACAAGCTCATTCATCACATCCAACATGGGGAGAAGACTAGTTAAAGTCAGTGTCTCTATATTGCTTAACCTATGTAAGAGGTCAAGAGCTTTGTCTACTATGTTGTGATGCTCGTACATCACCACACTCAAGGATTCATATTCTAAAAGAACTAATTGCGCTGGTCCATGTAGGGAGATCCATCTGGTATCAACATCCTTGAGAAGCTTGTTTCTTGGTGTTATTCCCTCAACAAAATTTTGAAATTATGTGAAATGTTTAGGACTTCGGAAAAGTATGTGTGGATCTCATGAACTATATTTTTGACTTTTGATACTGTAGGAAACTTGCTTACAATTTTGAATGCTAAATTCATTTTGTGGGCCATGTAGTGAATGCCAAGCATGTATGGTGCACAAGTAGTTTATAACTTTGTGCAAACACCGGTCCTTTGACCTTGCATCACTGCAGCTCCATCAACTCCTACACACACGAACTTTTTGACAAGTGTCAACTCATCCATACTTGCAATTTCATTCAAAGATTTCTTAACTAGTTCAAATATATTTTGTGATGTTGAACTATCCTTCATTTTATGAACATAGAGAATATGAGCTTTCCGAATATGTTATTGTACATTATACAAATGCATACAAACCCAAGCAGTATTGTCTACCATAGTAACTTCATCTAAAGATAATGAAATGATATTTGACTCTTTTACTTTAACCTTTAAATCTTCCTTTTCCACTGCATCAAGACAATTTTCCCATTCCCATCCAGTGTTTACTGACCAATGTGAGTAGGGATAGTGAGGAAAACTCAAATAAGATAATAAAATAGAATATTCTGGGTATTCTATCATAGGACACCCTCTGGAAAAAATATGAAAAACAACAGTCATCTGAACAGTTTTTGATAGATTTACTGCTTCCATTGCTTTCCCAAATTGAGTTTCAAGCGTACCTTTACATGCACCAAGCTTCCACATTTTTTGGTAATGCACTTCATAATCCACAACATACCTAACATGAAGAAAATCTTCCTTTTATTTCCAATGTACAATTGATTGCTCCTTTCCATCTATGATTTGTTTTTCATAAACTTTACCAATATGCTTTTCTAGTGTCAATGTTTAGCTACAATATCTTGTCTCTTCCACATTTCCAAGTAAAAATCGTACATCTGGCCAATTTTGCATTTTCATTGTATTTGATTTCCCCATTGGTTCAATGAATGTGTACTTTGACAACCAACCAAGTTGAAAACTCCTTGTCATTTCCCACTCACGCCCCCTTTTTGGTTTATTTTTCCTTTTCTTGCTACCAACATCATCATCCTCATCCAAGTTAATTATCTCATTTTGGCTAACTGGGCCAAAGGTATCACTTGAAACATCTTCTATAGTATTGCTTTCCTGATTTGATACATTTTGATTTAAATCAATGACAATCTCAACTTGACCTTCCGGTGGTGGTGAGGTATTGGGAATGCTACCAATATTTGGTGGAAGAGTTGATGATGTAGCTCCATCTTGATGTGATGGATTAAAAGCTTTGGAAATTCCAAAGTAAGATTATATGGTACATCTATTTTTTTTGTGTTTTGATGGCCTCCCAGTCTCTTCACCACCCTGAGGAGCCTTAGGAGTGGTAGAAGTCTCTTCACACCTTGAGGAGCCTAAGGAGCAGTAGGAGTCTCTTCACCACCCTGAGGAGCAGCAGGAGCCTTACCACCCTGAGGAGCAGAAGGAGTTTGAGAAGCGGCAGGAGTCTCTTCACCACCCTAAGGAGCAGCAGGAGCCTTACCCTTGCTGCTCGAGTCACTCGACATATTGATCTCTCACTTTGAATAAAAACTAGAAAAAAATGTCTTCTTCTTTAAGGATAGAGAATAATAATATAGATCCCATTCCCTACTCAATATCATCTTTAAGACTGAAGCAAGAATGGAAAAGAGATAAAGAAAATTTATTATTATAACTAATAACACTATGAAGAAATGATCACTCACCTTTAAGTCTATATTTTTGGCTTTGGCTAACTTTTGAATAAATGACACTTTCAATTGTATTTATTTCTGTTCAAGGAATGGATTAATAATATTCCTTTCAGTGATTTATCAAAGATTTTGTGAATGGAAATGCAATAGGAATTTATAAGTAGTGTGATAAGTGTTGTTCTTTAAATATGGTGCAGGATCACATATCAAATTCAATACCATGGAATACAATATAAAATATTTGGCTTTTCCTAAATTTAGTTGCTATTCCTCAGAGTTATATAACCTTTTCATGGAGTTCTAAATTTTCATAACTTCGTGATTCCCCAACTTGGTTGATGGTTCAGTTTGTTGAGCTGGAAGTCTTTCTTGGTCATCTTTCTACTCGGTGGGTTGGAGGTTTTGAAAACTTTGAAACTTCAGAGTTTGGCTCTAACTTCTAAAGTTCACTTTGTTGAAGCAAAAATGGAAAAGAGATAAAGAAAACTTATTATTATAACTAATAACATATGAAGAAATGATCACTCACCTTTTAAGTCTACATTTTTGGCTTTCGCTGACTTCCAAATGGAGAAGTAGAACCTCATAATTGAACAAAATGTGTAAGAATAAATGACACTTTCAATTGTATTTATATCAATCCATGATTCCATATTTGGAGAATTCCGTGGGATATTTAAATGGTATATTAAAAATTTGGCGAACCTCGCGTGCTTATACAACGATACGTTGTAATTTTCAAGGCGAAATGTGTCCTCAAATGTAATTATTTTTTAATGTTATTGGAAAAATAGGTCCTCATGAGCAACTATTTATAAATTTTAATTGGCGAAATGGGTCTTCACAAGCAACTATTTGTAAATTTTAACTAGCGAAATGGGTCTTGATATAATGTTGTTTTAATAGTATTGGTGAATATGTAGGTGTTTTATTAAATGCTTTTGGGATTCTAGGCGAAAATAGTAGTCGGTCCAATTGAAATGCTTAGTTTGACAATTGTGAATTTTTTGCTTAAATATGCCTCATAAAAAAACTCATTGGTGAATGGACATGCATTGGACCTATAGTTCATAAAATTCAAGTGATTTTGACACCCTGTTGGGTGCAAGAAATTCACCAATTTTGACTTGGCCGATTGCTAGAATTCACCAATTGGCAAAGATTCACCACTAAAGTTTTCCTTGTCCATTTTTGAGAGCTATTTGTAGCTCTCCAAAATGGATACCCATTTTTGAGAGCTTTGTTAAGCTCTCCGAAATAGATATCCGTTTTGGAGAGATTTTTTATTTTTAAAAATATTTCATATATGACTTGAAGTAATATTAATAAAATATATATAATATATATGATATTAATATATAATATAATATAATATTAATATATAATATAATATAATATTAATATATTATATAATATATATTCTATATTCTATATAATATATTAATATTTTATATTTTAATATTAATAATATAATATTAAATACTAATACATATTGTATAATAAAATTTATGATAATATTTTTTTTACTTATAGTTATAAATAATAGATATTCATTTTGTAAAAACGGATATCCATTTCTGAGATATCTGTTTGGGAGAGCATTTTTATTTTTCAAAATATCTCATATCTGAGATGAATTAATATTAATATAATATAATATTTATAATATATATAATAATATATTATGTTTATAATATATATAATATATTATATGTATAATATATATAATATTAATATATATAATATGTATCATATATTAATATTAATATATAATAATACATAATATAGTATTAATATACAATATATATTAAAATATTAATATAATATATAATAATATATTATTATTATAGAATATACAATTATAATAATATTTATTATAAA
This sequence comes from Sequoia sempervirens, assembly GCA_007258455.2. Classification (NCBI taxonomy): domain Eukaryota; kingdom Viridiplantae; phylum Streptophyta; class Pinopsida; order Cupressales; family Cupressaceae; genus Sequoia; species Sequoia sempervirens. The sequence goes on along the minus strand of VDFB02193867.1, from coordinate 144,527,565 downwards.
AATTAATATACATGATGTTTAGTCTCAAAAAAATGTATGTTTCTAATAACATATATTTTTTTTTCTTATGGTAAGCAACATATATCTATTTTTTACAAATCAAATATCCATTTTTGTTGGTTAATATGAATATCTATTTTTGTTGTATCTGCTTTTTAAAAAGTAGATATCTGTTAATAACAAATATCTATTTTTCTTTGGTGTTTACATTAGCAAATGTACTTTTTACCAACCCAACCAAAAAGTCAAATGTGAATTAATATATGAGATGAATTAATATTAATATAATATAATATCTATAATATATATAATAATATATTATATTTATAATATATATAATATATTATATGTATAATATATATAATATTATTATACATATATAATATGTATCATATATTAATATTAATATATATTAATACATAATATAATATTAATATATAATATATATTAAAATATTAATATAATATATAATAATATTATTATAATAGAATATACAATTATAATAATTTTTATTATAAAAATTAATATACATAATGTTTAGTCTAAAAAAAATGAATGTTTCTAATAACAGATATTTGTTTCTTATGGTAAGCAACATATACCCATTTTTTACAAATTAGATATCCATTTTTGCTGGTTAATATCAAATATTCATTATTAATGGATATTTGCTTTTTAAAAAGTAGATATCCATTAATAACAAATATATGTTTTTCTTTTGTGTTTACATTAGCAAATGTACTTTTTATCAACCCAACCAAAAAGTCAAATGTGAATTAATATATGAGATGAATTAATATTAATATAATATAATATGTATAATATATGTAATAATATATTATATTTATAATACATATAATATATTATATGTATAATATATATAATATTAATATATATATATATATATATATATATATATATATATATATATATATAATATGTATCATATATTAATATTAATATTAATATATACTAATACATAATATAATATTAATATAGAATATAAAATTATAATAATATTTATTATAAAAATTAATATACATGATGCTTAGTCTAAAAAAAATGTATGTTTCTAATAACAAATATTTGTTTCTTATGGTAAGCAACATATATTCATTTTTTACAAATCAGATATCTATTTTTGTTGGTTAATATCGGATATCTGTTTTTTTTTATTAATATAAGATATTAATTATTAATGGATATTTGGTTTTTAAAAAGTAGATATCCATTAATAACAAATATCCTTTTTTTTTTTGGTGTTTATATTAGCAAATGTACTTTTTATCAACCCAACCAAAAAGTCAAATGTGAATTAATATATGAGATGAATTAATTTATTAATATAATATAATATCTATAATATATATAATAATATATTATATTTATAATATAATATCTATAATATATATAATAATATATTATATTTATAATATAATATCTATAATATATATAATAATATATTATATTTATACTATATATATATAATATTATATGTATAATATATAATATTAATATATATATATATTAATATTAATATTAATATATACTATTACATAATATAATATTAATATATAATATATATTAAAATATTAATATAATATATTTAATAATATATTATTATTATAGAATACACAATTATAAAAATATTTATTATAAAAATTAATATACATGATGTTTAGTCTCAAAGAAATGTATGTTTCTAATAACAAATATATTTGTTTCTTATGGTAAGCAACATATATCTATTTTTTACAAATTAGATATCTATTTTTGCTGGTTAATATCGGATATCTGTTTTTGCTAACTAATATTTGATATTCATTATTAATGGATATCTGCTTTTTAAAAAGTAGATATCAGTTAATAACAAATATTCTTTTTTCTTTGGTGTTTACATTAGCAAATATATTTTTTACCAACCCAACCAAAAAGTACAATGGTAAACCACAATGGTAAACCAAAACAAGAGATTCTAAAACCACTTGCAAAAACCCATTCTCCTTATAAAACCAAGAGTTGTAATAATAGATTAATTAATGTGCACAAGGCTTCAACATTGGCACCTAAACCATAGGCCCTTCAGCTTCTGGCATTCAAGATTCTTTGGTGATTGTTCAACTTGTAGATGGAGGCCAATGGACATCTATTCCCTCCAAACTTGGTGACCCTTTCAAGACTCTTCACATTCCCAATATGAACACCTAGGAGGGATAATTTTATCCTCTAGTGATGTGTAGCCTCCACCAGCATTAAATTTCCTCTCTAAATTATAATACAATATGCCAAACTTAAATAAATTTCTCTCATGTCCCCTAGGGCACTTTCCAAGAAACATGGAGACATACAAATGACATAGGTCAATAGGGTAAATGTCACCTAACCTAATAGAATTCAACAATTTCCTTTTCCCTATCCTCTTCTTTCATTTTTTCACTTCTCTTCTCTGCTTTAATTTTCTTTGGTACTCTTCACCCTTTTTTCTTGAGAACAAAATACCTGAATCCTTGATGGTAATGAACTTGTCATATTTCATGAGTTCAGTACAAGCTAGTGCCCTATGTCATCCGAAACTACCCCTATAGTCTCAAAGTTAATCAATGTTCTATCATTGGAAGGGTCCTCAACCATAACCGTTGGTACTAGATTGATGAATTCCCTTATCTCCTCGATGTTGGGCACATACTCATCATCTCCAAAGGGATAATCTACTAAGGTTGAGGTTCAATTTTTTGTAATGGAATAAATTGTTTAGGAGATTACTACATAATCGCTTAGGTTGATGATTCAACCTTAGGTATATTAGCCAAAAAATTATTGGCATTGCCAATCATCACCTTTATTTTGAGGTTAGGGTCATCAATATCTATATGGGATCCACTATAAGAGGGATTTCCCCCCTTTCTCCAATCTTCTATAATTAATTTGGATCCTGACCCATGTTTTACTCTTTTTCTTCACCTCACTTTTTGATGAGCATCTTCTTATTAAATCTTCAATTTTATTAAATCCATGCATACATCTTGACAATTTATATGCAGTCCATGTATTATGGATGAATTTATTTGGATCATAGTTCCTTACCTTATCAACCTCCATCCTATATGGTTGTAATTTTATGTAGAGAAGCTCCAATACTTTCATAGAGGTGATTTGGAAATCATAAAAGAATAATGTGGAAACCAAGGGAGATCCCTTCATATTTTTGATATGAATCTTATCAAACTCATTTAATTTCCATAATATTTCAAGGAATGCAATCATGTTTGGTACTAACCTAGGTAATATATGAGGGGCTACTGAGGCATCATAGGATTTGATGAAAATGAAATCTAAATGAAAAAACAATCACTCTAATTATGCTTAATCCAAAGATCTAGTTGTTGGTATAATTTTCTTAAAAACCTTCTAATATTTTCTATCAATCTCTAGTCCATAGGTTATCCCAAGTTGCTGAAAACATCCCTAAAGAAGAAATCCTCAAAGAAGGCATAATTGGCCTTTTTAGAGTTGGTATCACAAATATATGTGTTCATTCTTGAATAGATAACATATATTTTTTCTCATCAATGGGCCTAACTTACAACAAAGATGACCAAACTCTTCTAGCATTGAACAATATAATGTGATGCAAAAATGAATACCACTTGAAGTTAACCACATCAATATCCTTCTTCAACTCTAAAAAACTCTTATTTATACCATACAAAATTAATGTAGCATAATCAAAAGGTCTATTGACATCTCTCTAGTTTGGATGTCTCCTACTAACACCATCAAGCTTACATGCATTTGTATCTTAACATCCATGCCTAAAGCCTAACATAGGGAAAACTATGTATTGTTAAAATAATCCTCAAATATGTCATAACTGAAGTGATCCAATTCATCTCCTTTGAATTCCTTATTTTCACACTTCTTTCTAAAATTTGGCAACTAGTTAACCCTATAGCTATCTCTTAGTTTGTGATATTCTTACTTAAGGATCCAAGTTCAATGAGATGTTGAGCATTCATATCCAAGTTGAAAACTTCATAAATGTAGTTTTTTTCCAACATAATTAAAGGTGCACCCTCACTATTGCAAATAACTTTCTTCTCCAAGACATAACAATTGGCTATTTCCCTAATTAGGTCAAGAAGATTTTTATAACTACAAGCCTGCCTAAGTCTATCCTCTAAATATTGTTTATAGGTTTTCTAGCCATACACTTGTGAAAACCATATCTGAAAAAGATTCCACCCATGAACTCATATCATTACATCCCTACATGATTTATTTTTTTCAATAATTATGTTTGACAAAATCTCTATTCCTTGGTTATGCCTTTCCATTTTAGATGAACTTGGTAATTTGGCAATGTCATCCTCATCCAAACCCCTTTTGACTCCCTTAGAAGTTCTAGCCATTTTTAGTAGGGTCAGGGTTAGGATTTTTATAGAACTAGGATTCCTAAGAAAATTTGAAAATTCTACACTTGTTCAGCAAAATTAAACACACCCAAATCCCTTAGATAGATTCCTTTATGATAATTAAAACTAGGAAACTTCAATTATCACTTTCAAAAAGAAAATTCAACACTATGTTAGGAATTTCTTACTTGTATCACTATTAAAAACCCTAAAATTCCCTTGTAGATGCTTGAACAACTCAAATTTTGTAATTTTTTTATGTAGTGCTCCTGCACAATATTCAATAAACTCAAATGAATGCAATTATGCCAAAAATCATATCAAAATTAGTAGATAACAACAAATTTCACCATTAAAGCTCATACATGTGAACCACCTATTCATGTACAATCATTTTAGTAGCTTTGAATTTTGACCATAGATCTCCATCATTTATAACACATTAATGGTTGTCATAGCACCATTATATTTGAAAATATCTTATATTTAATGCTGTAAAAAAACCATTCTTTAGTCACCACTATGGCCCCCATATTAACCATTGTCATATTTGTGCTTTATCATGGATTCAAACATCCTAGGATTTAGGAACCTGTGATGTGACAATAGATCACAATATGGTAACACTCAAAGGATGAGGCATGATAAAGGACACATGTCATCATTTTGTATTATTGTTGCATAAAAAACCATTCTTTAGTCACCACTCTGGCCCCCATATTAACCATTGTCATATTTGTGCTTTATCATGGATTCAAACATCCTAGGATTTAGGAACCTGTGATGTGACAATAGATCACAATATGGTAACACTCGAATGATGAGGCATGATAAAGGACAATTTGTTAAAACCTGTGATGTGAAACAAGCTTACAAAATTATGACATGTGTAACCTGGGAGTTATTGGGTACACTAACTTTAGCTATTGGGAAGAAAACCGGACCCATGTTGAATAAAATTTCTTTTCCCTTAATGATGTGGTAATCACTTTACACATGTCACATGTTCAATTCATCACAAAATTTAGATATGCAACCTCTTGGATCATGCAAAATAGAGAAGGAATTGTCTATGCAACATACAATCTGGCTATTTGACCGTATTTATTAATTAATTAAAAATAAAGATAGAATGTATTCTTTATTTTTAATTAATTAATAAATATAGTCAAATGATCAGATTGTATTGTAATGCCCTACTATGTAACCTTCAAGAATGACACAAACACAACGAAAGCGTAGATTTTTTTTTTAAGTGTAATATTAACATGTAATATGAACAACACTAACACATACATTCTCTAAGATAAGCGACAATGCATTACATTCGAATCCCATTATACCAAAGTAAACTAACCATGCCATATATATATACTCATGAAATTAAATTACATACATCTAAAGCATTTAATTCAACTTATAACATACAAGTATATTAAAGAATCATTTACAACTTGCATTCAATCCATAAAAATAGTTACAATACTCATTTCCAAAATGAGGAAGATCACATAATAATGTTACAAAATTCCTCCTCGAATACAAATGAGGAGTAATACATATACAAATATCCACTGATACAAAATAAAAAAGAGATGGAACATACCAACTAGTACATGTGAGCTCTCCAAATGGGAAGATACCTCCATCACAAACATGAAGTTGGGAACCAATGGTGTAAGGTGCATGTTCCACATAGTGATTGCAGCAGTTAATGATTACTGGGTAGAGCATCAGGGCATAGATGTGGAGACTATAGGTACATGATGGGCAACTGACTTTGGATCCTGTGGCCGTCATGTACCACAAGAGACTTGCTCTTAGGGGTACACAGTATCACTATCCCATGGCACACAAAGCAAGTACAGGGTATTCACAATACTCAACCAATGCATAGTCACAAGTTTCTCACCTTTACAGGGGGAAATACAATTACATACATAATTCCATAAGTATATTTACTTCCATAATCCTTGTGATTCATATCCTCTCACATATATCCATAACTCATCATTAGCTTTTCTTGCAATACACCCAACACAAATCCATATTTCACTTTCAGAACAAAAAAACATTTATCTTTTATACAAGAGAGTGGTCAACCTCCACACAACTCCATGTCATAAATACATACTAACATATTTAAGATAGACCATCCCATATTCATTTTTAACAGGAAGAACATAAAGAGAGAAGATGAACATAAACCACTCAGTATATTCAAGGAAAACAAAGAGAGGAATACACACATAAGAGTGCAAACAAGGACAACCTAATGGGCTCATGTGAAACTAGAGTACCCAGTGTTTGAACTTGGGCTTTGATACCATGTCTTGTGATGACGCGAGGCAGAGTGTGTCAAGGAGTACACTCTATGACATGTGGATGGCATGCTCACTTTGCATCACATGTGGGCTATTGTTATAGCTGGACGTTGTTCCCTTTTTCCTCGTTTGGTGGCTAGTATCTAGTCACGTAGTGTTGTATAGTGCAATTTCGAAGATTGTGTACTTTCTTATGGTTATTGATGATTTTTTGTTGATTGTAAAGGCTGATACCTTATTTATATTTGATTGTGATGGTTTAGCCACACCTTGTGATCTTATTTTCTCATAGCCCTTGCGGTTACATTTGATTTAATGTTGAAATTGTGCACATTCTTTCTTTATTGTTGAAATTGAATTTTTATTTGCTCTTCTTTATGACTTTGGTGGCTAAACTAGTTTATCCTTATTGTTTTCGATGTCAGCCATGTGTCGTATTATGATTCCTCTCTAAGGATGTATGAGGTAGAATTGGTGAGTGTATACAAGGAAGCAGATGCTGGGAACCTTGAGGATGGGGGTATGTGAGGCTGTTACATAGCTAGGACCCACTACCCACCTATGTGTGATGACTATCTCTTGGAGGCTAACCACCTTATACAATAAGAGGTAGGTCATTGTGTTCTTGTTTGGATGGCCTCACCAAGTGTGTGTGGCCTAACACCATCAAGCCACTAAGTGTGAGGTATGTATCATGTGAGATGGATATTGGCTCTTGGCTCATGGATTAGTATGCTACTTTTCAGTGTCCAGATGGAACCTTGTTTAGCCTTGTGATGTGATTCCTAGTGATGTGAGTTTGTGTGTATGTGAAGAATGTATGTTAATTATGGATATAGTACTTAGATTCTTGTGATTTTTTTTCTTCCCCTTCTGTCGTTCTCGCCTAATATCTGATACTTGTTATATAGTGGTGTTGTGTAGGATCATGCCACCTAGGTGAGGTTGTAGTAGAGGTCATGGATGTGGTCGTGGAGATGGTCGTAAATGTAGTTAACAAGATTCACCTCCCCATGTTTCGGTAGGACTTTTGCAGCCACATTTAGTGCTAGAATGTAAATGGGATATAATCTCATTAGATTTCATTGTTGGGTTGCCCAATTCTTCGCAACAACACAATGCCATTATGGTGACAATGGATAGGTTGACGAAGGTAGCACACTTCTCACCTATTCGATCATATCCTATAATGCTTTTTTTTTTGCTAGAATGTTCATAGAAGATATAGTTAGGTTGCACGGTATTGCTCATTGAATCATTTCTGATAGGGGTCCTGTGTTTACCTCAACCTTTTGGATGTCATTGCACCATGCGATGGGGATGCAGTTGAACCTTAGATTAGCATATCACCTTGAGACAGTTGGACAGATCGAGAGGGTCAATTGAATCCTCGAGGAAATGTTACGCATGTATGTGATGGACTAGCAGACACAGTGGGAGGATTATCTTCATTTAGTGGAGTTTGTTTATAATAACAGTTATCAAAGTTTTAATAATATGCCTCCTTTCCAGGAATTGTATGGATGACCATGTCAGACTACTTTGAGTTGGAATCAATTAGAGAACATAATTCTATTGGGTCCTAAGATGTTTTAGGATATGGAACAAGTGATCCGTATCAGAGAACATTTGGTTACTACACAGGATAGGTAGAAAAAGTGTGCAGATGCGCATTGGGTGGATCGCCAGTTTGCAGTTGGAGACCGAGTCTTTTGGTGAGTGCATCCGTGAAAGAGTCCAAATTGATATGGAAAGCTCAAATCTCACACCTCACTTTGTCAGGCCATTTGAGATCCTTGAGAAGATTGGGCTTGTAGTGTACCATCTTGCTTTGCCACCCAATCTCTCCTACATACACGACGTATTTCATGTTTCAATACTCAGGGCTTATCATTCTGATATATCTCATGTCCTTGATTGGGATGCCTTATGGGTAGAGGACATACAGCTGGATTTGGAGCCCATGGCCGTTACATAGCACAAGAGACTCGCTCTTAGGGGTTGAGATATTGAGTAGGTTAGGGTCTAGTGGGATCCTAGTGATGATACTTCAGCTACTTAGGAGGATGTGACTAGGATGAGGGAGCTCTATCCCTATTTGTTCGTAGGCTTCCAGGAGTAAGCCTAATCCTAGGGGGGGAGGATGTAGTATCTCACCATTTTTCTTAAGTTTTCAGATAGCGTGTTTACTTTGATAGACCTTGATACTATGTTGTTGTTATTTGATTGCTGACAGAGGAGCAATGATGGTTTTTATTTTATGATGTGATGATACACTATATGGATGATGATTATTTGTGACATGCTTTTAGATTAGCATAGTTGTTTATTTGAGTTGATGTTGATATATGCTCATCTGTAGTTAATTGATATTTTATTTCATCAGTTTTGATGTGAAATTGTATTGGTGAAGAGAACATGATTGCATCACTTGCTTGTGAGTGCCCTGTGATTCCTGATTTTCTCTTCACGGTGTGATTATTCATGATTGATATATATATGTGCAACATAAGTTTGTTTGCAAGATTGTAGGTACATGACATCGACTCCACTTGGTTTCATAGGTTTGAGCATGTCCAATTGGCCAACGAGATATTTGATTAGGAGATAGTAACGGGGTTTCCTAGTCAGGACACAACCCTAGTCATAGTGTGTCATCAATCCTAGTTTTGTATGTTTTGATGTCATGTTGTCCACGTTTCCCTTGTCATTTATTTATTTATTTGTAAGTTTTTTTATGTGGAAATTAATATTAAATTAATGCTTTTAATGATTTTAGTGTTTATTTTATTAATTTTAAATAATATTTTTAGAAGCTTTGTATTTAATTTAATTAATTAAATTTAATTATTTTGTAAAGTAATTTAATCCTTGTGATTAAATTTATTTTATAAGGTAATTAGATTAATTAGATTAAATTTATTCAGAAATTATTAAGTGAATTTGAATTATAAAATGCATAATGTAGATGATATTAATTTATGAATTTTAAATTATTAAAATAGCATAAATTCCTTGTAATTATCAAAAAGGGAAATATCTGAGTTGGTTGAGAAGATATTTCATTTTTGACATGCATGTTAGAAAAATTATTAAACACTCTTGTTGAGAATTTATTCTCAGAGAGAATATTTGCAATAACTGAGAGGTAAGAGGTTACTTCACGGGAATGGAAAAGATATTTTTGAGGGGGTTGTTAAAAAAAAATGGAAAAGGAGGTTCACGAAAATTTTCGGGGCTTTGGATTTTGGTTTTTTTTCTAGAAAAAAGTGAATTCTTGGAGAAAACTTTGGAAAAATTTGGATTCTACAGGCGAAGTTTTACATCAAATATCACTTCCTCAAGCTTCCGGATACAGGTTCCTTTATTTATTTATTTTTATTATTTTGCAAATCGAAAGATTTCCTAAACAAAAGAACTTGTATTTGTGTAGAAGCTTTTAATTATTTTATAAAATTTGTGAAGGCTTCTTGTTTGAGAATTTTCCGTGTAGATTTTTAGTGTTTCTATAGAAAATTTTATAGTGAAATTAGAGAGCCTCTATTGAAATTTGTTTTAAAACAATAGAAAAATAAAAGGAAAAATAATTAGAAGATTTAGAAAATCTCTGTAGGATTGAAATTGAAATCCTCTGGAAAATTTGTGGGAAATGAATTCCTTTGGTGAAGTTGGAAATATTCTCCTATATAAAAATTTTGTTTAAAATTTGCTCTTCTTGAGCAATGTTTTTGAGTTATTTGTTTATATATATATGTATATATATATTTGAGAATATTTACATAAAATATGCATTTGTGATTGTGAAAGTTTTATGTAGGAATTTTATTTAAAAAAAAAAGACTGAGAAATCATTGTACGTTGAGTATTATTAAAAGGCAGGGAGAGGATTTTATTTAAGGGGAGGTTGGGGGCCTACCCCCACAACTGCCCCATAGGGAGACAACTGTGGATGCAGCTCCGTTGCCTTCATAGGCAACCAACACTGCCTTCCACAACGCACCCCTCAATGGGGATGGCTACATAGGCAGCCCTAGCCACAACAACAGTTGTGCATGAACTATTTCATCCGCTCATATTGATATGTGGATTTCAATTTTTAAAATGGGCTTTTATTTAATATATATATAATATATTATATATATAGTTATATTTAATTTTTGTTTGGGGTTATAATTGGTTTAATATATATTTAAATATATGTATAATTGTATATACATACATATATAATTATATATACATATATAATTATATATATATATATATATTATATATATATAAAGGTATTTCTTTAATAAATGCGTTAAAAATGTACAAGTGGTTATTTATTTTTAAATGAAATGAATTAAAAAGGGAAAATGATTTTTAATTATATGTGATGGAGAAATTGGTATTAAACAATTAGATTTAATTTCCTTTTTTATTGTAAATGAAATTGTGTTTAAGTTGATTTATTTCAAGCAAAGTAACATTGTTTTTATTAGATTTAAGAAATCCTAATGATAGATTTATTTATTGTGTGAATTTTCTTATTAAATTGTAATTACTTATGTTCATGTCAGTTGGAAAAATTGGGTTAGTTGTGATTTTGTAAGTCTTCTTGATGGTGTTACTTTATGAGGCGGTTGTTATGAGTTATGGTTCAACCCTTTGCTTACCTTGGGTAGTGCACTTAGTTATACTTCAATTTATCACCTGGTTACTATGAACAGGGAAGTGTTGTCTCTTGCTTTATGATGTATATTTATTAGTGGTTTTTGTGCACCGTGTTTACCCATGAGATTAAGGTTTAGTTCATTATGTTGTCAATAGAGGAGTGGCTCTCCATGGGGCCTAATACACAAAGTGGTGCCAGGGTAACTCATTTGAGAGTTTAGTTAACTTAGTGAAAACTAAATAAATGTATAATTAGGGAAAAAGGTAGTTCAAAACACTTAACTTGTTAATTATGCCTCACTCATGAACTCAAGGGCTTGTTCAAAATTGGGATGAGATGAGAAGGCTTGGAATGGAAATATTATTATCTCGTCCCTTTGAGAGATAATTAATTCCACATTGGATTGCATGTGGGGTCAAGAGTTGTGAGAGGCTACTAGGGTAACCCATGATGGGGGCCAAGGCCTAGGAAGATTCGCCAAGGTAACCCATGCAACTTTGTGATGAAACTCCTCCTATGACAACATTTTATTAGTTCAGATAAAGTACTTTATTCTTTTACTCTAGAAGCAATGTAATGATTATGTTATGTCTTGATTTTTTCCTATGTCTAGAGGTTGTCAGTTTTGTCTAGGGAACCTTTTTACTATCTCCAACATAAGAGATAGTATAAAGTAACTAGTACACATGAGCTCTTCAATCTAGAAGATCCTACTATCACAAACATGAAATGGGAACCCAATGGTGTATGGTGCACGTTCCACCCAACCAAGTGGTACCCAAAGGCCCACCAGGCTCCCTAGGAAAAGCAAACAACCTCTAGACATAGGAAAACTCAAGACTAAACTATGCAAGTACAATACATAACATGAAGGTTACATTTCTTCTAATGTAAAAGAAAATCAAGTGCATCAATTGAACAATTAAAACATTGTCATAGAAGGAGTGTCATCACAAAGCTGCATGGGTTATCCTAGCACTACTTTGTGTGTCAACTCCCAGTGAGAGCCACTCCACTATTGACAACACAAAGAACTAATCCATAACCCAAGGGTAAACATAGTGCACAAATGGATATTAAATCACAATCCAAAATATAAGAGGTACCGTATCCTGTTTGTAGTAACCAGGTGTTTAACTAAAACTCAATCAAGTGCACTTTCATAGTAATCGGGTGTTTAACTGAAACTCAATCAAGTGCACTACCCAAGGGAAAACCAAGGGCTGAACTATAAACCATAACAACCCCCTCATAAAATTATAACATCTGGAAGACTTACAAATTCACGACTAACCAATTTTCCAAAAAATGTGAATAGAAGAAATCACAACACATTAAGCAATTTAAGCAGGAAATAAGGCTACCATTAGGATTTCCTAAATCCAATTTATTTTTCAAGAATACAATATTACATTGCACCCAAAAATAATATAACTTAATGTAATATCATTTATAGATAATAACCAAATTAAATCTAATTATTTAAATCAATTTCCCAATTAGATCGATAAATATCAATTTTCTCTTAAAAACATTTCATTTTAAAATTAACTGATTCATGCATTTGCATGCTCTTATTATAAAAATACACTTTATATATATATATATATACAATTATATAAAAATGAATTACAAATTTCCAAACAATAATAAAATATACATTTATATATATATTATATTTTAAAATTTAAAAAGTATTTAAATTTGATATCACAATATTTAATGGTAGACACAATTTCAAAGGAAGGGTTGTATGCAATCGACTCCCATAAGGGATCCGCGGCTATGTAGGCAGCCTAGCTACCTCCACACCCACCTCCCCCATGGGGGCGACGATTATGGAAGGTAGTGCTTGTTGCCTCCACAGTCCCTCCCTATGGGCGGTGGCTATGGGGATGACCCACGCCTCCCCAAAACACCCTTTTTTTAATATCAATTTTATTTAAAATAAAACCCATGATTTCTATTCACATCATCATATGATTTTTCTACAAGGATTTTTAAATAATATAAATATTTTCCTTATAGAACTTCAAATGTTTTCTACAGGAAAGGATTTACAAATTTACTAAAGGTTTTCACTTTCCCAGCCAAATAAAACTAATTGGGAAAATAAAACAAAATAATAATCTCCTATAGGAAGATCTTTTCCAATACAATAAGATGTTTTCTACAAATTTTATCAGGAAGATTGAAATCAATTCCTCTAGAGACTTCCAAATTTCTCTATTGTTTTCCTCTGGGGGTTTCTATTGTTTTAAAAATGATTTTCTACGAAAGCTCTCTGATTTCACTATAAATTTTTTCTACAAAAGCTTTGAAAAGTTTACACGGAAAATTTTCCAAACACAGAAAGTTTTCAAATCTATAAAATAAATTAAAGCTTCTACACATTATTTTTGTACAGGAAATATTTCCAATTTGCAAAACAATAATTATAATTAAAAGAACCTATTTCTGGAAGCTTGAGGAAATGAAATTTGAAGAAGAGCTTAGCTTCTAGATTCCAAATTGCCAAAGCTTCCTCCAAGAAATCCACTTTTCTAGAAAGAAGAAAAATAAAACTAGAGCCAAAAACTTTCTGAGAACCTCCTTTTTAATTTTCAACAACTTCCTCCCAAAATATCTTTATCATTCCTGTGAAGTAACCTCTTTCCTCTTCCAGTTAATGCAAATATTCTCTCTGAGAATTATTTCCCAACAATAGTAATTAATTAATTTTATAACACATGTTTCAAATATAAAATATCTTTTAACCAACTTTTAGATATTTCCTCTAAGATATTTATGCAATTTAATAATTCAAAATTCAAACTTCATATATTAATTTCTGATAAATTTTAATCTAATTAATTTAAATACAAAGCTTCTAACAACATTAATTAAGATTAATTAAATAATCACTAAAAATAATTAAAAACATAAATTAACATTAATTTCCCATAGAACAAACCTTACAAAATAAGTAAATGACAAGGCAAACGTGGACAACATAACAACAAGGCATATTGAACAAAGACTAATGACACACTGTGACTAGGGTTGTGGCTTGACAAGGAAACCCATTACTATCTCCCAATCAACTATTCCATTGGGAAATGGACACACTCGAACCTATGAATCTAGGTGGAGTCGATGTCATGTACTTGCAATCCTACAATAAAACAAATGTCATACATGTATATATATAAATCATGAATCAAACACACTGTGAAGAGAAAATTGTGGAATCACAGGGTGCTCACAAGCAAGTGATGCAATCTCGTTCCCTTCACCAATATAGTGTCACATCAAAATATAAAAAACATCATTGCTCCAATGTCAGCGATCAAATAACAACATAGTATCATGGTTTATCAAAGTAAAAGCATTGTTAACCACACGTGGGTTGGTGCTCAATCAGGTAACAAACATACAAACACACAAAATGGTATGGTTAATCCCACACAAAATTATAACATATTCCTCATGGATGGGTACACAGTATCACCATCCCATGGCACACAAAGCAAGTACAGGGTATTCAGAATACTCAACCAATGCATAGTCACAGGTTTCTCACATTTATAGGGGGAGATACAATTACATACACAATTCCATAAGTATCTTTACTTCCATAATCCATGTGATTCATATCCTCTCACATGTATATCCATAACTCATCATTAGATTTTCTTGCAATACACCCAACACAAATCCATATTTCACTTTGAGAACAATTTTTTTTTAATCTTTTATACAAGAGAGTTGCCAAATCTCCACACAACTCCATGTCATAAATACATACTGACATACTTAATATAGAGCATCCCATATTCATTTTTAATAGGAAGTATAGAAAGAGGGAAGATGAACATAAAACACTTAGTATAGTCAAGGAAAACAAAGAGAGGAATACACACATAAGAGTGCAAACAATAAGGATAGCCTAATGGGCTCATGTGAAACTAGAGTACCAGTGTTTGAACTTGGGCTCTGATACCATGTCACGTGACGATGCGAGACAAAGTGTGTCGAGGAGTACACTCTGTGACATGTGGATGGCATGCTCACTCTGCATCACATGTTGGCTACTATTATAGCCGTACGTTGTTCCCTTCTTCCTCGTTTGGTGGCTAGTATCTAGTCACGTAGTGTTGTACAATGCAATTTCAAAGATTGTGTACTTTCTTATGGTTATTGATGATTTTTTGTTGATTGTAAAGGCTGACACCTTATTTATATTTTATTGTGATGGTTTAGCCACACTTTGTGATCTTATTTTCTCATAGCCCTTGTGGTTACATTTGATTTAATGTTGAAATTGTGCACATTCTTGCTTTATTGTTGAAATTAAATTTTTATTTCTTCTTCCTTATGACTTTGGTGACTAAACTAGTTTATCCTTATTTTTTTCGATTTCATCCATGTGTCATATTGTGATTTCTCTCCAAGGATGTATAAGACAGATTTTGTGAGTGTATACGAGGAAGCAGATGCTGGGAACCTTGAGTATGAGGGTATGTGAGGCTGTTACACAACTAGGACCCACTACCCACCTATGTGTAATGACTATCTCTTGGAGGCTAACCACCTTATACAATAAGAGGTAGGTCATTGTGTTCTTGTTTGGATGGCCTCACCAAGTGTGTGGGGCCTAACACCATCAATCCACTAAGTGTGAGGTATGTATCATGTGAGATGGATATTGGCACTTGGCTCATGGATTAGTATGCTACTTTTCAGTGTCCAGATGGACCCTTGTTTAGCCTTGTGATATGATTCTTGGTGATGTGAGTTTGCGTGTATGTGAAGAACATATGTTGATTATGGATATAGTACTTAGATTCTTGTGATTTTGTTTCTTCCCCTTCTGTCATTCTCGCCTAATATCTGAGACTTGTTTTATGGTGGTGTTGTGTAGGATCATTCCACCTAGGCAAGGTTGTGATAGAGGTCGTGGACATGGCCGTGGAGATGGTTGTGGAGGTAGTTAGCAGGATTCACCTCCCCATGTTTTGGCAGGACTTCTGCAACCACATTTAGTGCCAGATTGCAAATGGGATATAATCTCATTGGATTTCATTGTTGGGTTACCCAATTCTTCACGACAGGACAATGCCATTATGGTGAAGGTGGATAGGTTGACGAAGGTAGCACACTTCTCGCTTATTCAATCATCCTATAATGCTTTTTTTGTTGCTAGAATGTTCATGGAAGATATAGTTAGGTTGCACAATATTCCTTGTCGAATCATTTCCGATAGGGATCCTATGTTTACCTCAACCTTTTGGACATCATTGTAGCATGCCATGGGGACACAGTTGAACCTTAGATCAGCATATCACCCTAAGATAGTTGGATAGACCGAGAGGGTCAATCAAGTCCTAGAAGAAATGTTATGCATGTATGTGATGTACCAGTAGACATGGTGGGAGGATTATATTCATTTAGTGGAGTTTGTTTATAGTAACAGTTATCAAAGTTTGATTAGTATGCCTCCTTCTAGGCATTGTATGGATGACCGTGTCAGACTAATTTGAGTTGGAATCAGTTAGAGAACAAAATTCTATTGGGTCCTGAGATGTTTTAGGATATCGAATACCAGATGATCCGTATCAAAGAACATTTGGTTACTACACAAGATAGATAGAAAAAGTATGTAGATGCACATCAGGTGGATCGACGGTTTGTAGTTAGAGATTGAGTCCTTTTGCGAGTGTATTCATGAAAGAGTCCAATCCGATATGGAAAGGGATCAAAGCTCACACCTCACACTGTTAGGCCATTTGCAATCCTTGAGAAGATTGGGCTCGTAGTGTATCGTATTGATTTGCCACCCAGTCTCTCCTGCATACATGACATATTTCATGTTTCAGTACTCAAGGCTTATCATCCTGATATATCTCACATACTTGATTGGGATGTATTATAGGTAGAGGATGGGCAGCTAGCTTTGGAGCCCATGACCATCATGTAGCACATGATACTCACTCTTAGGGGTCGAGATATTGAGTAGGTTAGGGTCTAGTGGGATCCTAGTGATGATACTTCAACTACTTGGGAGGATGCGACTAGGATGAGGGAGCTCTATTCCTATTTGTTCACAGGCTTCTAGGAGTAAGCCTGATCCTAGGGGGGGAGGATGTACTACCCCTCCATTTTGCTTATGTTTTTAGACAATGTGTTTACTTTGATAGACCTTGATACTATGTTGTTGTTATTTGATCACTAAGAAAGGAGCAATGATGGTTTTTATTTTATGATGTGATGATACACTATATGCATGATGATTATTTGTGACATGCTTTTAGATTAACATAGTTGTTTATTTGAGTTGATGTTGATATATTCTCATTTGTAGTTAATTTATATTTTATTTCATTAATTTTGATGTGAAATTATATTGGTGAAGAGAATGGGATTGCATCATTCACTTGTGAGCGCCCTATGATTTCGTGATTTTCTCTTTAGGATGTGATTGTTCATGATTTATATATATATGTGCAACATAAGTTTGATTATAGGATTGCAAGTACATGACATCGACTCCACCTGGTTTCATAGGTTTGAGCATGTACAATTGCCCAACGGAATAGTTGATTGGGAGATAGTAATGAGGTTTCCTAGTCAGGCCACAACCCTAGTCACAATGTGTTGTCAATCCTAGTTTGGTATGTTTTGATGTCATGTTGTCCAAGTTTGCCTTGCCATTTATTTACTTATTTACAAGGTTTGTTCTATAGAAATTAATATTAAATTAATGCTTTTAATAATTTTAGTGTTTATTTTATTAATTTTAAATAATATTGTTAGAAGCTTTGTATTTAATTTAATTAATTAAATTTAATTATTTTGTAAAGTAATTTAATCCTTGTGATTAAATTTATTTTATAAGGTAATTAGATTAATTAGATTAAATTTATTTAGAAATTATTAAGTGAATTTGAATTATAAATTGCATAATATTAATTTTTAATTTTTAATTATTAAAATAGCATAAATTCCTTGTAATTATCAAAAAGGGACGTATCTGAGTTGGTTGAGAAGATATTTCATTTTTGACATGCGTGTTAGAAAATTTATTAAACACTCTTGTTGAGAATTTATTTTCAGAGAGAACATTTGCAATAACTAAGAGGTAAGAGGTTACTTCATGGGAATGGAAAAGATAGTTTTGAGGGGGTTAAAAAAAAAAAGGAAAAAAGGAGGTTCATGAAAATTTTCTAGGCTCTAGATTTTAGTTTTCTTCTTCTGGAAAAAAGTGAATTCTTGGAGGAAGCTTTGGAAAATTTGGATTCTATAGGAAAATTTTAACATCAAATATCACTTCCTCAAGCTTCCAGATATAGGTTCCTTTATTTATTTATTTTGATTATTTTGTAAATTGAAAGATTGCTTGAACAAAAGAAGAAATTTTATGTGTGTAGAAGATTTTAATTATTTTGTAAAATTTGTAAGGATTTTGTGTTTGAGAATTTTCCATGTAAATTTTTAGTGTTTCTGTAGAAAATTTAATAGTGAAATTAGAGCGCCTCTATTGAAATTTGTTTTAAAACAATAGTAAAATCAAAGGAAAAAAAATTAGAAGATTTAGAAAATCTCTGTAGGATTGAAATTGAAATCCTTTGGAAAATTTGTGGGAAATGAATTCCTTTGGTGAAATTGGAAATATTCTCCTCTAGAAAATTTTTGTTTAAAATTTTCTCTTCTCGAGCTATCTTTTTGAGTTATTTGTTTATATATATTGTGAATAAATATTCAACAAGCTCCAATCGGGTACATTTTTGCTCTAAGTATCAACCCGCGCATCACAAATAAACTACTTGGACTTTTTGTCAAACTCTGCTACCCCCTCCACGTGTCAACTCTGCACTCCCTTGAGGTTTCCTTTCCTTTGCATTTTGGGAATCCTTGCTATGTTTCCATGTGTCATCGCTGCGCACAATCGATGATCGCGTCCCTTCACTTTTGAGTAAAGCTCCACCCACACGCCACATGTCACCTTGGTGAAAGTTTTCAAAGCTGAAAGATAAAGATTCACACAGGTTGCACTATGCCACCATATGTCTTTTCAGCGGGTTTTGTATTTGGGTGACAAAGAAAGTGAACCAAATACTGTGACTGGTTGTCGCATGTCATAATTACTTTACGGGGTGATGACACTTGCTTGCTTGACCTTTCCAAGACCACCACCATCATTTGCAAAGGATGCACCTGAGCCTAGAATGATTGGATGCTTGGTTTCAAATATTTTCTATTGCAACAACCTGGAGATATACTCAATTTTGCATCATTACTGGAGATCATGAAATCTTTTCTGTTATTGCTCTCCAAGGCGGTGGGAGTTTTCAACTATATATACTTCTCTCTGTTTCGAGGGAAGGGTCCGGATTTTGGAAAAGGAACACTGATTTTAGAAAAGACAGTAGGCCTTTATTATTGTTTTTATTATTCAAAAAGACTCTTAGATTGTGCCAATTGTTCGGCCTTTCTATTCTTTTACGCTATTTGATTAACTTTAGACTATACTGTTGTTGTCTAGATATTTCATCTAAGAACTTCTATAAATTGGATGTAAATTTGCTGGTCTATATCATGTCTTATGACTCTTCTTGGCAGTAGGAATGTATGCAATATTATTATATGTCAATGAATGGATTATCTATACTTTAATCTTTAGTTTCTTCCTTTCTGAAATATTACAAATATGAATAGGGCCCTTAGATCTATGATTTATCGTTCCTATCATTAAGTCTTGGTGCATCGCCTTAAATTAGATTTTATTTTATATATCTGCTTCATTTTCCCTTTCCAAACCCCATTATAGAAGAAGTCAAATTCTTTAAAAATCTAGAGGTCACTTAGTTTAGCGCAAGAGGTCCCCCATAAATTGAGTTTCCCATAAGACACTGTTACTTTGTCAAATTTTGGCATCAATAGTTTGTTATTTTTCTGGCACACCTAGTGGGACAGAGCTTAAATGAATTTTCACTTTAGAAGGGTGTATGAGCCATCAGCTTGTAACTAGATCCCAAACCACAAAAAACTCTTGTTTACTAGTACCGCCATTAGGAACAGTGCAGGCCGCAAGTCAATTGGTAACTGTTCCGCTCCCTCCACCCATTCCTTTAACCATGTTTCCAACTACCAATAGAAATTACATGGCACAGGACACCGAAAGTCCCCTAGTAGCTCTTGTAGCACCCACTGTCTAGGTTGCTATCCCAGTCTTAGCTATGAAATCTATACCCAAGTTTATTGGAGATGGCTCGAGAACACCCACAAAATATCTACAAGATGTGGCAGATGTGTGTCTGGTACATGGGATCACTGCATAGAATGTAATGCTGAGGCTCCTCACTGCATCCTTCAAAGGAAAAGTGTTGGATTGGTACCGAACATTGCCAACTAGTACTAACCGTACCTAGGATGAGCTCGAAGATCCATTTTATGAGAGGTTTTCAAATGACGGAGATCACTCCTTGCTATACCATCAACTCTTTGTCATAAAATGAGCTCCCCAAGAGGCTATGACAGACTTCAATGCCTGATTCCACATGAACTAGAAGAGGATCCCTATTGCTATATGCCCAACTCCTGAGTTGGCATTCATATTTTATTTGAAGTCCATCAACCCTGACATTTCTATGATGATCAAGTCTTTGGGAGGAGCTACTCTGCCAGATGCTTACAATGTTGCAGTTAAAGCCAGGAATCATTTGATAGATTATAAAAAGTTGCCTCCTTGGCCCATCATGCCGATATTTCATAAAATATTGATGCTCACATAGGAAGTCACGTCGACGAGTGTGCTTGCACCTCCCCAATCAATGTACACATATGCGGCAACACCATAAAATGTTGCCTCTACATCTAGTTCTTCCAAGGATGAAATGAGTAATCTTAAAGAAATGCTACAAACTATGGAAAATGACACAACCACCCTCAAGTGAAACCAATTAATGCCTCTGAAGCCTACCTATTAGAATTATCAAGGTGGACGATCTTCATATCAATAGAATCAGTACCAAGGTGGTTCCTACACCAATCCACCAGCTCCGACAGCCAACCAAATAGTGTCAGTACCTACTCCACTGATGAGAACTTCACCAAGCTCGAGTAGGGAATTGACCGCGGGACATAATAACCTCATTGATGATATCAATCTGTGGTGCTTCCCTTGTAGTGATGCGCACATGCCATGGAACTGTCTGCATGGAAACTTACAACAAAAGGTGGTGGAGCAGCATAGCCAAGGCGCGACGTCAGACCACAGATTATATGTATATGCCTCACCACAAATGGAGAGCATGGTTCTTATTGCACAAATGCAAGGAATGTCCCTAGAACAAGAATTCAACATTGCCCTTGATCACGTGCTCTTCTCATGGATGGAAGAAGAAGAAACAATGTTTGCTAATGATACATTCATATCTAAAATGATGCAAGTGCAATCTGACTATAACACTTGCTCAAAGAGGAGATTTATCGGTGAATCAGTTGCCTCACAACTATACAGTTTGCAACCTAAAAGTGCTTTTGGTCAGATACCTGGCAATTCCATTGCGCCGCCGCAATATTAGCCGCATAAGGAAATTGTCATAATGAGGGAAAAGGAGTAGAAACCTCCAAGTTTGCTACTTTTAATGTGGTGGAACAATTGAAGAAATCATCCACTAATGTGTCTCTGTGGGACATTCTAGCTATCCTGGAGAAAAAGATGTTATTATAGAAGGCTCTTCAAGTAGAGATCAACGCAATGCCAACAAAGTAGTTAGCAAATGCAAAAACTATGGATCAACTATCCCCTGCTAAAGTCCTTACGAACAACACAACATAAGCCCTTGTTGAAACTAGAGGTAAGTCGAAGCCCCAACCCTTCTTCTTAACTCTCATTATAGGGAAGGAGTTATTGCACAAATAGCTGAATCTTTAGGACTCAGCTATGAACCTATGAAAAGGGGAGTAATGCAGCTTGATGGAAACAGAGTTGAAATCATAGGTGTGATCAAGGAACTTCCTTTAACTCTATTTTCTTGCCCTAGTATCACTGTGCTGCAAGACACTGTGATCATAGATGTTCCTCCCATGTTCGGCCTTTGTATATCCCAAGAATTTACTTTAAGGGTGGGAGAATACCTATCCTTGGATTGGTCACATTTTATTCTCAGAACCAATCATGACACAAAAATGAAGATAGATTCGAAAGCATTACATTATGAACATGTAGTGGACGAAGCCATGATCAATTTTGAAGCCACACATACCTCTATCACCAAGCAAGAAATGTATTGTGTTGAATTACTAGAGGAAGAAAAGGTGACTAGAGACAAAATGATCAAGAGGATGCTCCATTAACTGAACACATGGACAGTGATTGTTTCAGCAATTACCATGCTACAAGATTAGGCACCTGTGTAATCTATGACGAAGATCAAGTGCTCCCGAAGGTTGCCAAAGAGTTCAAAGGTGGAAAAACACCTGAGCTATGGATGATGTACTTTGATGGGGTAAGATGCAAAGTAGGCGCCAAAGCAGGGATATGTTTGATATCCCCACAAAATGAAAAAATACTAAGGTCTTTTCGCTTCCAGTTTGCTTGTTCGAACAATGAAGCTGAATATGAAGGATTAGTTTAGGGTTTAAGCCTTGTAGAGCGAATGGGAATTAAGCAATTAATGGTATTCAGAGATTTCAAACTAGTGGTCAACCAAGTCTGAGGAATTTTTGTGGAAAGGAATGTCCGCATGAGATCCTATCGGCACTGAGTTTGGGACTTGGTTGAGGGTTTCAAAGCCTTCAACATTCAGACTATTTCTTGAGACCAAAATGGTGACGCGGATCATATGGCAGCAATCGGATCCTAGTTCGATTCTACTTCTGACCTTATACATAAAAAACTCTCTGTATAAGTAATAGTCCAACCAACGGTTCTTGATAATGATCAAAGTTAGTAGGTGTTTGAAAGTGATGAACACATTACTTTGTTCATCCAGTAGTCCGAGGAGTTCGCTAATCAGATCCAACCAAAGATCGCAGAGGCTTATGAAGGTCAAATCATGCAGATCAAATCTAACAAGCTTTCAAAAGGATTGGTTACTCTCGAAAACCTTTTTGATTTTCATGATGCAAGAAATGATAGATAGAAGTTTGTGGCAGAAAAAAGCAACTATATAGACTTTCAGGTCTCAGATGACAGAAACTCGAGTCAGGAAAGATGTCCCACATCACGATAAAGAAAGGCTTATCAATTTATGTGAGAAATATGAAGGAGTAGTGGCTTGGTCCTATGATGACCTGAATGGATATGATCCTGATATCATCCAACACACGATTGAGCTGACAGAAGGTGCAAAACTAGTCTAACAAAAACAAAGGCTAGTAAACCCCAAAATTGAAGCAATAATGGCGAAGAGCTAACAAAGCTAATTGAGTTGTGGATTATCTTCTAAATCAAGCATAGCACATGGGTATCCCATCTGGTTTTAGTCCAAAAGAAGAATGGAGATATCCACTTGTGTGTGGACTTTCGAGACTTGAATAGAGCATCCCTGAACGATCATTATCCACTACCTACTATGGAGACAATCTTGCAAACAGTAGTAGGATCAAAATTTTTTTCTCTAGTTGATGGCTTCTCTGGTTATAATCGGATCCAAATTAAAGAAGAGGATCAGCACAAGACTATGTTCACTACAAAGTGGGGAACATTTGTATATGCTAAAATTCCTTTTGTTTTTTCCAATGCAGGGGCAACATTCCAACAGGCAATGGACATCATTTTCAGCGAGTTGATCAATAAGATTATCCTAATTTATTTTAGATGATCTTACTGTGTTTTCTAAGTCTAAGGATGATCATTTTGATCACTTAGAAATGGTTTTTTTAGAAATTCTAGGATTTTAGGGTTTCCCTGAATCCAAAAAAATGTGTATTTAGAGTGTTGCAAGGCAAGCTATTAGGACACGTGGTGTCCAAAGAAGGAGTTTCAATCGACCCCAATAAGGTGAAATCCATCAAGGAACTTCCCCTTCCGGTTAACAAGAAAGGTGTTCAGTCCTTCTCGAGAAAGGTAAATTTTCCTAGTAAGTTTATTTTTGACTTCACAAGAATAATTAAGCCAATCACCCTGATGCTTAAAACAGATCAAGCATTTAAGTGGACAAAGGAAGCCAAAGAATCCTTTGAAAATGTTAAAGATGCTATTTCCTTAGCTCTAGTACTAGTTAATCTAGACTTATCTAAGGACTTTATAATGTATGTATTCAGTAGCAAGTCTAGTATTGCTATTGTCTTAACTCAAAAGGATAATGAAGGAAAATGAGAACATCCGGTGGCATTTTACTCCCGGACCCTGAAGGAATATGAGATGAATTATAATTTCATCAAAAGGAAAGCCTCTGCAATAGTAAAGGGACTTAAAAAATTCTGCCATCTAATTTATTGCAATAAAGTGATTGTTTATGTCGAGTATTCTAGTGAGCACGAATATATCATGGAGGGGGAAATCCCAGAAAAATGAGCTAGTTGGATCACCAAGATCCTTGAATATGAAATTGATGTCAGACCTACTAAAACTATCCATGGAAGAGGACTATGTGAATTATACATGGTGCATCACAAAGAGATACCCACCGAGGAAGAGCAACCAAATGTTGTTCTAATGAATGAGCCAGGGTCTGAGGGTTGCTAGCTAATAGACAGAGTGAGGTTTATGCAAACAAGAAAGTATCAACCAAGTCTTTCCTCCCAAAAGAGGAGATACTATTGAGTGCAAAATTGTGGATATGCGCTAGTGGAAGGGGTCCTTTTCAAAAGGAATTACAATGGTCTCCTCCTGAGATGTGTTACTACAGAGCAAGTGAAGAGAATCCTTGACACTTTCCAAAATAGTGTTGCGGGCGAAAACTTCTCCGCTAAGACCATTACCAAAAAAATCATGTGTGAAAGTTACTATTGGCCCACACTTTTCAATGACTCACTCCATGGTGAAATCTTGCAAATAATGCCATTTTTTTATAGGTAGAAGGAAGAATTCCGCAATGCCTCTCAAGCCTATAGTGGCGGATGAACCATTTGCACAATGGGGCTTGGAATTCATCAGGATGATCAATCCCTCTTCCAGTGTTGGACACAAGTGGATTCTAATGGCTATAGATTACTTCACGAGATGGACAGAGGCCACTCCTCTTAAAAATGCAACAAAAGTAGAGATAGTGGATTTCCTCGAAGAGCTAGTGACAAGGTTTGGCCCTTCAAAGACTATCATTTCTGATAATGCTAGAGCTTTCCTAGGCATAAAGGTATGTAACTTTGTATTAACAAATGACATATTCCTCAAGACATCATCGAATTATTACTTGCAAGGAAATGACCTAGCTGAGTCAACAAACAAGAACCTAGTTTGACTCCTTAAAGGAATTGGTTCAAAGCACCAGAGAGAATGGAAAACAAACCTTTGAGTGGCAGTTTGGGCAAACCGCATAACTCCTAAGCATGTCCTTAAGAATTTGCCTTATGAGTTGGTATATGGGAAAGAGGCACTGTTGCCTATATCTATGGAGATTCCAACACTTCAACTGTTGAAATCTCTCGAGATAGAACAAAATGGCACCATGGAGGTTTGGCTTGCCAAATTGTTAGAAGTATAATAAAAAAGGGAGAAGTCCCTAATAGCCATGAAGAACCTCCAACAAGTGGTTAAGTGATGGTTTGACAAGAGGGTGTCCAACCAAGGCCTAAAGTGCAGAGACTTAGTGCTGAAATTTAATGAAAGGGTTGCTAAGCCAGGTCAACACAGAAAGTTTGATAGCTTGTGGGAAGGTTCGTTTAAGATCATTAATTGAAAAGAATATAATTCTTTCAAATTAGAAAGCATGGAATAGGAAGCCTTGGGAATTCCAGTCAACGGGATTCATCTTAAGCTATTCCATTGAGTGGGAAAGTTTTACTATTGTATATATGTGAATAATGCTTTTATATTTCTTTCCCTTTGTGTTGGCTGGTCTTTTTTTAAATTAATTCATGTTTCGACGGAAAGCAACCCATCATTGTGGAGAATAGGGTAGTAAAATGACTTTGTAGAACAATAAACAAAAAAAAACACCCATATGCAAAGTAAATAAACAAATATGCTAAATGAAAAGGAACCTATACGACATATATGTTGAAAGAGAAGGAGCCATGGATTTTATAAAGATATATGCCATTATATATATTCTTTCATTTTACATGGTGAAAATGGATAGAATATTCGTAATTCAAAAAGTATATGGTTATACATGATATTATTTTCGTATATAGTATGTGTATGGCCTTTTTCAGGTTTATATACAAAAACTAGAAATGAGTGGTGTATTCTTAACAACAAAAAACAAGGAGACAAGGAAGCCTTTCATCCAATAGCATTGGCAGTAGCAATCAACAGATTAAAAACAACATCTATTGGGTCTTCATCCACAGGTACATCAGTAGAAAAATTAGAATCATTTGGAGCAACCACCATTGGTAGAGGGAACACTAGGTTCTTGAAGTCAATGTACCAATCAATGTTGTAGAATGACACTACATTGTAGATGCAGAGAAAAAAGTGCAAGGCATGGATAACCCTCCATTGGTGGTCATTGTGTGTCTGGAGGTGAAATCCACTTAGAAATGATAGCCACGGGACAACCACTTCTTCCTCAATATAGCGCTGGAGGTCACTGGTCATTGGCAGGCCTACCCCATATGCAGCATAAGCAACGACTTCACCTAGATCATTCAGGTACTTTTTAGGAAATATTTCCTTAACTAACTTCAGAATCAAAGGCCTGGGGATGCCAATATCCAACATTAACGCAACAAAGTGCAAGCAAATGATGGTATTGATGTAGTATTTGTCTTCATACTCAATGCAGTCCCAAACCAGAACCCACTTCATGGCTATCAAAGCCAAGGAGTGTTTGTTTTTGGTCATCCTTTTCAAGCACCTAGTTGAAATATATTTGAGGAAATCTATCTGTAACTTATAAGAAACTAGCCTAATAGGAGTGTCCATGGTATTGACACACTACTACGGCCTTCTAACTATTCTTGACATCTGCCTACAACCTAGCCTATGAGGAACCTTTCCAGTAATAAAAGACAGATACTTAGCCCATGACCTATTGCTAAAAATTGCTCAAATGCTAAGTGTGATTCCCTCACTACTTAGAGGCCTATTTATAGAAAAAATGAGGAAAAGCATGCTAATCTGCTTCAATAAAATGTGATGATAACCAAGTGTCAACTTGAACAACGTTCATGTGTTTGCTCACATTTCTTGATTAGTTGTGTCTATAAAAGTATGACGCAATGCATGCAGAGTTAATGAGAGCTAATTAATTAGATTAAAAATGGTGGCGCTCATTAGTAGTGAGCTGCATGGTCCAAAGGCTATTGTGTCACCTCATAGGAATTTCTCTGAACCCAAGGCAGGATTTATATCTTTTTCAGGTGTTAGTTGTTGCTTTGGCTTAATCATCCCATTCAGGATATTAATTGCCAACACATACGAATGCTGAGTTAAAACGTGAATTTTCGGCCCAAGTTCCAAGGAGATCACCTCATATCACATGGTTGCCAAATACAATTATGCCTTTTTGCCACTTCGGCTGCCAAATATCCCATTTTCACATGAGCCAAGGAGTTGGTAGTACATGCCGAATTAAATGCAAAAGCCCACTTTCTTCTACCAATTTGAGTAAAGATAGCCAAAATATTGCATGAAGAAAATTTTAATGGTTAAATGTCTTTTGAAATACACTAAGCCAAGTGAAGAGAAGTTTTTGGCATATCTAGAGTCGAGTAAAAATTACAAAGAATTCAAAACCTGTAGAAGCTTTCATCTAAGGAAAAAATGTCAGAAAGTTCATCACAACAAATTTAGGAGGAGACTAACCAACATTTTCTTAGAGATATTCAGTTGTCAAAAGCTATGTATGTCTATGAAGATTTATCATATGCTACACCTGGTATACTAGGCAAGCCGAAGAGAGAAAATACAATGCAGCTGCATAGGCCCAAAGATTATAGAAATTAGAAAAGGGTTAAGGAAGAATGGGATAATATTCATAACCCATGCCTCGCAAAAAACCCTAAGTCTTTAAGAGAAGCAGCCTATGCAAGGATGAGGGCATCTTGAGAAACCATATTGACAGAAAAAAAGGTATGGTACAGGGGGCTTCAGCAATACATGGTCCTACTAGTACATTATTGCCCAGAGATAGTTGATGTTTCCATTTAGTGTTACAACCTGAACACCCACTACATTGAGGGATGAACCTTAAATGTTAACATCAGCCCACAAGCCATTTGGCACATGCTATGTATCCTGGACCCAGGTACCAAAATGAAGAAAATTGAGTCCTTCACTCTTGCTAAAGGAGAAAACTCATGGAAGGTGATGAAAAAGAGCCTGGATTTCCTAATGGAGAAAATTGGCAAGAGGGGAATCCCAGGCGCTAAGTTACCAAGTATCCCATTGCTGCACAGTTCATTTCTTGAAGACATGCAAGATGCCTTGTCAATGCTAGCATTTGTGTGTGGCCAGGACTCCAACAAGATGGTGGAATCCTTTCAACTAGGGTCGGCTTTCCAATTTCACAAGCAACACAATATCTTCTGGTACGATTTTGTCGAATTCCTCGTGGAGGAAATGATATGGCAAATAGAAAATTACCCAGTGGAAGGGAATTTTAGATTTCTCTCCTTTTTGGTTCATATTTTCCTACATCAAAACCCTGACTTCTTTGGCAGATATTTTGAATTGTCTATTTTTTATGAGAAGTAGATGAGGAAGCTAGTATCCACATGGACACCCTTTCTTTCCATGACATATGATTACTATGCATTTTCAAATTAGTTTATAACTCTGGTCTTGCAAGATTTACAAGGAGGAGGTGACATGATCCAGCTCAACATAGATCAGACCAAATATATGAAGAGTTTCACTCCCGCTTGTGACTGGTTGTTCGGAGTGGATTTCACAATTCTCCAGATGTGGGGCTTCATCGATCAACCTTTCCTACTCCCAACCTGTGTCACAAATAGGGTGCTCGTGCTTGAAATGTATCAGAAGGTGTGTATCATTGATTATACCTTCTGTAGCAGCCAAAGTATCAAAAGGAAAATATTTTTCACTTGTCTGAAGAATTTCAAAATAGTGACTCTGGTAAAGAAGTAATCACATCAGCTATTGTAGGATAAATTGGCTCATTTAGGGTTGGTTTTGGTATGTGATAAATAAGAGTACAACCCTTTCAATGATCTACCACAACTGCACATGAAGGTTACTGACATTTCTCGAACCTACTAGGAAAAGAGGCGCAACTCACTGGTGGATAAGGATGAATTTTTTGTTGAACTAGTAGGTGTTCCCACACAAGATAATAGAGAGCCATGGCACAAGTTTTACTTTGTTATGGTGGAGGCTAAGGATAGTGTCCAGATGGAATGCACCATGTACAACAAGTTGTGGAAGGATGAGGAATGGACTAATGAGAAGATAGAAGCTTTCTGGAAATATCACCAAGAGACAAGATAGTTGAATGCTCCTTATGAAAGCTTGAAGGAGCAAAAAGAATTTTAAAAATGGTGGATGAGGAGCATACCGGTTTTGACTCAAGCAACAATAAAGGCAATGACTTGGAAGGTGGGTCTGAAGAATAGGAAGAAACGACAAATTCTGCATCCTCCGCATCACAAGAGAAAAGCTCTAGAAAGCCTGCCTCTGTAGCCACAAATGTGCGGTTTAATATATCAAGTCCTTTGCATACACTCACTTGGGCCACTAAGGAAACTAGAGTGTCATAGCAGTAGCTGACAGTAACTACTAAGGTTGGGGAAACCCTTCCCACAAAGCAATAGTGGACGAAGGCCACTGTTGGAGAAAGTTCACAATAACCTGTTGGAAGACAAGTGCTTGCAACTAGCTAGGAGCCTGAAGAAGGGGAAGAGTCACTAACAAGTCAAGGGCCACCATCGACCATTCAACAGGTAAATTTTTCTCCTTCTCTTTCTTATCAGTCCTTGGTATCCTCCACTATCTCTATAGAAATCCCCACCATGAGTGTTGGCCCTCTGTTTCCCACCTTTGATCCAACGCATAAGGGAGGTTTTTCCCAGTTCTCACAGTTCACTCCACCCACCTTTACTCCTTCATGAACCCTTATGCCAACTACTACCGCTCAAGCCTTCCTTGCCTCACTTTTTGAATGCACACCCACTGTTGGAATCCCTACTCCTACTATTGCCCCAAATCCTCCTCTTCCCTCATAGCAGGCCAACTCCATGATGACAACTCCTTCACCATTTCAGCCCACGAGTCCTCCCGCTGGTTCACCAATTGAACCTTGGCAAGTTTCAAGCCCTTTTTTTGGTTCTCAAACCAAGCTTTGGAATGTGCCCCCCTTCTCCCCACAAATTGTCACTCTCCAGAAGAAGCAAACACCCGAGCCTATCAAAATTACATATCCATATGCCCTACCTTTCGGTGCTCATTTCGTAAGCTGGCGAGTCTCTTCACCAACCCTATTCATGGCACAAATTGACTCTGAAAAGGAGGCATGTACGAATAGAATACAAAAGCACAAGGCCAAGGAGGATAGTAAGCCTACAGAACCAAAGATACAAAATCTCTATGATGAGACCCAACAAGTGTTGAAATTTGCAATCCTATACCCGACGATAACCAAGCCACAAGGGGAGATGTGTCCAGAATACCATGAAGTGTATGCAATAGGGATTGACATGAAGGTGGCCCGGCCATAGGATAAGGTTGAGCTTATCGAGGAAACACAACAAGTGGTCACCTCAACCTTCCTTAAAATTGGTCACCAGTTGAAGAAAATGGATGAGAAACTTAAATCAGTAAGGGGAAAGGCTAGTTTTTTGGAGAAAAAGGAGAAATCCTTGGAAGCAGATGTTGGGAATTTGAAAAAGAGGGCACTGGCAGCAGAGAATGAAAGGAACAAAATTCAGGGGGAGCTTGCGAAGGTTCAAACTATTGACCCTGCTATGGTAATAAGCTACTTTCTAAGAATCTAGAGGCAGAGTAGAATTTATAGGTAAGGAACGCAGAGTTGGAGTGGCATTGCATTGAATATGATCAAGGGATGGCACAAAAGAATGAGGACTTAAAGCATGAGTGAGCTCAATATGAGCAAAATTTACACAAGAAAGATGCCGAATTTGAGGGCCGAAAGGCCCAATTAGAAAAAGAACTTTAGGAGACAAAGTCCTCTCTTGACATGCATTTGGAAAACCACTCCCAAGATGAGGAAAACTAGCATAAAGAAATGAGTAGCTCCGGGGAGTAATTGGCGTTTGAAAAAAGAAAAAGTGCATAATTGGCCGAGGTCATTAACTCAAAGGACACAGAGATCGCTTCTCTTAAAATCTCTCTTCCGAGCTCCCCTGTATAGCCAGATCTTATTCCATTGGTTAGGCAGTTGCATATTTCTCATTGGGAAAAGATTAAATTTTTTTTCCTAACACTGCAGCCCACTCTTTGGTTCATCATCAAAGTAGAAAAACTAAGCCAAGAGGCTCATAGTACAATTGAGCATTTTACGTAGTTTATCTTGGAAAAGGTTCTAGAAGCAAAGGATCTACTCACCAAGCTATATTCAGTCTCTGATGAAGACCTCGCCAAGGTAGGAATTGAAGATTGGAATGCTGCCACCCAGATGAAAAACAAGTTTAGTCATTGCCACTCTACCTTCTAGCGCACTAAAGCGACCATAGCTACTTTGAACGAGACAATGGACAACATGTGGGAGAGTTTCTCCAAATTAATTGAGATGGATTTTCTGTCCTCGTTCCTTGAAGATGGCTCTATTGCTACAAATGTGAAAATTACAAAAATAATAGAGAAGGAAAATGACCTGGGTGCTTTTTGGAATTTTAGCCATCCTCCCACCGCAAGTGACATTGAGGGAGTTATTTATCCACTTGCATAGCTATTCTTTCATTGTGAAGGAGGGGTCGGCTTACCCGAAACACTGCCTTATAAGCAGGAGCTCGACCTGAGTGGAGCACAAGATACTTTGTGCAACATAGTCAAGCCATCCGAGGATGATTGGTCGCCACTATAGGTGGCTCTTTCCAAGCTCTGACTCTGTCACTTGGTGAATGGCACTATGGTTTGTAAACTAGAGAAACTTTGGGTTCTCTATTCCTCAAGAAAAATGCCCCTGGTAGTTGGCAAAAGCTATGAATAAATATTCAACAAGCTCCCTTCAGGTATATTTTTGCTCTAAGTACTGGCCTGCACATTGCAAATAATCTACTCGGCCTTTTTTTCAAACTCTATTTCCCCCTCCATGTGTCGGCTCTGTGCTCCCTAGAGGTTTCTTTTCCTTTGCAGTTTGGGAATCCCTACTATGCTTCCATGTGTCATCACTATGCACAATTGATGATCGCTTCCCTTCACTTTTGAGTAAAGCTCCGCCCACATGCCACATGTCACCTTGGTGCAAGTTTTCAACACCGAAAGATAAAGATTCACATGGGCTGCACTATGTTGCCACTTGTCTCTTCGACAGGTTTTTTATTTGGGTGATGGATAAAGCGAACCAAATGCTGTGACTGACCACCATGTGTCATAATTACTTTACGAGGTGATGACACTTGCCTGCTTGACCTTGTCGAGATGACTGCCATCATTTGTAGAGGATGCACCAACACCTAGAATGACCGAATTCTTTGTTTTGAATCTTTTTTGTTGCAACAACCTGGAGATATACTCAATTTTGCATCATTATTGAAGATGATGAAATCCTTTCTATTATTGCTCTCCAAGGCGGTGGGAGTTTTCAACTATATATACTTCTCTTTGTTTTGAGGGAAGGGTCCAGATTTTGGAAAAGGAACATTGATTTTAGAAAAGACACTAGGCCTTTATTATTATTTTTATTATTGAAAAAGACTCTTAGACTATGCCAATTGTTCGTCCTTTCTATTCTTTTATGCTATTTGATTAACTTTAGATTGTGCTGTTGTTGTCTGGATATTTTATTTGAGAACTTCTATAAATTGGATGCAAATTTTCTAGTCTAGATCATGTCTTATGACTCTTCTTAGCAGTAGGAATGTATGCAATGTTATTTTATGTCAATGAATGGATTATCTGTACTTTAATCTTTAGTTTCTGCCTTTCTAGAACATTACAAATACCAATCGAACCCTTAGATCTATGATTTATCGTGCCTGTCATTAAGTCTTGGTGCATTGCCTTAAATTATATTTTATTTTATATATCTACTTTATTTTCCCCTTCCAAACCCCATTATAGAATAAGTCAGCTTCTTTAAAAATTTGTAGGTCACTCAGTTTAGCGCAAGAGGTCCCCCATAAACTGAGTTTCCCATAAGACACTATTACCTTGTCAATTTTTGGCATCAACATATATATATATATATATATATATATATATATATATATATATATATATATATATATATATATATATATATATTTATATGTATATGTATATATATTTGAGAATATTTACATATTCATATTTACATAAAATATGCATCTATGATTGTGAAAGTTTTATGTAGGAATTTTATTTTTATTTTTTAAAAATTGCTACGCTTCCGTTGTGTTTTTGTCATTCTTTAAGGTTACGTGGTGGGGCATTACATGTATGTTGCATAGACACTATTGAGAATATAAACACTATGAACTGGTGAAAATAGTCTTCAGACCTACGAATAGAACAAAGAGCTTCAACCAATGAATGGTCAAATAAGAGAAATAGTTTTCAAGACTTCACAACATCACATTTTAGAACTCGAGCCCACCACAAAGACATGTGATATAAGAATATATCACAGCAAAGATAAACACTAACACACAAGTACACATGTAAATATATCGAGATGTTGTGGGATTAAAACTAAGCTTTAATATGATCACATGATAATTCTAAGAGTGTGATGTTATCATAATTGAACATGTGGATAACAATGGGGCTAATATTTCAAAGGATGTTTATGTGATTTTATAGAGTTGTTACACCTCATTTCTTAGTTACTAGATTTCTTTTATTTTTATGAGTAAATATGATATTAAATAAAAATCATGACTTTGATATGTTACCAAATGTTTTAATACATGATTATGTTTTGTATATTTTAATGGAAAATGAAATGAGTGAATATATGATTGAGGAGCATCCATGGCCTAGTGGTAATTATGTTTCAATCTATTTTGTTTAATTTTGGAGTGGCAATTTTGGGGTGATGGTATTTCATATTTTTGACTTGGATTACATGTTTAGGATGGCTAAATATTTATCTTCAAATAAATTAATTTCTTGTACAACTTTGACAAATTTCCTTGTGGGTGAAAAAAAAATAAAGCAATTTTAAAATATTTAATTATTAAATATTTGAAAAACATTATGGGGGTGTTGAGATTGAGATGTGGAGTTTTAAATCACTCTGTGCATGATTCCTAAATAATAGGGGTTGTGGAAGTGGGCACCCAGACTTGCTTTTATTCATCTACTTTTCCAAGAGTGAAAAAAGGAAGAATTTAAAACTCCTTTTCCTATCTTTGGTGGGCTGCTAGGAATGTACATTTATTTTGTTTTAATTATTTTTTTGAGGTTCTAAATATGCAGCTACAACAAATGGTGTACCTATTGAGGAAGGTAAAATTAAGCATATGAAATAAATTCCTTGACAAGGAGGTGGAGAATCAAGAAATTATGAAATAATAAAAGAGTTTTGAAGTAGATTTTTGGAGGGGAAAGGATAGTTGGGCATAGCATTCTCTGGAGAGAAATATTGGGGTGTTTGTTGTCAGATTGGATATCTTCCAAGACACAGTGATAGAGTTTCACTATGAATTTGCAGGATCATTTTGTAGATTTGCATAGCTTTTAAGCACACAGTTTTTGGATATTTTTTGAGCATGTTGAGAATGTATTTTCAAATTTTTGTATGCATATGTGTTGCTTTCCATCAGTCCATTGAGATTGAAAATATATTGTAATCAGATTTCTAAAGCAATGAAGAAATTTTTGTTGAAGTTTCAATTGATTTTTCTGAGTTGTTTACAATTTCTTCCATAGTTTTAAGGAGTGATTTGTCGTCTTTGTTGAGGGGCTTTGAGAGGGTTTTGGGTTGTACCCAGCCTCTCTTACATTAGTGGTATCAGAGCTAGTGTTCCTGAGTGTGCAGGTAGAAGCGTTGATTGGAGATAGTTTGCACTAGGACTTGAGGGTGGAATGTGTGTGGTGTGTAGACCGATTGCCAAATGCAAGGAATTCTATACGTAAGAGGTTGAAGTTTGAGAGTCTATGGTAAGTGTTTGTCAAAATGAGAAATAAGAAAGGAAAAAGGAATTTTGTTATTAGATGGATTTTGACAGTTCCTAGACTTGAGGAACTCAAGGAAAGACTGAGGATGGACAAAGTGAGAGAATTCGAGGAGTTGAAGCAAGAAATG
Source organism: Sequoia sempervirens (assembly GCA_007258455.2). NCBI lineage: Eukaryota > Viridiplantae > Streptophyta > Pinopsida > Cupressales > Cupressaceae > Sequoia > Sequoia sempervirens. The sequence continues at coordinate 144,491,711 of VDFB02193867.1, read as the reverse complement.
GAAGATTTGAAAGGAGATTGGGAAAGGATAAAAGGTAATGGTAAGTTTTTTTATCTTCTAATAATATTCTGAATGTAGGGAAGAAAGAAGATGAAGCAAAGTGTCATACATGTGACACTGCGAAAGAAGATGAGTGGGAAGAAGTTTATGAATCTGAAGCTAAGGAGACATGTCTTTTGGAAGGAATGAAAGATGAGATGAAAGAATTTGTAACAAATGAGGTCAATGAGGAAGTAGAAGCTAATATGATGGACTTTGAGGGTCCTATATTTGATGAAGGATTTGGTGAAGATGAAGATCTCCTACTCAAAGAGGAGATAAGGAAGATAGATATCTTCTTTGAAGGGAAAGTGACTAATGAATGTGATAAGGGGATGTAGGAGATGGTTGTAGTTAAGAAGAAAGAAGAGGTAAAATTTGATTTTTGTGAATATGATGTTGAAACTGATTTAATCAAAAATTATAAGATTGATGTAGAAGAGGAAAGTGCAGCAAAGAATGTATTGGTAGATGAAGAAATCACAGATAAAAGTAAGGAGGAAGATAAAAAACTGAATGTTGAGTTGATTGGTAAACTTCCCTTTGCATCAGTTGATGACCTCTTATTTGATACAAAGATTAGTATGACTAATATTTTGTTGCAAGATGAAAAAGATGAATCATTTGATTATGTTACTAACATTGATGTGAATACAAAAGAGAAAGAGTTTGAAATTGAAAACTATCTTTTAGGAAACATGGGAAAAGAAGAACACAAAGACCGAATCAAGGTTGATGATGAAAAAATTGTTACAAAAATAATAGAGGATGAGGTAATAAATTAATTTGATTATTTTACTAAAGAAGAGGAAACTAAATTTTATGATTTTTTAGAACATAGTAGTGTATATTGGTGGGAGATAAACTATGTAAAAAGAAATAGGAGGGAAAGAATAAAAGATGGAAGAGATATCAAATTGTAGGGAAAGAAGAGAATGAATGATAAGGAATATAAGGTAAAGAAATGGATTTAGGATGAGCATAACATTTACAAATGTTTATGAGCTTAACTTATGAAACATTTCAAATTACCTTGGGTGTCTAATGCAGGAGCATCTATGGCCTAGTGGTAATCATTTTTCAATCTATTTTGCTTAATTTTGGAGTGAAAATTTTGGGGTGATGGTATTTCATATTTTTGGCTTGAATTACATGTTGAGGACGGCTAAATATTTATCTTCAAATAAATTAATTTTTCAATTAATTTCTTGTGCAACTTTGACAAATTGTCTTATGGGTGAAAAAGAAAAATAAAGTAATTTTAAAACATTTAATTATTAAATATTTGAAAAACACGATGTGGAGTTGTAAAAAAATTTGTGTATGATTCCTAAATAATAGGGGTTGTGGAAGTAGACACCCATACTTGCTTTTATTCATCTATTTTTTCAAGAGTCAAAAAAAGGAAGAATTTAAAACTGCTTTTCCTATTTTTAGTGCACTGCTGGGAATGGACATTTATTTTGTTTTAATCATTTTTTTGAGGTTCTAAATATGAAACTACAAAAAATTGCGTACCTAGTTGAGGAAGGTAAAATTAAGCATATGAAATAAATTCCTTGATAGGGAGGTGGAGAATCGGGAAATTATGAAATAATAAAAGAGTTTTGAAGTATATTTTTGGAGGGGGAAGGATAGTTGGGCGTAGCATTCTTTGGAGAACAATATTGGGGTGTTTTTTGTAGGTCAATGAAGTTTTAGGAGTAGCAATGATTGGATATATTCCAAGACATAGTGATAGAGTTTCACTATGAATTTGTAGGATTGTTTTGTAGATTTGCATAGCTTTTAAGCACATTGTTTTTGGATATTGTTTGAGCATGTTGGGAATGTATTTTCAGATGTTTGTATGGAAATGTGTTGCTTTCCATTAGTCCATTGAGTCTAAAAATCTATTGTAATTAGATTTCTAAAGCAATGAAGAAAATTGTGTTGAAGTTTCAATTGATTTTTTTGAGTTGTTTACAATTTCTTACATAGTTTTAAGGAGTGATTTGTGGTTTTTGTTGAGGGGTTTTGAGAGGGTTTTGGGTTGTTCCCAACCTATCTTACATTAATATATATTGCAATGTGATTAATTTAATGTTTTGATGATGAAATTATATGATGTATATGAATATTATGTTATCAGCTAACTTCTTTTGTGATGCACTAAGTTGGATGCAAGAAAGAATCGAGCCCACATAAGAACTCTAGGTGAGTATCACTCAAGAGAAGAGTTTGGTTTGTTAACCCCTAATATGCCTCGATTTGATCTATCACACACTCACATCCTAGTTTGGTCAAGTTGAGTCAAGTTAGTTCAAAAATTGGCAAGTAAAACCCTTGGTTGTAGTTTTGGGATAGTTGGAATGATTGGGTGTCATCTTTGATTGTTATGGTTGTTTCTTTAGTTTTAATTATTTGATTAAATCTCTATTTGAGTATATATTCTTCTTCGCATAATTATGTTTATATATTGATCAATACCTACATATAATAAATGTATATATCTATATATACGATAACTCATGTAGATGAGTATATGTGTGTGTGCATATATGTAGGTAGAGATACTTATGCATATTCATACACAGATATACCAAATACATGGGAAATCAATTGTGTATATATATGTACATATATACACTTTATGTATATGTATATTGATGAATATATATGTATTTATGCTTATTGTGAAATAGTAAATATGATATATGTATTTATATGTATATTAAAATATGTATATATGTATGTACCATCTATTAAAGTGTATATACATATAAATATATATTTCTAAATATTGGTTAGTATATATGATTGGAAATTAATGGTTTTAATGAACATATATATATATATATATTATAACTATTGAATGTTATATAACATATATATATTAATAATATATATATACAAGTTATATATTTGAAATTTTATATAGTAAACCTTAACACATATATAGTATGGACCAAATAAATGGTGAAAGGCTTGTATAAATCCAACAAACAAATTAACTATATGTTGCACATAAATGATGGATTGTTATTGCAAATAATGTGCATGAGTAAAAGTGCTTGAGAAACATTTGAAAGGAAATTATTAAATATTATGTTGCACCATGTTAAGTGGTAAAATGCAAGTGAAATTCAAAATGTTGCACTAAAAAATCTATGCACAACCATGACTTGGTCAAGACACGAGCTAGCTAAAGATATAGGAAGAGGTTGACTTGTTGTGGCAAGCAACTAAAAGCCACAACATGAATCGTTAATCTGTAGGTAACCATTTTTGTGTTTGACTCAGTAAAAGAGCTATTGTTGGTAGTTAAAGAGGGTGACTCAACCATAATAGAGAGGTTGAAATTTCAGGGACTATATATATGTTTGCATTTCAACTATTTAAGCAGCCACATTTCACTTCAATTGGCTTAGTTGACTCATTTAGAGGAGAAGTTGGTTTTTGCTATTAAGAGGTGGCAATTGGAAGAGAAAAAAGTGGTGAATAGTAGAGCTTTTTTTTAGCAATAGGTTTCTCAAATTTTAGTATTAGTAGAGGAAACTTCTTAACCTTTTGGTATTTGTTCTTTTCATTCATTCTTTGAGAGTTCACTGTTATAGTTTTTTTATGCAAATAATTACTGAGTGCAATAGTGAGAAAAGAGAGAATTATTGAGATTTTGTAATTTATTGAGAGTTTTGAGAAATTGGAAAGAGGCTAGGATTGGAGATAGGCTGATTATAGAAGGAAAATTTTTGGACATTCATTCATTGTATTATTCCAATCCATTTTCTTTGAGTATTTGGAGATAGAGTTAGACTAGTCAGCAAGCTAAAAGGAGGACCAAACAAAGTTTGGGTGTTGATCTTGAGAGCCAATTCTTTATTGGAAGCTAATTGCCAAGAATGCTAGTTTTCTTACCCATTGTTCTTTTTATTTCGGTATTTATGCTTTTATTAAATGAGTGCAAGTTCTTGAGTGAGTTATAATTATTTACCATAATTGTTAAGAAAAATTGTGCATATGGATATATTGGTAATAAGTTGTTGGTATGATACTCATACATAATTATTATGATCATCATGATTACATGATGTAGTTATATTAAACTATCTACAAGGTAAATGCATATGATATCAAGAGGATTGCATGTTACTTATTTGCTTGCATGAGTTATGATGTAGTATTACAATAGGAATGATAACATGTTAGGTATATCATCATTGTTAGGATATGATTCTTTGCAAACCATGTTAATAGTTAAAACTTGAATGGTTACTCATATTTCCTTAAAAGTAGGAAGACAACCTTTTCCATAAGGGTTAGGGTGTATACTTGATTGATATATTAATATTCAACAATAGGGTTGAAAAATGTATTTTATTATTATGCTATTGTCTTATACCTAATTAAGATTCTATTCCTATTCATGGAATTCTAGAAGAGGACTTATATTCCAACAAACCAAAGTCATATAATGGAGAGGAATTATAGGTGCAGAAGAAAAAACTCCTCTCAAGATGATAATGTCCTCCAAATTAGACATGAATGTAGTGAACATTATAAACATAGAAATATTTGATTCATATTGAAAGAGAGGTTTCATGGTTATTATGATCACTTGATTAATGTATTCCTTTTTTATTGAAGCCATAGGTTGGGATTAACCTATATATAATTAGATTGATCACTTAATTGTTGCATTAATTTTTTTATTGAAGTCATGTTGGGTTGGGATTAACCTATATGGCCAAATTGATCATTTGAATGTTGCATACTTTTGTAATGGAATCATTTAATGTTGTAATTATACTTTTGTAATTGATAATTTAAATGTTGCATACTTTTGTAATGGATTCATTTAATGTTGTGATCATGAGAATACAACCATTATCAGATTCGTAATATACACAATGGTTAGATTTGGACCTCAGAAATCCCAAATACAACACATAGGTATTGAACTTTTGGTACCACAGTCTAGGAGACTTCTTAAGCCCATACAAATACTTTTTCAACTTGTATACTAGAATTTATTTACCTTTAACCACATACTATTCAAACTATGACATATAGATTTCTTCTTCCAAGTCACCATGAAGGAAAGTTGTCTTCACATCCATTTGTTCAACTTCTAGATCATATGTTGTTGCAAGTGATAATAGGAATCGTATAGATGTCAACTTCACAATAAGAGAGAAAATATCACCATAATCAATTCCCTCCATCTGAGAATACCCCTTAGTGACCAACCATTCCTTATGATTCTCAACACTACCATCTAGACCATATTTTATCTTGAACACCCATTTACATCTAATAGGTTTTTGTCCTTCAGTAAAAGGCATTGGAGATCCCATGTATCATTTTTCTTCAATGAAACCATTTATTTATCCATGGATTTCAACTAGGAATCTAATTCACTCATACCCATAGCCTCTCTAATAGTCCTAGGCTCATCAGTGTTAGAAATCAAAGAAAAAATGCAACCAAAATCCAATAATGAATGACCAAACCTTTCAGGTGAATATCCAAACCTATCAGGTTTCCACCATATCTTTGGTAGACCTCCTAAATTTTTGACATTGGGTTTCTTCTTCTTCTTCATAATTTTTAGAGTTTCTCAAACTCTCATCATCAAGTTCAATGGGAATATGTAGTTCTTTCATCAAAGTAAGTGGAACTTGAACTACCTCAATTTGTTTCTCCTCTTTCTCTAGCTATAGCTCAACTAGATGGGAGGTTTCATCTATTGAAAAATCACACTTCTACTATAGAGAACCTTTTGGGTTACTAGATCCCAAAGATTGTACCCCTTGACACCAGCAACATAGCTGATGAAGATACACTTAACTTCCTTATTCTCCAACTTAGACCTCTTCTCAATCAGAACATGAGTGTAAGCTTCATAACCAAAAACTTTGTGATGTATCATCGAAGGATTTTTACCAGACCATGCCTCCATGGGTGTCTTTTCAACAAGAGCTGATGTAGGAGATCTATTGATTAAATAACATGTAGTGGCTACTGCTTTAGCCCAAAGTTTGTGCGCAAGGACAACACCACTTAGCATACTCCTAGCCCTCTCCATCAACGTCATGTTCATCCTCTTTGCAACTCCATTTTGTTGTGGGGTGTATGGAGTTGTCTTATGTCTTTCAATCTCATGCTCTTTATAGAACTTTTTGAATTTTTTTGAACAAACCTCACTAGCATTGTCAGTCCTCAAACACTTTTAATCTTTCTACTAGTCTGATTTTCTACTAAGGATTTAAACTCCTTAAACTAATTAAAGACTTATATTTACTCTTGAGGAAATAAATGAATTCCCATTTGTATTATAGTCATTTATGAAAGAAACAAAATATACAAATTTTTACAACAAAGGAACATTCACAGGACCAAACACATTTGCATGAACATAGTCCAAATCCCAGAAGACTTGTGAGAGCTACAGTGAAAAGTAACACAATGTTTTTTCCATAAACAAAATATTCATAAAATTCAAAATCAAGATTACAATCATCAAGGCCTTCAACAAGGCTCTTAGATTTTAGGGCTCTAAGACCCTTCTCACCAATGTGACCAAGTCATTGATGTCATAGTATTTTATTCTCTGCATAAAGCTTCATTTACAAGGAATGAGCACCCTTAGGTACCCAAAATTCATGACCATTAGATGTAGATGCTATAGATTTCTCTACTTGATTTGATGGTGAGGATGAAGAATCCAAATATTTCTTCTTTGGTTTGTTAGGAAACTATTGCATTGAATAGTGTATGTGATGAGTCTAGTTTATGGTCTAATTTTGGGTAGAATTTGTGATCTAGCTACTAAAGTTAAGTGTTGATACTTTTATGATATTTCCTCAAACTGTAGACATTGGGCTTAATCTTATTTCTACAAGCCTTTAATGATAATGGCATGTTATATGGAATGTCTATATTAATCTTGCATGTGGTTAATGATTGTTCCTTAAGGTGGTTATAGATGTGCAATTATTGTGCCTACTAACATTACCATGTAGATATAATTTGAGGATGCTAAATTGAGGAAGACACCACCAGCTAGGCATGCACCATAATGTCCAACAAGGGAATCATTCAAAGGTCAAAGGAGGTCGATGATAGGAGATTCCCCATGCAAACCAAATGTAACCTCCTTGTAGTGGTCTTTATTGATGTTAAGCAAACATGTGCATTACTGCAGTGCTAAATCCTCAATTGGACATGCATGTTTGACTGGATTCCATGCATGCATAACCGTCACCCCACTTTCTCTGTTTTCCCTAAATGGCATCCTCCCAGTTCATGGAGTTGACTGCCTTGTTTAGATGGTAGTATAAATAAGGATCATATGCTCCTTCTCAAGAGGTTGCACGATTTGAGATTGTACTTGCATTTTTAAGTTGTCAATAATATAGTTATGCTATTCTTTTATACTCATGAATTTCAATGAATGAAATGAAATTCTAAGTTTGAGCACCTAATTTCTCATTAGTTTTAGAGGATACTTATCCAAGGGGGGCCACTTGGTGAGTAATCCATTATTTAGTTTAGTATTAGTTTAGTATTACTTTCTGTTTAGTAGTTAGTTAATAATCTAGCAACAACTATTCCTACAACCACTAGAATTCCATTCTATGATTATTCTTGTAGCCAAAGCAGACAAAGTAGTGTCCTGTTTGTTTGCTCAGATTTTCATTTTTTGTCATGAATTTCAGCTTGGTGTAATTTTTGATTAATGGTTAGCATTTATGTTATTCCTTTCTAAGAAATTTACTTTCAACATTGTGTCTTTCTTAGTTGTAGAATGAAAATGGCTACTTTGGGGTTCCTAGTGCATATATTGTGCTAAGCCATTTCAAGTTCACGTCCCTGGGTTAACAAGTTAAATGCACCTTCATGATGATTGAAATGGCTATTCAGGTTAGATGTCCAATCTCTGAATCATGGTTTTAATGGCCTAGTTATTAAATCATTGTAGGAGGAAGACATTTTTGGCACTATTGCCGAGGATGGTGTAAAACTAGGAAGTTCTTTGGAATCATTAATAGTTTCCTTGCTGTAGTATTTCTTAAAGTTGTTCTTAGCATATTCCTCATTTAGGAAGTAATGACCCCCCTTATTTTTTGCCAATTCTTTGTGTGAGTTGACTAATAGTGAGTTGTTATCACATGCATAGAGGAAGGAGAAGGGATGATTATGGGAGAATTCTTCCTAACAATCCTAATCCATTCTAGCTAGTTGAATATCAAAACCTGCCAAGAGAAGAAGAAGATTTGCACCCCTTTGTTGGTGCATTTCCTGATCTGACTAGATTTAAAGTTTCCTTTGAGGACCAAAATCAACTTGAGAACCCCTTTGCTTTGGAATTACATCAAGTAAGCATGGGTGATGCGAATAGAAATAAACCTAACCAGCCAACTTTTTCTTTCCCCATTTCCCATCAGAATGAAGTTGAAAGCATAAAAAATATCCTTGCTTCAGCACTCCCCGAGTTTTATGGTCTTGTCACAGAAGATCCTGATACTTTCTTGTTTGAGTTTGGAATACTCTACAGGACTTATGATTATACCACCAATGTCCATAGGCTTAAACTATTTCCTACTACTCTAAAAGAAGTTGCATTAAGATGGTTCATGATCCTAGGCAGAGATACTATGGAAAATTGGGAAGACATGAAGACAAAGTTCCTTGAGAAATACAAAGAATATTGCAGGGGCAGTGATATGAGAGGAGATGACATTTTTAGGATGCAACAAAAGGAGGATGAGAGCCTAGAGGATTACATCTCAAAGTTTTTGTTCTACTTATAGAAATCTCCACACCATACCCTCAATGAAGAATCACAAAAGTTTCTTGTCTTAAGAGGAATTAATGAGAGTTGCACTGATGCCTTGGACCTGATGGTAGGAGGAGATATCACCTAAGTTCCTTGGGAAGACATCAAGAAAATATGCTAGAACTACTCTAGGGTAGCTTCAAAGAAAGGGAGAGCTTACCAATCCTCTATGGGTAAGTCATCTACCAGTGGAGTCTCAAGGATGGAGATCACACACTTGATGGAAGATTTCAAGAAAGACATCATAAACAATCTAGCTACTCAACTAGATACATTTCAGGCCAAGGAGAAAAAAGAGGAGGTAGAGGCAATGTTGGCAGAGTATTGCCCCCATTGTAGACAGAAGAAGGGCTACAAATGGAAGATGGTAGCTTATATTGAAAGTAAGTAGATTCCACCTAGGTTCAAACCAATCTAGATTGAAGAAGATCAAGTCTACTATGTTACACAAAGGAAGCCTTGGGCTCCAAGACAAGGTATGCCACTAGATCCACTATCTTATGTTGGACCATATTTCAATTCCTAGTCATCTAGTAACCAATGGCAGCCCACATATCCATCCAGCTATGGAGGATATCCACCACAGCCTTGGAGTAACTCTCCAAATTCTTGGCCCAATCATCAAAATTACCCACCCCAGTGGCAAAAAACTCAAGGGAATTGGCAAAAATATCAAGGGCATAGATAGCCACCTCTAAGAAATTGGCAAAAAACAAATCAATCGAGGGGAGGACAACAATGACCAACCCAGACAACTAGTTACATGAAACCACCTTCTCAACCCTAGTAGCCTATTATAATTCCCCCACCTACTAATTCAAGCTCAAACACAACTAAACCTACTTAACTACCAGCTCAGACCACACCCAATCCAAATAACAAACCACAACAACAACCTGTATACTCTGTTGATTCAAATTAATTCCTTGCATATGTTGTGAGTGTAAGTGAAATCCAATTGCATTCAAGAACTACTTTACTAACCCCTTCCAAGCCCATTATCACTAAGATTCCTGTGGAAGAGGAAGAGGAACCTCTAAATGATCCCATTCAGCTAAGTGCACCTAAAAATCATGAACTAGTCCTAGCCAGTAGACTGAACAAGAACCACCATTTCCTCAGAGATTGGAAGTTTCCAAGAAAAAGGAAGAAAACGAGGATACCACTTTTGACATCCTGGATTAGTTGAAGCATATATGTGTCCAAATCCCTTTATTCGAGGCCATAAAGGATTTTCCAATCTATTGCAAGGAAATCAAGGAAGCATACCTCAAGAAGCCAGGCAGGAAAAAGAAGGACCCAACTACAGTTCATGTGGTGGGATAGCTAGCTGACATCATGCCTGGAAAAGTGACTATCCCTAAGTACAATGACCCAAGTAGTCCTGTGGTAGTAGTTTTTATAAACATGATCCAAATAAAGAATGCTTTGATTGATTTAGGGGCAACAATCAATGTAATGACCAAGGACATCCTGTAACAACTAAACATTGCAAGCATGAGATCTACTCCTACTATCCTGCAGCTTGTTGATAATTCTACTGTTAAGCCTGATGGTATAGTGGGGGATCTTGTGGTAGTTCTAGATCCTGGGAATACCCAACAAACCTCATGATTCTTTCTCCTAAAGCTACACTAGGCGGGTATCCCATTATTCTTGGAAGGCCATGGTTAGCAACTACAGATGTGTATAGTGGATGTCGGTCAGGTGACATGACCATTTTAGATGGGAAGAGGACCAAAATTTTTGTTCTCTATTCTATTTCCCAACCATCTCATGATGAGAATGATCCCATATGGCCACATGTTGGTGAAGAGGTCGAGGAAATTAACTATGTGGCACATCTTATGATGCTAGGTAGAAAATATTTTATGAAACTTCAAGATGAGGATGAAGTATTGACTAACATCATTCAAAATCATTGTGAAGTGGAAGAAGAATCATCTTCTCATTCTGCTCTTCCTATAGCCTCTGTTCCTACAAACATTCTTCCTGTAGCCATTCTTCCTATAGCCTGATTTCCTGGAGAAACATGTATGACCCATACATTGCTACCATATGAACTAAAGGTACCATGCATTAATGAAGTAGCCATGATATAGTTGAATACACAAGTGCAAGTGTGAGAAGGAAGATATCTGAATGCTAACAACAACTGAGTGAAGAACAACTGCTATTGGAAAACCTATTAAGGAGCTACCAACATGCATTTGTGTGGGATTATCATGATATGAAGGGATTGGACCCTAAAATTTGCACACACAGAATTTACATAAGAGATTATTGCACCCTAGTGAGGTAGTCACAAAGAAGAATTAACCCTACACTAAGAGAAATTGTAAAAGGAGAACTGTAAAAGTTGCTAGATGCAGGATTTATCTACCCCATTTCGAATAGCCAGTGGGTGTCTCCATTAGTGATTGTTCCCAAGAAAGGAGGGAAATGGAAAGTTTTTTTATTACAGGGAACTGAATGCTACCACCAAGAAGGACCATTTTCCCTTACTCTTCATAGATCAAGTTTTGGACACACTTACGGGAAAGCAATACTTTTCTTTTCTAGATGGATTCGGCAGCTACAACCAAATTTGAATTACACTAGAGGACCAAGAGAAAACTACCTTTACTTGTCCATGGGGTACCTATGCCTACTCAATACTCCCATTTGGTTTATGCAATGTACCTACAACTTTTCAAAGGGGAGTCATCAGCATATTTTCATATATCTCTTTTGATTGCATGGAAATTTACATGGATGACTTTACCACCTATGGTGTTGATTTTAATCAAGCATTGGAAAATATCAGGATAGTCATACAAAGATGTGAAGACCAATTTTTTTTTTAAATAGTGAAAAGTGTTTCATGATGATGCAATAAGGTGTAGTTCTTAGACACTACATCTCCCACAAAGGAATTCAAGTAGATCCTGCAAAGATTGAGGTGATCACAAATCTTCCAACACTTGTAAAATAGAAGGATGTTAGGAGTTTCTAGGGCCATGCAGGATATTATAAGTGTTTCATCAAGGACTTCAACAAAATAGCAGCACCATTGTATACTCTTCTCACTAAAGATGTTGAATTTGAGTGGACTGAAGCTTGTGACAAGGCATTTTCTGATTTGAAGGTAGCTTTGACTCATTCTCTTGTACTCAAAGGACCTAATTGGGAGCTTCCTTTCCACATCCATACTGATGCATCAGATTATGCCATAGGAATAGTCTTAGGATATAAAGAAGGACCTATTGAAAATGCCATTTATTTTTCCAGCAAAAATTTGCAGGGAGCTGAATTCAACTATACAGTGACAGAGAAAGAAATGTTGGCACTAATCTATGCCCTAAAAAAATTCAATCATTACATAATAGGTTACCAAATCTTTATGCACACTAATCATGCAGCCATTAGGTATCTCATGAATAAGCCTTTGATCTCTGGTAGGCTAGCAAGATGGCTATTGTTGATGCAGGAGTTTGACATAACCATTATGGATAAACCAAGGAAGGCTAATGTTGTTGCAAATTTTCTTTCAAGGTTGACTACATCAGGGGATAATCAAACCATATATGACTCTTTTCTTGATGAGCATCTATTCTCTATCAGTGTGCAAACACCCTGGTATGCTGACATAACTAATTATCTAGTCACAGGTAGATTTCCTCCTCAGTTCTCTCCAAAAAAGAGGACACTCATTGAAAAATATTTTCCTTTCTCATGGATTGTTGGATGTTTATTTTATATTGGACCAGACCATGTCATGAGGAGATGTGTGAGAGAAGATGAGACATATGACATTTTGTATGCATTCCACAATGAACCATGTGGAGGAAATTTTGCAGCCAAGAGGACAACAATGAATTTTTTGAATGCAGGATATTATTGACCAACACTCCACAAGGATGCAGGAAGGTATACAAGAAAATGTGACAGATGCCAAAGAGTGGGAAAGCCAACCAAATCTGATGAGATTCCACTTTACCCTTAGGTAGTAATCACTCCCTTTGACAAGTGGGGATTGGATTTTGTAGGATCCATTGATCCTCCATCAAATGGTAAGTCCTATATCCTGGTATGCACTGATTATGTAACTAAATGGGTAGAAGTTAAGGCTATGAAGCATGCAAGAGATAACAAGGTTGCAAATTTTTTTTAAAAGGATATTTTTACAAGGTATGGAGTTCCACGAGAGATCATGACTGATCAAGGGGCTCAATTCACATCAACCCTTGTTGCAACACTAGTCAATGAGTACAAAATAAGACACAAAAATTCTACTCCTTATCACCCCTAGGCTAATGGCCAAGGTGAGGTAACCAACAAAGAAATTGAAGCTATTTTGACCAAAACAATAGCTATCCACAAAATGGATTGGGAAAAAATATTGCTAGAAGTTTTTTGGGCCTACAAAACTACCTGGAAACAACTACAGACTTCACTCCATTTGAGTTGTTGTATGGAAAGACAACCATGATGCCCACTGAATTTGAACATAAGACTCTTAGGACTGAAATAGATTTGGAGAGGGATATCTATGAGGCACAAAGAGAAAGAATCATGTAGTTAAATGCTTTGGATGAGATGAGAAGAGCAGCCCTACATCACACAGAGGTAGTGGAGTATCAAAGAATCAAGTGGCATGAAAAATTCATCAAGGATAAGAAATTCCAACCAGGAGATTGGGCCCTGCTCTATGACTCAAGATATCAGGACAATGCAAGAAAATTGCAAACAAGGTGGCTAGGACCATATGAGTTTGTTGAAGTATTTCCTAATGGTGTTGTACAACTCATTACTATCAACCCAATCAGATTTAAACTGCTTGTCAATGGTCACCGCTTCAAATTGTATTGCAAGCCAACTTCCAAGGAGAAGTTCCTGCAACAATTCACTCAACATGCAACATCCGAGCTTCCTACAACCAAAGGAAGTGGACCTAATGTCCCTCCTTCTGACTAATTAAGGTATGTACTTGTCATAATAAAGACTTCCACCTCTGTGGGAGTCCATTTCTTCACCCATCCACCCATCCACCCATCCATCTCCACCTTTCTCTCTCATCCATCACTTCACTCCACCTCATTCCACCTCATCTTCATTAATTTCTCAACTTATTTCCTAAAAAGGTGAACAATACTTTCTTCACAATATTTGCAACAAATCCTCCACACATTCAGGTATGTGCACATTAATTGCTATATCTTAATTGTCTTTAAGTGTATTCATTTAATTGTACATTAGTATGGATGTTCACCATATCATGCCAATATTCCCTACCCTATCAAATCATCATTCTGCATGTGAGGACACATTCCCAAATTTAGGCTGGGGGGAAGGAAAAAAATGTGAATATTTTTCCCACATGTTAGTCCATGGTGGTCTACGTCAACAAAATTTAAATTGAGCTGATTTCAAATCTGAGTGAGAGGATGACTCACATGTGTAAGGTGACACCAACTGTTGCCACCATTTCTCTCCATCATAGCTTTCCTTTATTACTCCTCCCTTGCCATTATTTACCCTATCATATCTCAAGTTGCAAACAAAAGGTAAATTAGAAAGGAAAAATTCAGTTGACATTGGCATTGGAAAGTTAGCAAGTGTTGCAGGAAGGTGAATTTGGTTTTTAGATGGAATTTCATGAAGGAAATCATAGAGTGTTTGTTTGATTGTAGACAATGGGAGGTGGGTTAATTCGAAATGAACCCATGGTGCATGATATATTACTGGAGGATGCACCTTGTCTAGCTGAATTCAGAAACTGCAAGTGGATAGACTACTTCCTGAAGTTGGATGATTTTGATGAAGACATTGCAATAGAGTTCACCCAGAAATTGTCTAAAGGGAAGGCCACGATAAAAGTGATAGAGGTCATAGCAACTGAAGAAATAATTGCAAAAGTCATAGGGATACCTTTCTGATGGTGAAAATTACCCTACTTCTAGAGATGCCAGATCAGCTAGAGCCAAATGACCCTCCATGGAGAATAGATAAACATGGTGTGAAGAGAATGTCTTTTCCCAAGCCATGGAAGCAGATAGTTGTTTATTTCATAAAGTACATCACCTGTGAAGGTCGCCAGTCAAATTTTCATTCTGTACACTTCAAGATTTTGAATCACATGAGGCACAAAAGGAGGATGAATGTGTCAAATGTGCTATACAACCTTTTTTCAATCATGGTGGTCAAGACTTAGAAAGGTAGGGAAAATTATGTTTCCCACCATTTTCTGATTAAATTGTTGGTTGAGAAGTCTATGCATGATATGTTTGGAATGACCTAGGAAGAATTCATAAAAATTGATCAAATTAGACTTGAGTATTTGCAACCTATGGTTTTACCTCAACCTCCTAGGTCTAGCAGGAAATTGAGCATGGCTGAAGCCACTCTTGGTGCTTCAACCTATGGTGCAAGCCCCAGTGTAAACCCTCCTGTAGTAGAAGAAACCATAGAAATTATCTCTTCTGGGACATAACACTCAGACGAAGAAAGTTCTTCCCATGACTCTGATGATGATGTTACACTTGGCATTCTAATGAAAAATAGGGCACATAACAGAGAAGTAGAAATGAGAAAAGGGAAGGCCAAAAGGCAGCTGATAGAAAAAGAGGTGCCAAACTCTAAGAAGAGAAAGGATGACACTATTCATCCTGTAGCCAAAGAAAAACATGAGAGCCCTCCTAGGAAAGCAAGACCAGCCAGGCCAACCTTTGTTATGCCTCCGCAAGAAAGCCATAAATCTAGAGAAATATCACAAGGGGACACAAAAGCTCCAATGGGGCAGGAGGGTGTCGAGGAAGAAGATATATTTAAGACATCAACAAACATAACATTGGCTGATCTTGCCAGTATTGTAGAATAAGTGAAAAATTAAGAGTATGAGGAAAATCAATATTTCCTATAGGAAGAGATCCTGTAGCAAGATGTCCTACAACAAGAGATCCTACAGAAAAATATAGAGCAAGAGTAGGAGTCCCTGCAACAACAACAAGAATTGGGTGAGCAATCAGTACCCTTGTAGCCAGAATTGACAGGACAACTTGAATCCTTGCAATTAGAATTAGTGATAGAGAAGATGCTGGTAGGAATACATAACCCCCCTGATTTTTCAATGCACAAGGTAGCCATGAATTTATGGAAAGAGATGCAAAGAAGAGAAGAGGAATGGAAGGAGGAAAAACTCAAGTTGAAGAAAGAAATTCAAAAGAGAGATGAGGAAATTGAAGATAAGGATGTAGAAATTGCCACCTTAAAGAAGAAGGTGGATGATATGGCAGCTTTGGTACCACAAATTTTAGAATTAAGGACCCCTCCAAGAGTCTATGCTCTACATTTGAAGGAGAAATATCTTTCTTTTAAGCTGGCAAGGATTGTCTCGGGTTTGAACCCTTCTATTGAGACCCCTATTGAATTTTTCAATGCTTATTGGATTGCTTCCCCTAAAATGAAGAATTTGATGTGTAAATTTTATTTGCATAATTATGTTGTAACTCAAGACCATGATCGTAATCCCTTGTTGTATGTTGGGGATGTCCAATTAAGGGAATTTATGTCTTAGGTGCAAAATTAGATTAGTTGGGGACAACAATATGTGGCTTATAAGCAAATGGAATCCAATATCCCCTTGTCCATTAGGGCTGAATCAAGGAATCCAAGGTATATTTTCAAGGAATGACACATAATGCTTTTCAGACTTAGCTATGGTAATAGGATTCTGCCTTAGATAGAAGTAGTTTATAGTAAATATGAGGCAAAGGAAAAAGAAAAAGAGGAAACTATGAAGAGATACCTCTCACAAAGATGGAACAACCTAATTGATGATCTCAAGTAGGTTGATCCTCATTCCATCCAGAACTATGCAACAACTCTTAAAAGAATTGATAGATATATTCACATTGGAAGGACAAAAGGGTGATTTTGGCTTCCCTTGGCTTTTCAACCACCCATCCTAATGTGGTCTCTACTGAACTTCAGGTTCTACCAATATGATATTGTTGCAGAGAAACAAAGATGGAGTAGATTGGATAGATTGGGAGGATTCTATTGGGATCTTGATTTGTGCATGATACAATCTAATGTGGGACAGTTAGTTGCAAACTTCAAAGCATTGACCAAGCAAAAGAACAAGCCTTCCCTTGCTAGAGGACCAACAACATATTAGGTTGGGGGGAGTGATAAGTCTAGTTTATGGTCTAATTTTGGGTAGAATTTGTGATCTAGTTGTTGAAGTTATCATAGACTTTGGCGTTAAGTGTTGATACTTTTATGATATTTCCTCAAACTATAGACATTGGGCTTAATCTTATTTCTACAAACCTTTAATGATAATGGCATGTTATATGGATTGTCTATATTAATCTTGCATGTAGTTAATGAATGTTCATTAAGGTGGTTACAGATGTGCAATTATTGTGTGTACTAACATTTCCATGCAGATATAATTTGAGGATGCTAAATTGAGGAAGACACCAACAGCTGGGCATGCACCATAATGTCCAGCAAGGGAATCATTCAAAGGTCAAAGGAGGTTGACAATAGAAGATTCCCCATTCAAATTGAATGTAACCACCTTGTAGTGGTCTTTATTGATGTTAAGAAAATGTGTGCATTACTACAGTGTTAAATCCACAGTTGGACATGCACATCTGACTGGATTCCATGCATGCATAACTACTACCCCACTTTCTCTATTTTCCCTAAATGGTGTCCTCCTAGTTTGTGGAGTTGACTACATTGTTTAGCTACTACTATAAATAAGGATCAGATTCTCTTTCTCAGGAGGTTGCATGATTTGAGATTGTACTTACATTCTTAACCTTTCAACAATACATTTATGCTATTCTTTTGTACTCATGAATTCCAATGAATGAAATGAAATTCTAAGTTTGAGCACCTGAGTTCTCATTATTTTTAGAGGATACTTATCCAAGGGGGCCCACTTGGTGAGTAATCTATTATTTAGTTTAGTATTAGTTTAGTATTATGTTCTATTTAGTAGTTAGTTAAGAATCTGACATCAATTGTTCCTGCAGCCAGTATATTTTTGTTATGTGACTATTCCTGTAGCCAAAGCAGATAGAGTAGTGTCCTGTTTGTTTGCTCAAATTTTCATTTTCTATCATGAATTTCAGCTTGGTGTAATTGTTGGTTGATGGTTAGCATTTATGTTATTCCTTTCTAAGAAATTTACTTTCAGCATTGTGTCTTTCTTAGTTGTAGAATGAAAATGGCTACTTTGGGGTTCCTAGTGCACATATTGTGCTAACCCATTTCAAGTTCACGTCCCTGGGTTGACAAGTTAAATGCGCCTTCATGATGATTGAAATTGATATTTAGGTTAGATGTCCAATCTTTGAATCACAACTGTAATGACCTAGTTGTTAAATCATTGTAGGAGGCAGACAGTATGCATCTAGCTTGAATAAGGTGCCTATCCGAACACCCTTAGCCAACACCATATCTCCTCTTGTCATCTTTCATCCTCCACTTGAGAAAACAACTTGCACTCTTGAATCATTTATTTTACTCACAAATTTGGGTTTCATGCCAAACCAAGGATATGTAAGACACCATCAATCCCCTTCACTCTTGGACCATCAGGGAATCTAATTTTTACTCTTCCATGACCAATAATCTTTGGGTGAGAGTCATCACCTAAATATGCCTTCCCACCATTGTATTCTTCATAATTTGAAAACCAACCTTTGTGAGAGGTCATGTGGAAGGAAGCACTTGAGTCTATCGACCAAACATCTGATGCATGCATTTCCAAAGCTGTGACAAATGCATCTATGTCATTTTGAGGGTATTCATTAGAGTTGAAATATGAGAAAATCTTTTTTTCTTTCTTCTTTTTCTCTTCCTTGCACTCTTTTTTGAAATGGCCATATTTGTTGCAATTCCAACACTTGAAGTTTACATTGTTAAACTTCTTCATTTTGGTTCTACTAGATGTTCTTGCCATCTTTTTCCTGCAACAAGGTCACAAAATATTCTTCTATAAAGCACCCACTCAAACAAATATCAACTCAAAAAACCCTTCAAACCCAACAAATAAATCAAAGTTGGCTAGGCTCTGAGACCAATTGAAAGGACATCAAGTACATGGAAGAAGCTTCCTACACTAAACTAAGTAGGAGAGAGTTGCAAAAAAATTTTAAACACCTTTAACTAGTACAGATTTAGATGCACATACATATTATAAACACATAAACAATAAACTCATAACAAAAAATTTTACACGGGGAAACCCTTTCAGGAGAAAAAACCCACAAGCCAAAACACAACTCATTTATATTATTTAGCAACAACAAACAAGTTACAATATAATTGTAGAGCTATGCTTTTGTAGGAGTCTTCACACTTCTCAATTCTGGAGTAATTTTAGCAACATAATGGTACTTCAAAAAAACAAAAACTACAACTTCGAAAATACTTGAGTGCTCAATATATAAGAGCTTACAATGCATAAATTAGACATTTCTAAAACAACTTCCAAAAGTTGAAGATGCAACATGGAAAGTGCCAAAACCACTGCACATGCACAATGGTAGGTTTTCAATTGTCACCACATGCCACACTGCAACTACCAATTATTACTAAACCTGCACATGCAAAATATTTACTTGCCAAAATAACTACACCTCGAAAACTCACATTCCATGCAAACTCAACATGAATATTATAGAAAATTCCTTCATGCACACATGTACAATAAACTTTTCAACTTGACTCCTTATCATAATAAAAATTGCAATTTGTAAATCACTAGACAATGTGAGAAAATTAACAACATTTAATACTTAAAAAATCAATGCAGCTATGGAAAAATCAAAGGTCAAGACACCTTCTTTTTCCCAAGAAAAACAATGGGTAAAACATTGGGCTTGTTACAAGAGCACATGCAATAAATGGTTAACTTAAAGGCTACCTAGATCAAAAGGGGTAGATTTATTCAACGAGACAAGATAAAAGGTTACAACTTAAACAATCAACAACTAGACACAACAAGTCAATTCAAAAATAGAACAAAAAGCCACTAGGCATGAAAGGCTTAGAGTTTTTGAACCAAAATGAAAATAACCCTATCAAAAATGTATTGAAAAACCCTAATTTTGCAAAAGTACTACTAGGATTTATAGCTTGTGTCATATTTACTCCTTTCTAAGAATTTCGATGCAAAATACATGCCCACCCTTATGATGATAAAAGATATGTTCATAACCCCACCAAGATTTCTATGTAGCAAGTAATTTTTGACTACTAGTTTGTTCTTTCACCTTGCAAAATATGCTACAAAAGCTAAATATTGGTCAAAGATCTATTGCCATATGCTTAGTTATATCTTTGATACTATCAATTTTAATAATCCAATTGCAATTAAATTTTCCATGTTCAAGGAAGAGAGTGTGGTTTCAATCCTAATATCTATGCCCAAATGTGTTGTCACATATTGTTAAAGTCCCTACTTGTAATATGTAGTAGGTCCTTTGTGTATTTGAATGGAACAAGAAACATTGTGTCAATGTTATTGCATATGATGATGTGTGTGTTGCAACTTCAACATTTATTGATAAATGTGTGGCTAGATCTTTGTCATTGGGATTGTTGACACTAATTGAAGTTATAAAAAAATTGAAGTTTGTAGCATTATGCACAAATAATTAATCGTCGAGGGATGTGGTTTTAGCAATTATTTTTGTCAAACCTTAGTTCATAGGAATTCTTGTTAATATAAACCATTCTACATCATTTTCATTGACATTAGATCATCTATAGATGAAATTGTGGAATAGTGGGAAAGAATAAAATTAACATGAATTTTCCACATCCATGATATCAATGAGCATAGATTTGTAGAATTGATTATGTAATATTTTTCAATATTATTTATCTTGACATGTCCCTATATGAGCTTTCGAAGCTCATTTTCTCCTTCAAGGGTTCATATGGAGGGAGACAACATGGTTGACAGTTCCCTCAATTACAACAGTTGATCTTTTAATTAAAAGTTGCATACATTTGTCTCATCATCCTGCAAACACACTAAACTTAGCATTTATTTTTTTCCCTCAAATTTATCATCTAAGCAGAGGCACTGGCGTTAGGGTTAGGGCTTGGGTTTGTTCTCAAGCCTTTTGATTCTCAGGTGTTGAATTTCCTTGAATTTTTTCAAAATCTCACCAGGGGAACGCAGATGAACTTGGTCTAACATGGCCTTTCTCATTCTGATGAGGTGTCGCAAGGCCTACAACTACTTCACTATGCTTCCAATCATGAGGCAAACGATATGGCCCAAGAATCCCCTCCAAACTCACCTGCCAATTTGAGTGCCACTTGGAACACATACCTACACCCAACAACAACCAACGAAAGTGAGAATAATTTAACAAAAGATGTGGAAATATCTCCACGGTGCAGTAAAACAAAGAATAATTCAATGAAAGATGTAGAATTAACTCCATAGTGTAGAAAATTGCTACCATTCTCCCTGCCTCTACAAAAATAGGGGCTTTGGAACAAGGTATGGACATCCATCAAAGCATAAAGGATAGAGGGAATTTGTTAGAGTTGCAACTGCCCTAGTAGACATGTATGCAAAATGTGGAAGCATAGATAAGACACGTGAAGTGTTTTGAATTGATACCTTAAAGAGATGTGGTCTCGTGGACTGCAACGATTGCAGGATATGCACAAAATGGATTGTTGAAAAGGCTTTAGAAAATTCCAAGCAAATCAATTGTCATGTTTAAAGCCAAATTCCACAACCTTTGATAGCATCCTCCCTGCCCATGCCAAAATGAGAGCTTTGGAATAGTATGGACATCCATCAAATTATAAAGGATAGAGGAACTTTTCCAGATTTTATAGTCACAACTTCCCTAGTAGACATGAGCACAAAAAGTGGAAGCGTTAATAAAGGCACATGAATTGTTTGACATAATACTTGAAAAAGATGTCATCTCATGGACTGTAATGATTGCAGGATATGTACAAAATGGATTTGTTGAAAATGCTTTAGAAACTTTCAAGCAAATGCAATTGGTAGGTGTAAATCCAAATTCCTCAACCTTCACCAGTATCCTCCCTACCTGTGCCAAAATGGGAGCTTTGGAATAGGGTATGGACATCCATCACGCATCATGGAAGCAAAATGTGGGAGCATAGAAAAGGAACTTGAACTGTTTGACAAAATTCCTCAAAGAGAAGTTATCTCATGGAATGCAATGATTGCAGGATGTGCGCAAAATAGATTTTTTTTAAAAGCTTTAGAAACCATCAAGCAAACACATTTGGCAGGTGTGAAGCCAGACTAGACAATTTTTTCCAACATTCTCCCCACCTGTGCCAAAATAGGAGAATTGAAACAAGGCATGGACATCCATCAAAGAATAAAGAATAGATAAATTTTATCAGATGTTGTAATTGCAACTACCCTGGTGGGCATGCATGCAAAATGTGAAAGCATAGAAAGGGCACATGAACTGTTGGACACAATACCTCAAAGAGATGTCATCTCATGAAATACAATGGTTTTTAGATATGCACAACATGGATTTTGCAAGAATGCTCTAAAAATATTTGAATTGATGAAGCACATTCTCTTATGCTAAAAATTAAACCAAAAATCTTGAAAAGCATGACAAGTTTTCCAGAGCATATGAGCTTTAATGAATTCTACAGAGTTTGTCTAAGCGTCCTACAAGGTTTTCAATATGCAAATAGTTTGAAGCAATTGTCTAATAAATAGGAGTTGAACATCTGCCCACATTGACGTTCTTTATTGATACAGATCATCAACTTATTGTTTCCATGCAATGTAACAAAATAAACTCATTGCACAAAAAGTGTATCTTGAATCCTCTTCCCTCTTCTGTGTCTCCTCCATATTCCATATGCATGCAAAAATTGGAACTTAGTCAAGGAATGTGGACAATTTTTTTGTTCCCATGCAACTGTGGGACTATAGGCAAGACACGTGAGTTGATCAACATAATTTAATGTGGACTATTTGCAAAAAAATGTTGAAGTATACTCAAGGCACATTTAGAGATATCCTATGCTATTTTAGAGCTAAATTGTGATACCTGCCAATTGTAGTTACATTTTCAATGCCTACTCTTTGTTTCCACAATTCACATGCCTTACCTATGCCTCCACATCTTGTAATATGTAACAATTTAGCAAACAAAAGCTCTCATGGTTTAAATTTTGAATTTCAAACTATCAAACTAAAATAGAGATGCTTTTTATTCTCATAACTTAAAAGCTCCAATTCTTAAGTTGAAATAAGAATAGATAAAAAATGAATCAAAATAATATAAGCACATCCAAGGTTTAGACTTAAAAAATTAAGTTCAAAATTCATTTCAATTCAACAAGAATGCTTAAGGAAATGTCAAAATTTGACACAAAATATCAAACACCTTATGCTCAAGCTCGAAAATAGGTGTCAAAAGATTTGTATCTAATGCATGTGTGACTAACTAGAAGGGTGCTTTCATTGTGGCCCAACCAAGACACCTAGGGTCTACTAGAAGAATACTTGTGAGGATTCCTCCTTAGTTGAGCTCTAACTTCTTTACTAGCACACTCTTTGGTCTACTATCTTTGTTATTTTCATATGCCCATCTCAAATTATGAACTAGAAAACTAATTCCACATGTAAAGTTAGGAAACACATGCCTCATTTTGTATGGCTCTTTCTTACAGTTATTATCAATATAGTTAACAAAACTATTGAGTACTTACTAAACCACAATTCAAAGTAGAAAATGAGAAAACCAAGAATTTACTCATGCATGCTGATGACCCATCAACATAGGAAAAGGCCAACAAAAACCAAAAAAAAAAAAACAATGTAATATTCACTTAACATACACAAAAAGAACTATTTTTTTTTTATATCATGTCCAATATATTGTATATTACTATAGATATTAAAATAGACATAGTACATAGAATAACCGTATATAAAAATTATTTTTAAAAAAATGTTATTTGACTTGTAACTAAAAAGAGCCTTGCAACACGGTTTAGTATTTCAATGATAGCCTAGTATTTTTACCCCAACCCTCATTAGGGTTTAAATTGAAGGTACACATAAAGGCAACCTAGTATTTTCCCCTCTTCCTGCTACCATCTACTGTGGTGTATGGTGCATGGATTTTCATGGAAGGAGCACAACCTCTCCATCCCTTCTGAACATGAGTATATTCACTTTTTTTCCTCCTTGGTGTTATACTTTGTTGAAATGAAGTTTAATGGACAAAGATAAGCCAAAAAATTTAAATACAAAGGGTTATAAAGACTAGAATATTGTTGGCAAACAAAACATAAAGTATGTAAACAATACCTAGAGTGCAATGTATTAGATGGGAATAATATAATATTTATATAATATTTATTATATTATATATTATATTTATATTTGTATTATAAATTATATTATATAATGTAATGCAATAGTATATATTTTATATTTTAATATAATTTTTATACTATAATACTTATTAAATATTTAAATTGTATTAAACTTATTAATTCATGTACTCAATCTTATTTAAATTATATTAAATATTTATATTTATATTATATATTATATATACATATCTTAATTTCCTAAATATTAGAGTTGATGATATATAGCTCAATAAACATGGATTTAAAAAAAATCCTACGTTCAAATATTTATCATAGTTTTATTTTTAAAATTTAGTTGTTTTTTCATAACCATTTTTTTAAAACATAATGATCCCATATAATACAAATATTTTCTTACTATCTTTAGTAGAATAATTAGTGGTCTTCAACATTTATTTATTCCTAAAAAAAAAATCCTTCAAGAAAAGTGTATTTATGATTATTTATCTCTATCTTTCTCTTTGTATATCTCCATCTCTATATATTTATCTTTTCCATCTCTATCTATCTCTCTCCCTCTCTCTTATCTCTCCCTCTCCATGCATAGTTGATGAGAATCTATCACTTATTCATTGAGACAGTTGTTGCACAAACAACATCATTTGCTAAATGACCTACCAATTGACCTCATTTATTGCACAAATTTAAACAAAAAACTAGAGCAAAATTCATCCTAATTGACCTTCCAAACCTCTTCGGCATACCCATTACACACTAAGATACAATTGCTAATAAATAATAATACTAACAAAATTTACACAATCAAATTGAAAAATCTATACACGCTAAAAAATATTACTTCTACTTATATGATAGACGATGACGATCAATGAAAATTTATAACTGAGAATCAAATTTTCAATTGACAGACGTGCTTGTTTGAAATTCCAGACCACACTCAAAATATCTTGATAGCTAACATTTCTTGACCTTAGTGTTAAGGTCATTTGAATAATGCCAAGATGATCCGATCTGTGAAGAGATCCGGTGATACAGGCCATACGAGTGAGTTCTACATGAGACCAGGCCATGCAAGTTGTAGACTTAGTGTGTGGCGGCTAAGATTTTGATCTCAATGTCACATTGAAATTTACTCTCAAGTCCGGCGAACGTCACCACGACTCCTCTTGCACACTATGTTCACCGCTTTTTATAAATATACTATGTTCATCGACTGCAGACTCACAGCTTTCCCTTCTGTCATAGAATGGAATCCCTGAATGAGGCCGTGACTATTGGACTTGGGATTTTATTTCTCTTCTACTGGTTTGTGTATAAGCTGAACAGCAAAGGCAGCAAATTAAAATTGCCTCCCGGACCACGTCCATGGCCTGTCATAGGAAGTCTCCATCTCTTGGGAAACCTTCCTCATCAAGCTTTTACGACGCTGGCAAAGAAATACGGATCCATCATGTTTCTCCGTTTGGGCTCCGTCCCCACTGTTGTGGTGTCTTCTCCTGCCATGGCGAAAGAGTTCCTCAAAACGCATGATTTGGTCTTTGCAACCAGACCAAACTGTACACACGGGGAATACATATGCTATGATCATAAAGACCTGGCGTATGGCCCCTATGGAGCGTACTGGAGACACATGAAAAAGCTGTTGACGGTGGAGCTGCTCACAGTGAGGAGAATCGATTCTTTCAGTTTCGTGAGAGAGGAAGAAGTGTCTGCCATGATCACCTCCATCTGGCAGGAGAGCGGGCGCGGAGCGCATTGTGTGGATGTGAAGAAGAGGCTCTCCTCCCTTACTCAAAATATTACCTGCAGAATGTTTGCCAGCAGGACTTATTCCGACACCGAATTGAATGGAGGACATGGCTTCAAACAAATGATTGACGAGATGTTCGCTTTGGCCGGTGCATTTTGCGTTGGTGATTACATTCCTTATCTCGACTGGCTCGATTTGCAAGGAATCCGTGGTCGCATGCAGGCCGTTCACAAAATATACGATGGATTTGCTGAGAAAATAATCGACGAGCACATTCACTGTAGATTGGGAGAAAGAAAATCGAAGGAAGAAGATCGTGTTAAAGATATGGTAGACGTGATGCTCGACATGGCCGAGACGGAGGGCCAAACAATCTCACGAGTCCACATCAAAGCAATCATATTGGTAAGTAAAAATATAGGGATCTGCTTTAAAAAATGCTATTCTGTTTGCCGGTGTGTATTTACTCAAGAAGAGAAAGAAATTTGTGCAGGACATGTTAGCTGCCGGAATAGAAACATCGTCGACAACAGTAGAATGGGCAATGACTGAGCTGCTGAGGAATCCTGCAACGCTGGCACGAGCACAGCAAGAGATGGAATCTGCTGTGGGCAGAGACCGCAGAGTAAAGGAGAGTGACGTCATGAGCTTCAACCACTTGAGATGCGTGGTGAAAGAAACATTTCGACTTCATCCGCCACTTCCTCTGCTCATTCCGCACGAATCGATGGAAGGCTGCAGTGTTGGAGGATATTTTGTTCCGCCAAAGACGAGGGTGTATGTGAATGTGTGGGGGATGGGAAGGGATGAAAACGTTTGGAAAGATGCTCATCAGTTCAACCCCGAGCGGTTTATGGGCAATGATAAGGATGTGAGAGGTCAGGACTTCGACTTGCTGCCCTTCGGAACAGGAAGAAGAGGATGCCCTGCGATTTCCATGGGTCTTTCTGTTGTTGAGTTGGCACTTGCTCAGCTTCTTCATTGCTTCGACTGGAGTGTGGAGGGTGAGGTGGATGTAGCGGAAGAGTTTGGATTAACTGTTCCCAGAAAAACTCCACTGCTTGTCTGCCCTTCATGGAGGCTCGCAGCTGAATATCCTATTTAGAAGAGTATTGTCTGATAGGTGTCTTTCTATGGCTATTACATATATAGTACTAGCGCTTGCAGCCGGGGGAGCTGCAAGGAATACGCCGATAGTTTTTTATAATTTGCCGATAGTTTTTTATAATTTGCTAATCTTTGTTGAGCCTGTTTTTGCTGCTAAATGTAGAAATGTCTGATCTTGCTGAACATTATCAAATTCGAGTGGATGCAAATGTTTGTTTGCAGATATTGATATGTGAAGATTTCGTGCAGCATATCTTCCACATATCTTCCACAGTCAAAGCCGTTCGTAAAACACAAATTACAAATATATGAAACAAATTACAAATATCTCTGTTCACAATGATATGGTCCTCTGTACAGATTACAAATATATAAAACAAATTACAAATATTTCTGCTCATAATGATTGGAGTCTGGTTCAAATTGGAACAAATTACAAATATCTGTAGACAGTGGTCTTCTGTACAAATTACAAATATATGAAACAAATAATTTGAGGTTTTATCTCTGTACACAGTGGAGGCAGCACTTTTTCCATCCCTGCACATGCATGCGACAATGGAGGCAGCACTTCTGTCTTTGTGCATATGATTTTCCTGTGTTTGCAAATTGGTGCATGTAGAGCCGTTGTCCGGGGAGAGCTTTTTTAATCCCTGCACATCATGGAAATAGTGATTGTGTTATTTGTGTATAACCACAAAGCATCAGCAGCATTGTGATTCGGGACCACAAAGCATTAGCAGCATTATGATACATGTTTCCAAGAATGATGGAGAAATATATATATATTTTAAAAACAAAATTGTATCACATGGTAATTGGCTAAATATCTGTTACAAAAATTAACAGAAAATAAGCAAAGGGGAAGAAAAGGGTAAAATAACAACTAAATGTGTGCGGTTTACTCTACAAAATTGTTGTGTAACCTTGAGAAGGTTGGGTATTCAAACAATGAGGAGCCTTATTGTTGTTTCTTGATTTTAAGAAAAAAATTGACAACATTTGGAAGAGCTGTGAAGGAGAATGTAACAAACAGGGGTTCCAGCTACATAGATTTCAATAATAGATAGATCATATGAGAATCAAAGTCAAGATAAATACAAAATTTGTTGTGTGGCAATGATAAGAAAATAAAACAAGGCAGCCCCAATCTCATGCACCTTCTTTAGGATCTACATTGATAAACATGATGTCCGATTAATCTAAGACTGCAGTGGAGGTGCCACTATCACAGGATATGTTACCAAACAGTTCTTTATACAAATGATGTGATACTTGTGAGTAGGACCACACATAGCTTGAAAACAAGTAACTGTCAGCTCCAAAGTCATCCAGTAAGGAAGAAAAAAAGAGTAATATTACCATTGGAACAAAAGTAATTAAATTCACTGTAAAAAAAAGCTAGAAAAAAGGAAAAAGAAAAATGTTGCCCTCTTATTGCAGATTATAACTCTCCCTTACAGCTGACTATAACCAATATTAAGACACTGGTTAATAGAAACTTTATGGAAGAGGTGCAAACTAAGGTGGCTTCTAGAAGGATGGGGAGATCTTTAAACCTTGGAAACTTCGAAAAAACAATTGAAATAGACAAAATTGTGAGATTAAAATGTAACTAACCTTAAAATTCTCGTAGCACCAATTTTTTTCTCTAGAGTGAAGTATATGGAAGTAGGTTTTACTTTTAGAATTTTTGATACAGTAGGTCATGTATACCAATTGCATCTGGTCCCATGGGCTGCTTTTCTGAAATGCACATTGATTAAATACCCTATTCTATTATATTGAATGCAGTACAAGCCCAGGAAAAATCTTGCCTTCAAGCCAAAGAGTTTATAGCAGAATCACACTCCATTTGACAGCATCAAAATTAGAGTGGTGAACAGTAATGTCTGCTGCATTTGGGGCTAAGGCTTTTGCTACTTCACTTAATCTTATTACAAACATGATGTGGATTAAAAATAGTGAGAGGGTGCTGAAATTTAGGGATCTCTTGGGCATTCACAAGAACCTTAAATTCATTTATTTCTGCAGAACTGCCAAACAAAAGAGACTCAATATTTGAGCTAAGCTTTTGCAGTGCAG
Source organism: Sequoia sempervirens (assembly GCA_007258455.2). Classification (NCBI taxonomy): domain Eukaryota; kingdom Viridiplantae; phylum Streptophyta; class Pinopsida; order Cupressales; family Cupressaceae; genus Sequoia; species Sequoia sempervirens. Next base: position 144,462,528 of record VDFB02193867.1, on the reverse strand, counting down.
CAATCTCAGGCCCATTAGAGGCTCCTCCAGGGATTGGGAAATAATCCACATAATAAGCCCCTGTTTCCCCCATAGGGCTGGAAGCAGACCTATAGGAGCTATTGTTGGAAACAATTGAAGAGGAATTAAAGCTAGGATAGGCTCACTTGAGTCATATTAGATTTTTTTCTTTCATACATCAAAATTGGAGCACGATTTAATAGTATTTTGTAGCACCTTATCACTATCAACACATATACAAAATTTAGCAAAAATCATTACAGAATAGAAATAGTTATATATGTAAATATTATTCTTCATTGTCAAAGAGAATAAACTAGCAATTGCACTTTAGGTGTGCAATGGGGTACGCCGAATAATTGTATGGTTTTATTTGAATATGAAATAAATAGAATGCAAGTGAGTATAGAAATGAAAAGTAAATTTTTTGACATTGCTTTCAAATGATTTGCTTTTTTTTTTTTTCTCAACTTTGCTTTCGAAGACTTTGAAGATCACAAGCTCTTGAAATAGCTTTGAATGCTAGCCTTTGTCAGTCAATGTTGTGAATGTGGGTTGTGGCCCTTGGAAGTGTTAGGCCTTATTTGAATTTGTGTAGACATAGAATTAGTTGAAATAGATCAATGTGTATATAACAATTTATAAAAACAACACATGAAATAACTAAAATGGAAAAGAGTATACAAATGAAAGGGAACTTCAATTTATTGGATATAAAAACATATAATTTGGATATATATATATATATATATATACATATAGAATGCTAAAAATCTAGTGTTATGATGGAATGTTTAATTGCAAGTATAAGAATGTATGCAATTGAATACAACGGTATAGATATATTTTATATTTTGTGCAATTTTGTGACACGGTCACTTTGAACTCCAATGTATCTGTAATAAACAAAAGATCTATTTAGTATTTGAAAACAACAAATATAAAATAGTATGTCTATGATATCACCATACTGTGAAATCAATACAAAACAGTATATAGATATATTGTGTTACCATCTATTTCTATTATGTTGGTGATATCGCCATACTTTGAAATGATGAGACCATAAATTGTCCATGGTACTGGGCAGTCCACCATAAATACAAAGGTAATTAATAATGTTTATATGATTGTTATATCCAACAAAAATGGGAGATACACCTTTTAATTTTGAATTTATAGAAGCTAATAAATGTACTTAATATATTTTAGACATATGGAGTTGTGAGGTCTATTTGAAGTATCTATAAAAAAAATTTCACACAAAAATAAATGGAGGACAAAGTAAAATGCATTTTTTCATGATTGTGGAGGCTCAAGGAATTGGCATAGCTAGTTTACAAGGGGAAAACATGTTGCAATCCAACCACGCAATAGTTGAATTATGTTATACTAAAGCATTGAAAAACATTGGTACCACTGGTAGTGTTCTAAAATATTTATCTTCATTTTAAGGCTTGAATCATTAGCATCTTACAAAGCAATTGTTACTGCTTCACTAGATATTTTGGGTAGATTTTATTATAGCTTGGAGTGTTTCATTTAATAATACACGACTTGATTGTTGATTATTTTGTAATGAAAATCAGAAATGATTATTTGTAATAAAGTTTAGTTTGAAAAAAATGATTCAAAGAAGTTTATTCAAAATTTCAAACTAAATAAATAAGCTTGGCATATGATTATAGTATTACCCATATTCCATATAAAAATTTCTTAATAGTGGTATCAAAGCCACATTTATTAGTGCACGTGTTTATCAATGTAAATGAGTGAAAATATTGAATTGGAAATGAGGCCTATTTAGGTAAAAAATCTACAAAGAAATAAGGTAGATTCTTTAGAATATGAGATGAAATTGGAAATAAGGAACTTGTCTCTTAGAAATGGATTATCTAATGGTGAAAGAGTACATAGCCTTCTAAAAAATAGTTTCCCAAAATTATAGAAGGGCCTTATTTGTAGCAATTTAATTATACCAATTGTACCAACAAAAAATGTTTTCAAAAAATCTATATGGTGTATGCAATGCAAGGAAAAAATTACAACTCTGCATAAACTATTCTCACAGTATGATTGTGAACCTTGGCCATGACTATCTAAGGGACTAAATGCAATAGAATACACATTGCTTTATTTATGCTTGACTCACATATATAGAGTTGTATGTGACCACTTTTCAGGAAACTATTGCTAATTTTGTCCTTTTAAATAGTCATGGCCCTGGATCTCACACTATACAACTTAGAATTGTGGTGGTTGAACTATAGGATTGCCACACCCTATATTTGAGGGTTTTTACTTTGATGCTATATAACAAAACTCTTCAATGAACAAAAAGGTCATCATCATTGCAATTTACTACAGTTTGCAGAATTTGATGAACTTCATTTATGGTATCTAATGAATCAAAGCCGCTAGTAGTCTCCTACCCACCTGCAATGCCTATATGGGGAAGAAGTTGCATGTGACCAGCACCACCAAAAGGCCTAGGTTGACGAGAAAAATGTAGGGATCAGCCATTAAAGGACTTGTAGACAACATTGCTCCATATATGTCCCCGAAAGTTGCAAAATAAACTCCATTGGATACTATTTGTAGCAAGGATAAAAGCTTTAGAAATACCTCATCAAGGGCCACCATGCTTAGTACCTTTATGTTTGTAAGGATAAATCCTAGTGCAAGTATCAATGGCAGAGAACTCAGTAAATCAAACTGTGGGAAAGAAAAAAATCCGTATAGGAAATGTAAAACAAGTGTTTGGTTATCTTGCATTGGTGGAGGAGGTTGCATGGCTATAAAATGCTGCAACTCTATGGAATAAAAAGACAGTTTGAAAATTCTATTACAGTGAACAGGGGATTGCTCATTTCTTGATTGTTCATAGTGGTGGATATTATGGAATTCAGTTTGGAGGAAAGTATGGATTTATACTCTATAAAGGTGGTGTTTCACTTGAGTTCCCATGGGATAAAGTCACAACACTACTTTGCTAGGTTGTTTGGATAGCTACAAGATAACAAAGGAGCAAATCATTTGTACAGTTTAATATTGTTTAATTCCCTAATTATGTGGATGCATTTCTATGTGCAGAGGCCATGGATCAGGCTCAAAATGAGTTCCAATTAAGCTTGGAATCAATGGGGGAATGCACTTAAGGTGGATAAATACTCAACAAGTGTTTTGTGTTTGCTTGGCAATATGGGACTGAAAATGCATGACTGGCTTAGTGCAGAAGAAACATGTAAAGTTGAATAAAGTGAATCAGTTAAAAAGAATTCTTATGTTGACATTTCACTTGGGAATTAGAATTATCTTGCAACTTTTTGGAGTGAGAAGTGGGATCCAAAGAACGAGGCAACATATCTTGAGGAGGCTTGGGGGATGTCTCGAAGAGTGTAGACACAAAGTTGATGATTTGTTTATGCTGTAGGTGGGGCAGCCATTGTGCTGAAAGGGGTCAATTTGATATTACAAAGCAATATTTTACACTGGTGTTATTCAAAATTTCTTTTGTTTGGAGGTTAATTTTCATAGTTGGTGAAAAGTAAATGAAGAAGCTACAAAGAGAACGACAGATGAAGATAAAAGCCAGGAGAAAAAGGATGTTGAAAATGGTGTGCAATGGGTACGCCTATGAGGTGTGGAAGTTCAATTAGGGAAAATTTTGGTCTATTTTTTGCATACATAAAATAACTTTGAAGTTAGATTTTAAGTTTGAGATTGATTTATTATATAAATTAAAATATAACTTCTAAATATATTTATTCTAAAATAATTAAAATTTAATAAGACAAATAATTATAATTTGAATTAACTCTATTTTTTTAAATTATTATTTGTAATTTCATTAAAAACCATAAATAATTAAAATAAATTTCAAATTTAAATGTAAAATTAAAATTAAAATAAAAGCTAAAAAATAAAAATAATTTGATTAATGTTAATGAAGATTAAAGAAAATAAATTCAAAATAAATAGAAATTTTCCAATATTTCTATTATGAAAATAGAGATATGGAGGGAGATAGATATATAAATGGATAGAGGGATGGGTGGAGTGACAAGGGGTGAGGGAGAGGGGAAGAGGGAGAGAGAGGAAGAGATAGGGATAGGAAGAGAGATGGAGAAATTTAATTTATCTATAATAAAATTTCCCATATATATATATATAAAACAAAATCAATTATTTATGTATTGTATATTATAATATAATAATAATTTAAATAAATAAAAAATATATTTTAAAAAAATTAAACATATAATTTGTGTTTATAGATTATAATATAATTATTCTTAAAATATAAAATCATTATTAAAATCTTTAAATATATATGATAAATATAATATGTAAATAATATTAAAATAAATTATTATAATATATATTAAAATTTAAAAAAAAATAAAAAATTAAACATATAAATTATTATTTAAAACTACGAAACCCTACTCACATAAAAAAATGAGACACCAAAACCAATCTCGTACAACGTTGCTTCAATGTATTCGCATTAAAAGAAAAAATAATCTGAATGTGTTAAAGTTTGTATTTAGGCGTGGGGAGCTGAATGTTTCGACTGACTGAAATTTGCTTTTCCCCCAGTGAGACACTTTTCGGGTGCGATAAAAACTTTGTTTCAGACATCAAGCAAGGATGGTTTCAACCACAATCTAAAAGCAGAAAATCGGCGACAGAAGGGACGGTCACGATCTGGAGGAGCAGAACCAATAGCGGCGTGGAAGGCGCATTAATGTTTGATATGATGAACGCGCATTACATTAATGCTCCTTAATACGGGCGAGAAAGTAAAGCGGACGGCGTGAAGAGCGGACGACGTGAGAAGTAGTGATGGTGATGGCGTAAAAAGGTGGACGAAATATCGACGATGGGCAAACATTTATTCGTCTCTAGGATGCTTTTCAGCCATCGATTTAAAAAATGGCTTGGTGCAGTTCATAGTAGGATACGCCTTCGGCGTGAAAAGACTTTACAATTTAGTTGAATTTTTTTTTTAAATATTTGTTTTATAAAAATAATCTATAATGAAATATATTTTAGACGATATGATAGTGTATTGATTTATAAAAAATAAATTAATTTCTTAGAATTCACAATGAAAATATCAGATTTAATTTCATGTACATTAATTCAGAACAAATACTTACCACTTTTTATTTATCAACCTAAAAAATAATAATAAATATATTATATCAATATTTTTTTTATAATTAAAAAAAACCTATTAATGTTTAATTAGAAATGCCTAGAAGTTAAGTTACAATGGAGAACAGAGAATTAGAAGGACCAATTTACAAACAGTTCTTTGGTATTGAACAAAGCTGGAGATTACAAGAAGGCAGCCAAAGAAATTGTCCAGATAATCAATCCAAACTGTTAGGAAAGACATCAAAGTCAATACAATAGTTAACATTATCTGTGTGGAAGAAGCAGTTTGTAGAGGCCATCAAAGTCAATAAACAGAATAACCGAACACTTGAGAGGTAGGTGAATAGTCTGATAGAGAGGAATTTTGACAGATTTTGTAGATGCAACAGCCCTGGTAGACATGTATGCAAAATGTGGAAGCATAGAGAAAACCCGTGAACTGTTTGACAAAATGCCTCAAAGAACTGTGGTTTAATAGAATGCAATGGCTGCAGGATATGCACAAAATGGATTTGTTGAAAAAGCTTTAGAAATTTTCAAGCAAATGCAAATGGCAGGTGTAAAGCCAGACTCCACAAACCTTTGCCAGCATTCTCCCTGCCTGTGCCAAAATGGGAACATTGGAACACGGTATGGACCTCTATCAAAGCATAATGAAACGGGGATTTTTGTCCGATACTGTAGTTGGAAAAACTCTGGTAGACATGTATGCAAAATGTGGAAGCACAGAAAAAGCTCGTGAACTGTTTGACAGAATGCCTCAAAGAGATGTAATCTCACGGAATGCAATAATTGCAGGATATTCACAAAATTCACAAAATTCACAAAATGGATTTGTTGAAAGGGCTTTCAAGCAAATGCAATTGGCAGGTCTAAAGCCAAATTCTACAACCTTTGAACAGGGTATAGAAATCTATAAGCATAAAGGATAGAGAGATTTTGTCAGATGTTGTAGTGGCAACTGCCCTGGTAGACATGTACGCAAAATGTGGGAACACAGACAAAGCACGTAAACTGTTTGACAAAATGCCTCAAATCATAGCTAGGGATTAAAAGCCAGACCATCATTGCGAGGTCTTTATAGTGAACTTTATTTGTAAGAGCTTCAGAACACAATTACACAGCGTGACCTTGATTTACATGTATTCTGAGGGTTTTGACTCAGCGGGCATTCACAAGAACCTTAAATTCATTTAATTCTGCAGAACTGAGAATTTATTAGGATTCAGAGCAAAACTTAACAGAGGCTAGACTTAATTTTCCTTGATATAAATCCTTCAAAAATTAGAGAGTGGGAATGCAGCGAAGGCTCAAATTGCTCTGATTAGGCTATAATGACATGAAAAAATGTAAATGCCCTATCTCCAGGGAGATTCCGTTATTTATTTTTCCTTGATAGTTTGGTAAGTATCATAGGTATGTTGTATCTGTAAATTAATTGATTATCCCACATGCGGTAATTCTTAAATAAACGGAAGCAAATGTAAATGTAAAAGGAAATTGCAGGGCCCTATAATTTTAGAAAGTTCAAAAAACTTCAAATAACCTAAAACTGCATACCTTCTCTGGTGAATGATTCAAGATTCTCCAGAAATTGCCTCCTCCTGTCAACGCTGGTCGAAGAAATTGACTCGTGCTGATTACGAAACCCTCGCAAAGCAGAAATTTTCAATATCAAACTTTAGTGGTTACCAATCTTGAAATGTAAGATAAGGGTTTTTGGTTGGTTATAGATTCTAGTGAAAATTTGCTTGTCTACAGACATACGCAAAACCATGAATAGTAGTTTCATCTTTCAATAATTAAATTTGACTAAAAAGTAATTTATTTATTATTTTTTTGATATATTTTTCTATAATGTAGTGTTTTTCCAATAACAATTACAAATATTCCACAAACTTTATATATAATCCCATGATAGTTTATATGATATGAAATTAAAATGCTACAATTTTAGATAGTTTATATTTTAGTGTATAATCAATTATCTATTTTGTTGAAAAATATATTTTATATATTAGAGATATACTTAATATATAATCCTTATTGTACAAAACTATGAATGGAAGTCACACCTTAAGAGCAACACCCCAAAGAATACCAGTGGCTTACTAAAAATAATTATATCAAAAGATAAATCAATTCTTACCACAAGGAACAAGGGTATGAACATGTATAAATTTAACACTAATAAAGTTATAAAGCTAGTTGAGGTAGATAATGATTATATGGTTTGCTTCCTCATCTATCACTACTAAAAAAAAAAGGTTAGCATTATCATGTATAAGCTCTCAAAGCATATAGGTTTCATTTTTCTTTTCTTCTTATGCCACCTCATGCATGGTTTGGTTAAATGACAAGAACCAAATGACATATGTTTTCCTAGTGGGGAGTAGGCCAAGTTTTTATACATCAAAGAAATTATGACAATCACTAATAATGTGGGGAGAATTAAGCTAATTGCTTAATTAATATGTACACCCTCAATATCCAAATCCATGACCATTAGTAGAATATACATGGCAAGAAAGTCTAGAGGAACGCCATTCACATCTACTCATGTATAACACTCTTAATTCTTAGGTACATTTTAAAGGTTCCTAATCTAAAGGATCTAGTGATATAAAATTTGTTAAGATCCTTTTAGCAATCCTTAAAACTAAAGGTCATGCACTTTTTTCTAGATGGATTATTTGAGTCCTACACAATGATTAAGCCTAGAAAATCATACTTAGGGATTTATTTTGATAAATAAATACTTATGGCCAAATGAAAAATAAGGGTCATGGTTGGGGTACCCTAATTTGTGGCCCATGTTTCAATCAAGGTCATTTTTAAACATTAATATGTCTAGAACAAGTTTACTATAGATTATAATATATTATGTTTATATATGAAATTAAAATATAATTAATATTTAATATTTTAATAATTTTAAAATTCCTTCAAACCATTTAGTTCTTGAAGAAAACAAAATGGTTGCTTGAATAAGAGGAGATGAAGTAGGAGATCCTTGAGCATTGAGGAGATCAAGTAGTAGATCCTTGAGCATGAGGAGATTTTTAATCTACTCGTAACTCTCCAAAATGGATATACATTTTGGATAGCATTTTCTATTATAAAAAGCTCTCTAAAAAAATATCCATTTTTGAAACCATGTTTTTTTTGTTGAAAAATTGATATTTTTATATTATAATATATTATGTTTATAGATGAAATTAAAACATAATAAATATTTTAATATTTTAATAATTTTAAAAAATCCTTCAAACCATTTAGTTCTAGAAGAAAACTAAATGGTTGCTTGAATAAGATGAGATCAAGTAGGAGATCCTTGAGCATGAGGATATTTTTAATCTACTCATAGCTCTCCAAAATGGATATTCATTTCGGAGAGCCTTCTATATTATAAAAAGCTCTCTAAACAAATATAAATTTTTGAGAGCATGTTTTTTTTTTTAGAAAATTTGATATTTTTTATATTATATGATATATGATCATAATATACATATTATATATGTAATATAATATAATATATCATAATATCATAATAAAATAACAATATTATATATTATATCATATATTATATGATACATAATAATAATATAATATATCATAATGTCATAATAAAATAATATAGAATAATATATCATATATTATATATATTATATGATGTATAATATCATAATATACTATAATATGTATTAGGTATAACAAATATCCATTTTGCTTTGGTGTTTACCATAGTAAATTATACTTTTTACCCAACCCAAGTAAAAAGTCAAAGATGCTTTTCACATTTTTGCCTAATTGAAATCACATTTTTTTCCATTGCTACTATTTGGCCCATCATGATCCTACATTCACCCATCAAGTAAGCTATCCCCTTGCCATAATTTCTTGTGGAAGGTGTATTTTTTTTTTTGCAATTGATCCTGGGTTGTAGGAGCTATTAGCTCCTTGGAGTTCACTATCAACTCCTACAAGAGTGTCACTCTTACCTTCTCACCTCCTCGTCCATGCCAGTATATGTGAGGATCTTTTGTACACTTTACATGATGATATTATTGCATATAATATTTGATTCATCTCACTTTTTTTTTCTTGAAGTGTTTTTGATCTTGCAAGTGATCTTGGTTTCTCCAAAAAAGAAGAGCTTGGATGATATCCTTTTAGGGATAGTTGCTAAACTTCAATAACAATTGTAGTGCTTTCCTAATAAAAAGCTTGCATAGTATAATAAATTTTTTTCTCAACTTTGTCTACCACATAATAATTTTGAACAAAGTATCGAGGAGAGGTTTCTAATATGATTAGACAACTTGGTTGCCCTAATTTTTTCTTCACTTTAAGTATAAGAGGTGAACAAAAGGAAATAGGTGTCCACCTTTTGGGAGATGGAACTTAGGGACCTATTTCACTCTTTAGTTCATTAGGAACCCTAAACTCCTCCACCAAGGGGCTTGATTGAGGACAGTGGATTAGTAGAGGGTTCATTTTGTGGTTGGACGGGGGTTCACCATTAAATGAAGATTCAAAGGAGAAATGCAAACTCTAATGCACTAAACCCTAGAAACTTAAGAGCACTAAATCAAATTGATAAACAATATGAAACAAAAAAGTACTTGGAAGAATGGAGAGGTCGAAACAGGGTTTGAAGAACCCTAGAAATTATTGTTTCAAGGTGCACTGGGAATCATACACCAGGCTAGGCGATTTAGTCCTACTATAGGAATCTGGGCAGAATCTAGAAACTTCTGGTGATTTTTTAGGATCTACAAAAAAATGGAAAAAAGGTTGTATTGGGACTAAATCGCCCCTCTAAATCATATGCCCAGAGGGGCGATCTAGTCCTAATATTAGGGTTTGACTAATATTTTTGTAGCCTCTAGAGATCTTTTGCAACTTTCGTCTTGTCTGATTCAAGTCTGAAAGTCTGAATTTTGGCCTGTAGGTGAGTTTCCATGAAGATGACAACTTCTTGACAACTTTTGCAACTTTTGCAACTTTTTTATTCAAAGGATCTTCAATATTCAATTCATCTAAATCTGCAAACACACATCAAGAGAGAAAAATGTTCTTGTGTTATTGAATAGGGGTTGCCTTGGTCAAACCATGTTTTGGTAATTAAACCTTGAAATGAAATGAAATAGCATGAAGGAATGATGAATGAATAAATATAATGTTGCAACTCACCAAACCCTTGAGATAAAGGCTACAAACTTGTGTGAAATGGATAGCATGAATATGGATCTTGAATCTTGATCTTGATATGAGACAATGTCTTTGAATACTTTCTTGAATCATGAAAACCTACATCACAAATTTTTGCTCACAAACACACATGATGCATGAAGAATTTGACATGATGCTTGAATCTTGAATATTTCTCAAAATGCTTGATGATTTTCTCTTGAATGCTCTATAATGTTCTTGTAAAATATTAGGATACTTGACTTAAAATTGATAGGAGAAATTATGTGAAATAACCTTGTATTTATACTTGTTTATGTCTAATTTCTTGAAATTACAACACTACAAGCTGACATCATATCTAGGATAATAAAATACCACCAAGAATTTGATTTAAAATAGGTCCAAGTTAAAGCGGGACTCATACGCCAGGTTGGGCATATGAATCCTAGTGGCTTAAACTTGGGACACAAACTCTAAGAAATGTTAAGTTAAATACAACATTTAAAATCAGATCCCAAGACCTAGGTGGGACCCATACGCCCAATGTGGTATATGAGTCCCAGATCCCTAGATTTGGAACACATAAGCTAAAATATTAAATGTTGGGATTATCCTAAAAAAAAATCATTTAATTAGGCTTGTGGATGCAAAATAGGACCAATTAAAGCATAAATAGACACAATTTAAATTAGGAGGGCCAAAAAAAGTGTCAAAATGTAAAGGGATACATTTTTCTACACAACATTTAGCCCCCACTTTAGTGAGAGGATGACCTTGCATCAAACTCACACTAAAGTAGACAAATTTGCATCAAAAGGGGTCCAAGTGTACCAATGCTAGTGAGATAAGATGACAAAAATCAAGAGGGATGATCAAGCCCCCAAGATCAAGATGCTATGGACAACAAACATAGGCACAAAAGAACACGCATGTGAATGGTATATGAAACAACAAGGTACAAACATACATTGTCAAAGACATAAAGTAGAAAGAAAAGGAAAAAAGAGGGGTGGATCAAGCCTCGACTATTTGTCCAACATGATGTGGATGAAGCCTTAGTTTTTTGTCCAAGAAAAACATTTACAAGTGGAACACAATGTCCACTATGCAAACAAAACACACACTCACAAGGGCTAGTGGAATCTGGTATCCACTAGGTGAGCCCCTAGAGTGAGACACATACGCATGTGGCCGGTATGTGCCCACACAAACAAGCAAGTGGCTATGGGAAATTCATGCATAAGGTAGGCTCCCATACATACTAACTATACCAAAGCTATACCTCTTGATAACTTTGATAAGGTGCCACACAATACGAACAACAAGTTTCATGAGGCAAGAAAAACTTCATATGCTAACACCCATGAGCAAATTGGATGGCTCGACCATAAGCAAGCAAAGTGTGTTATGCAAGGTGGCCCCATAAAAGTTATGCAAAATATTATAAGGTACATTCAAATGGGATTTTCTTAGTTCATGTAAGGTATTAACTTAGGGAACATCATGCCTAATGTGTCCAACAGAGGACCAATCGAAGAATAGAAGATTCACAACTTAGAGAATGCAATGTGTCACATCAAGCCACTAAGAGGAATATAATATGCTAAGAGAGATCATGCTCTTGAAGGACATCACACCTATGTCACCACAAAGAGAAAGACGCATCACATGAAGTAAGAAAACCACTAAATGAAACATGGGTTGTAATATGCAAAAGAATAATGCCAACATGTATGCCCCACTTTAAAGAAATTTCTAAACACCATGTTGTGAGCAATTACTTTAACGTAACAAAAGGATAAATGATAACAATCAAGAGGACATGATAGCTTATTTGGAAAGCCCTATGCCAAGTCATATGTTTCCAAATGAAGATACATCATGAAAAGGGGGTTTCCCCCAAAATGAAATCTTGAAATCGCATAAGGGATCCACAAATTTAGGGTCAATATGTCTTTGCTACAATGTTGTTTTAGAGCTAAAAAATGTCATCGTTCCCAAAAAACTCATGGAATGGGAAGAATCACACAAAGATAGCAAAAAAAAAGAAAATATTTTTGGGTCAACATGGAAGAGATCTAAATGTATCAACACCTTGCATCATCCCCAAAATGAAAACATAAGACAAAGAAAAGATAAAGGTTTACGACTTATAGAAGAATGTAGATACAAATAGAGGAATGCCACATAGAGAGAGATACATCAAACCAAATAAGTACGAGAGATCACATTATGCACATGAAATCACACACATAAAAGAAAACACAGACAAGACTAGTAAGACACATGTGAGTCAACCTATTAGCAGGTCATCTACATCCCAATCTTGATCATCATATGTGGAAGGAAAAAAACTAGTCAAAGGGACAACATCAAGTGCCAAACTAGGGGATGCACCAAGTTCAAAACTCTTCTTAGGAGAATTATCATTTTAAGCTCATATAAGAGGAAAACAATGTATTCAAATCATTATGCACTTATTCATCAATTTTGTAAATCTCATCATCATTGTCCAAGTTAATCACAACAGGAGGTCGAATGATAATGTCCAAAGAAGGTGCTAGTCCTTGTTGTAGTTGTGATATAGGATAATTTTTTTTGTGGTGAAGAGGGGAGACTCCTCGTGTATTGCTTCACTTGAGTTTGGATATTGATTTTGATTGTTATTTTCTTTGTTTAACCTTTGAGAAATAGCATGACATCTATGCCTACACTCTCTAGCATTTATGTTTCTTTTGGTATGATTTTCAAGTTGCGTTTGTTGTAGGAGCAGGTTTATCAACCATAGGTTTCTTTTCTTTCCTCAAAGGAGGAATGGAACAAACCATGGGAGGCTATTCAACCACTTTCTCTTTAGCTTTGTAAACTTGTTTTATTTTAGGAGGCACAATGGGATTGTTTTGGTTGTCTCTTGGTCGTTTGTAGGAGATAGGCAAAGAATCTATCTTGGGTTGGCCTTGGTTACTTGGAAGGTCTTTTGGTTCAATCACGGGTTGATACATGTTTTAGAGGGATAATTCTACTATGTGTTTTTCCTTAAACTTTTGATAGGATTTGAAAAAGAAATCTTCACAAGTTTTTATAGGTTCAATTGGTTCGGGCCAAAATAAATCCAATGAGAAATTCCCACGGGAAGACACAGGATTAAAAGCACTATGGTGCACAGTAAATATCTCATTGTCAAAGGGAAACTTTAAGCATTTATGCACGATCGACGAGACAAATCCCATGGATCATAGCCATAAATAACCAAGCTTCACATGGAATTGATTTGACATCAATGAGACATCTAATTGTTTCGGTCCTACTTTTAAAGGAAGGATAATCAAACCTATCGTAGGGCAAGCAAAACCATGATGCATTTCTATCCATGCTTTTGGTTTATCATATATATCTTGGTAGAATTCATGCACAAGTAAGAATTCTTCAATGATCAATTCTCTCCATAGATGGGATCAATTAATATCCCATTAGTGGGCTTTTCATTGATTCAACTGACTTTTTAAAGAGGACCATCAGGTGCCTTTCTAATTATATCTTTAGGTGAGAAATCAATTCCAAGAGGTAGTTTTTTTTTTCCCTTACGAGGTTGAATTTTGATCAATCCAACCATGCTATCCATAGGAATTTATTCATTACTATCCATGTTTTCATCACCCATGTCAACACTCATCACATCATTCTTAGTTTAACTAGCTTTGACAAATGAAATATTATGATTTGGCATGGGGTTGGTAAAGATTTGAAAGTTTTGGTTGGGAGGGGAAACAAACTTATTACCTCGATCATTGACACCACCGATGGGAGGTCTTGCACTGTGTGTTTAAGATGCTTGCAACTGTATCATGTCCATTTTGACGGTGAAAATGACAATATGAATTTGATCTAAAGCAGGGAAAACTTTAGTGGTGAATCTTCACCAATTGGCGAATTCTAGGAATCTGCCAAGTCAAAATTGGTGAATTTCTCACACCCAACAAAGTGTCCAAATTGCTTGGATTTTACGAACTATAGGTCCAATGCATGTCCATTTGCCAATGAATTTTTTTTATGAGGCATATTTAAGAAACAAATTTTCCATTGCCAAACTACGTGTTTCAATTGGGCTGACTAATATTTTTGCCTGGAATCCCAAAAGCATTTAATAAAACACCTACATATTCACCAATACTATTAAAACAACATTGCATTAGGACCCATTTTGCCAATTAAAATTTACAAATAGTTGCTTGTGAAGACCCCTTTCACCAATTAAAATTTATAAATAGTTGCTCATGAGGACCTATTTTTCCAATAACATTAAAAAATAATTACATTGGAGAACGCATTTCACCTTGAAAATTACAATGTATAATTGTATAAACAAATAGGATTTGCCAAATTTTTTATATGCCATTTAAAAATCCCGCAGAATTCACCAAATATGGAATCATGGATTGATATAAATACAATCGAAAGTGCCATTTATTCTTACACATTTTGTTTGGTTATGAGGTTCTACTTCTCCATTCGGAAGCTGGTAAAAGCCAAAAATGTAGACTTAAAAGGTGAGTGATCATTTCTTCATAGTGTTATTATTTATAATAATAAGTTTTCTTTATCTCTTTTCCATTCTTGCTTCAATGGAGTGACCCTTAGAAGTTAGAACCAAACTCTAAAGTTTTGAAGTTTTTGAATCCTCCGATCCATTGAGTAGAAAGATGACCAGGAAAGACTTGCAACTCAACAAAATGAACCATCAACCAAGTCGGGGAATTAGGAAGTTATGAAAATTTAGAACTCTATGACAAGGTTATAAAACTCTTAGGACTAGCGACTAAGGTTAGGAAAATCCAAAAAAATTATATTGTATTCCATGGTATTGAATTTGATATGTGATTTTGCATCATTTTTAAAGAACAAAACTTATCGCACTATTTATAAATTCATATTGCATTTCAATTCAAACAATATTTGATAAATAACTAAAAGAATATTATTAATCCATTCCTTGAACAAAAGCTAACAGTTCAACATCAATAACTTATAAGTTATAAGCTAACAAAAGCTAACAATTCAACATAAATAACTTATAAAGGCATCCACCCAACTTAAACAATAAAAGCTTAAACTACCAAATTACCTAAATGATACTAAGAAATCCTTACACATCAATCAGCATAAAATCTTTATTCATAGATAAATATTCCACAACAATGAAACTATCTAAAAATCTGTCATTCCAATAATAGACAATCCACTGGAAATAATAGAGTTTTTTTTGTCTTGATAACGGTTTCTTGAAGACATCCGTTTTAGAAATTAAAATAAAAAGTCTTTGAAGTATCAAGAGATCCAAATTAAAGAAAATAACAGAAAAACTAAAAACTAAATAGTGGTCCCACTCCCAACACCAACTCTTTCGCTTTCAATTATTTTTTCCTCCTCCTTTAGTAACACCTCCCATGCCCTTACTCTTTGCCTGTATTCCTGGTATTTGGTGACAATTGTGGTGATGTTTTTGCTTCCTAGAGTTGTAGTAATCTGTAACTTGGTTCTCCATGTGGCCAAAGCCTTTTCAGACTCAACCACCATCTGAGATCTTTTCTCTTCTCCACATTTATAAGTCCTTAGGTGGATCGCCATTCAACTAAGTTTCAAGGACTCCCATGTCACTACATAGTAGGATCAACTATTTCTTTCTTGAATATCTCTCTAAACTTCAAAGAGATCTCTTTTATATCTACAATGTTTTCATCAAACTCATCAATAATTTCCACTCCCAGAATACGACATTCTTCTTTAACTTTTTCCAACATTTCATAATATTGTTCAAGTGTATTATTAATTTCCTTCACCAAATTATCATACATATTCAATTTCCATTCCAATGAAATAGACTAGGAAGGGTCTAGCTCCTTAGGATTATTCACAATTTGTTCACCAATTAATATCTTCGGATCCATAGAGTTCATTTTTTTCATTTCTTCAGCAAGCAAATAGAGACTAGTTTGATATTTTCTAAGCTGCTGAAGTTCTGTTACTAACTCCTTTGTCTTATTAACAACTTGAGTGTAAAAGAGAACATATTTATTCAGAAAGAAGATAGCCTCTTGAGATATTATCAATCCCCTCACAAGCAGCTCTAGAATAGCTCAAATTCTTTTTAATTTGCTCTATGGTGAGCACATCGATGCCCTCTACCTGAGAACTTGAGGCTTCATCAGATGTAGGAGGAGTGGCAATGGAAGAAATAAAGTTACTTAATGCGAGGACTTGAGATTCTAGTTTTATATTTTCTTTCCTTTGTTCTTTCACTCTTTTAATCAATGTATTGATTGAATAATTGGCATGGTACACATCACCTTCCATGTGTTGGAGGCCCCATATTGTAATGAGCCAACCCAATTTTTCAAAATTTGAGATGATCACAACAACACCAAAGTACCTGTTAGGGTCAGCTCAAATCAAACCAGCAACTGAAGGAAAGAGCCTCAATGCCAAGAATGTGCTTTCTGACCCAAGTTGGGTAAGAAGCTACCATATGGCAAAGTATCACTAGTAAAGAATGCAGTACTGGAAATTAAACTCAACGCCAAGCATGTGCACTCCTAACTCGAGGTGACAAAGGCACTACCATATGGTAGAGATTCTATTAATAGTGATGATATGCAAGTAAAATAATCTCAACGCCAAGCATGTGCATTCCTAACCCAAAGTGGGAAAGGCGCTATCATATGGCAGAGAATCAGAAAGAAAATACAATGTAGACTGAGCAAGGGCCAGTCGCATCCACAACTGTGGGAATGAAAGTGATTAAACTAAAATTAAACTAGGCGACAAAGCCATCCTCTTCCACTAAATTAGGGATACAAAATGTAAAGTGCATAAAGTAAAAGAGCTGATCAGTACTACTGATTCAACGTTACAATATGATGAACAATCTGCAAATACAATGAGATATAGATAACCAATGATCTCCAAAATGTTAGGAAATGAACTCCAAACAAGCACAAGCTATCCAACATATGAAATATAGCAAAAGGGACTAAAATATCAGGTCTTATATAAAATTGCAACAATAAGAAAATTCATACCAGTAAGCCCTAGAATCACCAAAATGCTCATAACTTCGTCAAAACACCTCTGAATGATGTGGAACTGAATGCAAATGAGAGCTAGGAGTTGAGCGAATAAGACCAAGCCAAGAAACTCCAAAAATATTAGTGATTTATTTATGCATACTTTCCAATGCAACCTCAAAGAAGGTACAACCTCCAGAAATGTTCTACTAGCAAGATAAAATCTGAGACACCTCAAAAAAATATGAAAATTTGCAAGGAGGGGTGCCCAAGGTAGACTAAAGCATAGGGCCAATACACAGAACCACCAAAAAATCATGCATGGACTTATGAGCAGCTTTCTACTTCAGCAAAACCCTAACCAGCAAATGCACAACTGACAAATCTCTAAAATCACCAACTTTGATGCTCTGTCTACTAGTCTGGATGAGAAGCAGTCTCTGAAAACTTAGCTAGGTGCTATCTTTCAAGCACGAAACCAAGAGAAGGGACTAGGAGGTATGCATTCCTTGAAGTAAACTTTGAAAGCATTTTACAATATGATAAGCAATAATAGATATCCATGAAGAGCCCAACACTCTTATTTATAACTTTTTTCTCTCCCAAATTCAAATCTTCTTTTCCCTCCAATTAGAGCACCTATCTCAAATTCACATTCATCTTCAATAATTTACAATTTGAATTTCATTTAGCCTCTTCTCCAATAATGAAATATACTTTATCAAAAATGCTAATAAAGTATAATGTAGTGTCCCAAAATTATTAAAGTGCAATACTTTATAAAATAACATATCTCCTCAAATAGGCATCCAAATATGATTAAGTGAAATATTTTATAATTTGCAAATATTCCTTCAAACTAGGCGTCCATTTTTCCTAAATTAATATTTCACTTAAAACATTGTCATTTGCCAAATAAAGCCTCCAAAATGTTTAATTAATAAACATTATAAAAATCACTCATCTCTCCAAATCGTCCTCCATGCCTTAGCCAAATATTTTTCACTTAAAACATTATTTTTCATCAAATATCAAACTTGCCCAAAATAATCACCTCAAATGCTGGAGACCACTGCTCAAGCTGACCTACCAGAAATAGCCACTACACTGAATTGCTGAACTATTGCTAAAAATAGCACTGCCAGAAATGGTACTTACTAAAAATAGCATACTGCTAAAAATAGTAAGTTGTTCCAAACTCATTTTCTCCACATTTTGAGTAGCCGTCACAACTTACTAAAAATAGTAAGTCCAGAAAATTTCTCTGATTCAATTGCATGTCACACCATCGCAAAGCTCTCTGAAAACCCATAAGGAATCCAGAATCCAAACTCGAAAAATCCAACATGCAAGCCTCCAAAAGCAGCCAAGAATGCAAGTCATTAACCTGTCATGCATGTTACCTCATCACGAAGCTCTCCAAAAACCCAGAAAGCTTCACCAGACATGTGTTAGAAACTCTCACATGCAAGATCTCAAAACCTCCTTTGAAAGTGGAAACCCTAATTTTCATTTCAGCTTAGCCTACAAGTTTCCGGAAATAGGCTAAATCCAAACGAAGAGTTTATGGCTAAATTGGGGACATTACACATATCAACATGTGTGACTTTGTAGTCTGCCTCCATTATTTCATCTTCATTTAAATCCTTCATAGGCTCAACAATTTCTAACATTTGATTTCCAGAAGTAGCATCAATCACCATCCTTGACATCCTCCTGGCTTTCTTAGGTTTTGAAGAGCTTTGAAGTAACTTTGAAACTGTATCCACTCCAACTTTCATTGTAAGAATATGCTTTCTCTTCTTCTCCACTACTTTTTTCAGTCATCTTGGGGAGGCTACTACTATACCAAAATCTTCATTTCCACTAATAGTTTCTTTAGCAGCATTAGGAGTGATAGGTGGATTATCAATCGAAAGCGGAGAAGAGGGAAATTCAGAGTCATACAAAGGAGGAAAGATATTATCTTCAACGATCTGTTTAAAGATGACTTTAGAATTTGCAACCACAAGTTTTCCTTGATTGGTCTTCTTCTTAGGGGTAGGAGAAAGGACACTGTCTTGTTCACAAATGATCTTCAACTTGACTATTTTTTCTAGCCTATCACCATCACCTCCTGACTGAGAATTTTCACTAGAGGACCTCACAAAGGGTTTCCTTGATGATACACTTGCACCAGATGCTTGTGTAGACCCCTGTTCATTCTTTTTTGATGACTTAGGCTCTTGAACAGGACCAACAATTTGCTGCCATTTCCCATCCAACCAGTTCTAGGTTCTTTTAAGCACTGGGGCAACATGCACCCTCATATCTGAAATTTCATTTTGGCTCCAATCAACCCTAGGGTGGGATTTATCAAGCAATTTTTCATACGTAGGATCTATGATTGTTGAATCCTCAGCTACATTTTCAGGAATGTGAAATGACAGATTGAAAGACTGTATCTGTTTTAGTGTTAGCCTCATATAATCTCTTCTCAAAACTTCCTTCTCATCGACACAATCTTCCCAAAAATATTTGATAGATGGCTGATGCCGATATAAGCTCCCTCCATAAAGATTATGCTTCACAAAATGCTTACTATCAAAATTAGCTCTCATAGATAGATTTTGGAGGTTATATTCCTTGAGAATTCCTTCAACTCCCCTGGCCATTTGGTTTTTTTTATACACAAAAGAATGGGTCTCTAATGGGAAGGCATACCCTTGTTTACCCATGTTTGTATGCTTAATATTAACCATGGCCATTTTTCGACAAACTTCCAAAAATATCAATAAATCTTTAGGATACTGAGGTAATTTAAATGGGGCTTTCTCAAAATGCCCTATTCTCAAATAGGAAAACTTATCAAATTGGATATATAAGAACTCCCAAATTTTGATACAAGAGAAATCGATTAAGGGGAAAGGTGCATTTCTAGATTTCCATCTAGATTCCTCATGACCTCCATTAAAAATGCATCATTAACACGACAAAAATCACCCATTCCAAATTGTTTAGTGAATTGAGGAAAGCGTTTATACATAGGCATATCAAAAGTTGGGGTTCCTTGCAACTCCAACTCAAGCCAAAAGGACCTCTAACTACCTACAATGTACGTCAGGCAAGAACACATACAAAAAGTAGTAGTCTTATGGAAATTAATTAATTGCTCATTCAAATTGAAGCAAATAACTTCACCCCAATCAATAAAAATGTTCTCATCACAGACTATCAAGATAAACCAGAACATCCAATCCTCAAATAACTCAACCTATGGACTCCCAAAAATGCAGTGCAATAAAGTAATAGCATCTACAATTTCTCCCTTAAAATGCAATCTTTTGTGTTTACTCGACAGTTGTGACTTACCTTTCTTTTTAGACTTCAACTAATTTTTGGCCATGGAGTTCTTACAATAGTCGTTATTCACTTTGAAAATTTCACCTACCACTATGACAAACATGTATTCTACAGGTTCCCTTTTTGGAATCCCCAATGTGTGGGAAACAACTTAAGGAGAAATTTCTGCAATTACAGTTCCATCCACGGCTTTAATTTCCCATGTTTACAGAATGTACCTTCTCACACATGCACTTACCAGGTCCACACTCAACATAGATTCTAGAAACCTCTAGCCTGAGCTAGCCCAATTTCTAAGAGTTTTATATCCAACTCAAACTTGTCATCCCTCTCCAGGCATGCCCAAAATTCATCTAACTTATAAGGTTTGAGCACTGTATCCCTTACGCCTATCCAACGTTCACTCTGCATGAGCACAAATTCACGGAGAACGAATGTTTGCACATGAGATTCTGAGAAGTATTGGCCTTGGCAAAGAATGAGAATGAAGGCTAAATGTCTGAGTAAAAATAGTTTTTGCACTTGAGAAGTACTAGCCTTGGCAAAGAACGAGAATACAGGCTAAATGTTTGAGTACAACTTCACCACCCACTTATGCCATTATTTTTGATAGGATGTGCTTTAAATGTGGCATTCAATTTCATACCTTGAAAAGATAGCCTTTAAACTTGCATGCTTTTGGAAATTCCTAAGAAGATAACTCAAGTTTATTCTATACATAGCATTCAATGAGATGTCAGATGACGGTGCCTTTGAAAGGCAAGATAAGTCCATCATGTTGCGTGGTCACAGAAACTTGGAACCTCAAAACCAAAGTCTTAAGTTTCAATGTTTTTGAAACCTCTGACCCACTGACTAAATCCACACACCATAACTCAAAGGTTACGTATGCATGAACTTAAGTTACTCAACAAAGTGAACCAAGTTGGGGAATCAGGTAGTTATGAAAATTTAGAACTCTGTGACAATGTGACATGTCACATGGTTATAAAACTTGGAGGCCTAGCAACTAAGCTTTCTTTGCTCCCTTATTTTGAGTCTACAACCATACATCAAATGTTCATCAAATAGTTGAGTAATTTATGATATAAATAATAAACATATATTTTAAAGTTTTTTTATTTTTAACCATTCATGCACTTGGATTATCAAGGCCTTTATAAAATGAATCACAATGTCACATTAATAGTACAACCATTAATAGCATAGTAACACTTAACATTGCAAAGGACTTAATAAAATGGATTACAATGTCAAATTAATAACACAACCATTTACTTTATTACAACTGAATTACAATGTCACATTATTACATAGTACAAATAAAAATGTAAGCACAAGCACCAAGCTTCTATTGGATCATTGGTGAAAATGTAAATGTAATACATGTGTATTTCTTTATGTTTTACTTTTAAATCTACATGCAATTATTTATTTTTTTGCTAGGTAAAACACTGCTAGGGGCAGCACCCTATATTGATTATCAAAAAAGGATTACATAAGTTTTTGTTTTTCAAAAAACCACCCTGAAGGCCTTTTTCTATCAAATGACCTTCCCTGATCAACTAGCCCACCCATATTTTCACGCATTACATAATTCATTACAAAATTGGCCTGAATTTTAGTACATGAACTCCAAGACTCGAGACTGACTCAATTACCCAATTACTATTACTATTTCTATTCAACAACAAAAAATTGAAATCATACCCAACCAAAATTTATCATTCATCATCATCCTCTTGATCATCATCATCCTCTGACTCTATTCTTTTTAGGTACGCCTTGCAATTTGCAATCATCGGGTAGTCTGCTCCACATTTTTGGTGTGCTGGGATTTTGGCCTTTCCCTCTAGGTCCCAACCACCATCATCACTAACTACAATTTCCTCTGCCAGACCTTTGTCGTCTGCGTATCTCATTTCCCACCCACGTGGAGATTGGTTGTTAGCTTTGCTGCCTTGAGGAGAAAGAAAATGCTACAGTCCCTTTCAGCCCACAATTTTTCAAATCCTTCTGGTGCGATGGTTCGGACCAAAGGAAACTTCATTACCTCTCTCCCACTCATCCACATCATGTAGTAGTTCTGTGGAATGGGGATTTTCCTATTCTCATCCACATTACTAGTACTACATGAATGTCACCCAACCATGTGTGCACGAAGACCATTTGGGTCAATTTTTTGTTTATCTCTTTCAAGACTCCCATATGCAAAAGGACTACTAAGAACATTGTTGGAATCTCCGTATTTTCTCTGGCTTTGTGATAATCCTTTAGAAATTTTGGGCCAACCACTTGCTTGGTTACCCAAAGAATGAGTGGATGGGTCAAATTCATTAGCCCTTGTAGTCGCTTATTGGTTATTTCACCTTTGAAGTCATGTTGTTGCTTCTCCGTGTCCAATGCAAGCGATGTTTCTATTTTACTCCTCACCCACAACTCGCCTTTTTGGAATTTTTTTACCACTACTTTGAATTTTGTAAATGCAGTGTGATAAATGGCTACTTACTCCACCTTTGCATGCTTGATTATTTCATATATAGATAATACTGAATTTCTCAAAGGAAAAAAAAAATTGATGGCAACTTTCTTTTTTCATTTGAATTGGTTTATGTTTTACTTTTAAATCTGCATGCAATTATTTCATAAATAGATAATAAATTATGGGCCACTAGTGCCGCTACTAGCCTGATTCACGCTTGAACTGAAAAACCAACTTAGTTAATTCATGTATCTTAAGCCTTACATGTACAATTAAAAATTAAAATGTTTAATTTGATTGAAATTTGGCTACATGCAAATTGTACCTCTATCTGACAAGCTATCAAAATCCCCAAACTCCAATTAACACTACTAGTGCCACTCAAACGATATGAAATCATTACAAATATTGTTTCATTAAAGTTATGAGTTGTCCAATCAATTGCTTCGGATGTTCAAAACTAAAAGATTGAGAATTTCAAGTAAATGAAATGTAATACGTCGAGGCATTGAAAAGAGAGAAATGAGCCTTGATCTCGCCATGTGTCCACATCTAATGGTTCTAGTGTTATTCTGAAGGTTTCAATTCTTAAGTCTATTGCTTAAGAGATATACTTGTAGAATGCAACTACAACCATCCATAAAAAAATCATCAAATGGTCATGGTTATATTGATTTACCTTTACATCCTTTGGGTAAAACGTTCTTAAGTTTTTAAGCCTTGGTCCTACATTCTTCCTAGGAGGTCCCTCTTTCAAAACAAACTTTCGCATGTGCATATTTTTGCCACTTAAGTTCTTCTATCACTCATCGCCAAAATCCAACCCATCGGGTTCATTACTATGATGATGAGCCTTGATCTCCCCACGTGTTTGCATCTAATGGTTCTAGTGTAATTCCAAAGGTTTCAATTCACAAATCTACCACTTGAGAGATATACTTTCGAAATGCAACTATAGCTGTCCATTGAAAATTCATCAAATGGTAGTGGTCCATAATGTTACATGGTCGCTGAAACTTGGAACCTTAGAACCAAAGTTTGAAGTTGTCAAAACTTCCGACCCATCGACTACATAGATGACGAAGAAAGATTTGCAACTAAGGTTAGGAAAAGCACCAAAACCTCGACTTTGATGAATTAAGATAGGAAAGGTGGCAAGGATGGTGCATTTATGAAGTGAATATCACGAGCAGATTTTAGCAATTGGACATGACTGGAGGGTCGATGGGTAATTAAGATCGGTACGTGTGGAGTTTGGAAAATTATTACCTCTCGGCCAAGCTTGGAATTTGACGACCACCCCTACCTGCCATATGCAAATTTTGTGATAGTTTTATTCATTTAAATGCCTATCACTTTACGTTTTATGAAAAATTTAATTGTCAAAAAATATTTGATTTATATTTTTTTATATAAAATCTTTTATATTAAAATATTATTGATTTTATTAATCATACATATTAAATAAATGCTATAAAATAAATGTTGTTGAGTTTTTTTTTATAGTTTAATCCTTAAATTCATTTATCTAAAAACATAAATTATTTGTAGAAGGCAAATAAAATTTCAACATGCTCGCCAATAAAACCAAATGTTGTATTATCTTGAAAAAAATCAAAGTTGAGAATCATTGTAAACAAAATGTTATAGAATAAATGTTGTTGAATAAATCATATATATTAATATAAAGTAAAATTAGAAAGAATTATTCCAATTCTAAACTAATTTATATTTTTATCATAAACATTATTATATACTTTAGATTTATCTTCATCCATCAACTACCAAAAAATATTCCAATTTTACACTAATGATATAAAATATACTTTAGAAAGAATTATTCCAATTCTAAACTAATGCTATATAATATACTTTAGATTTATGTTCATCCATCAACTACCAAAAAAGCTGATTAGCCAACATAGTTTCCATTTCCAACATATCAAATTATCCCTAATCATACTTTCCTGAAATCTACCCTTCCAACCATTGTTTGTGCCCCAAAGTGTTTTACAATTACAATGCAAATCTAGGCATAAGCCCCAAAAAACAAAATCATAGACAAGATTTAGTACAATAATCTTTTTTTTTTTAAACTTGTATACTTAGATGCCTTTAATGAATTACCTGTCTCCAACGGCTCTATCTCCATTAACGGCTTCATCTTCTTCCTTGGACATAGACCCTTCTTTTCACGCATCTCTGCTCTAGTGATGTCTTTGAGATTCTCTATGACCTCCTTGACCTCCATTAGCTCAACGCAAATTTTGAGTGCTTGCCACCCGTGCTTCTCACCTTCTCGCAACAGAGCTTTGGTGTGCCCTTATGGTGACCTGATAAAGAGATGATTTAAATCCATGAGCTTTGGGCCTCCACCATCTATGCCTTCAATATTAACAAGCCCCACTCTTGGTATCGCCCGTTCTAGAATTCCTTCCATATCCTCTAAAAAATCTTCGTGAACCAGAGTTTTCATGACTTTCCTCACTACATCCACTAGCTCTCCTAAGTCTAAACCCCAAGCCATGACCAACAAATAAATATCCATATTGGTCATGTATCTGAGCTTTAATTTTTCAAAGCCATTACCCAAAATAAATTGAACTGCTTGTGCCACTTACACATCCTTGAAGATAAATAAATTCCGCAATTGCTTCACAGACGCTTTGCCAACGAAAGGGTCCAAATTCCTCCATGATGTCAAGGTGAAACTGGCCTCCATTGTTTCTCTGGTTCACTGGCTTCTAGACAACCACGCATTGCCAACCGACTACATGAGATGTGCGCCTTTAATACATCTCAATTTGCCATCCATCTCCATTAATGCCGATTCCAAAACATACATCCAACACTGAAAAAAACCTACATAAATGCTTCACTTTTTATAGAAACTTTTGTGCCTCCTCTTATTGAACAATGTTCAATTCGCCAATTTTTTTTCTTAATCATTTGAAAATAGGTTTAATTCTCTAATGAATTTTATTTTCTAGTTTGGAAAAAAGTTTTAATCACCAACAAAATTATTTTTTCTAGTTTGAAAATAGGTTTAATTTGCCAATAAAAATATTTTATTGGTCTTAAAATAGATTTTAATCACCAATGGAAAATTTTAGCGATTTTAAAAAAAATGCATTTCACCAAGATTTTCCACAGACTTCTAATGATTAGAAAAGATTCACCAATGGACATTATTTCTTTTCACAAAAAACGAAAAAATTTGCCACTAAAATTAATATTTTTATTGTGAAGTATACAAAATTTTCCAGGATTTTACACCTTCACTGAGGGGGGGTTTCTTAAAGTTTTCCCTGATCTAAAGTTGGTAGGTAATGGCTTATTAGGATCAAAAGTTTTAACGGGAGGTAAAGAAATCAAGTTCTTCTTTAGAATTTGTAACATGATGTTATGGAGGGTATCGGGTAAGGGAGTAAATTGTCTAGCCGGATCAAATGTAAAAGTATTTGTCTTCTTTATAACAGCCACCTAGGTATCAACACATTAGGTTGGTTGAGGGGCATAAGTTGAAGAAAGCATTTATTTTGTTTCCTAGAAGGTTGGTAATTGTTTTGAGTTTTGGATTCAAAATTTTTAGGATGACTAGAGGTAGGTTTTGTTTCACGACTGCTAACCAAGTTTTGATAATCACAAAGGGCGGTACACAATTTTATGAAGGAAGGAAATTTCATCATGCCAAGCTTATCTTGCATCTTAGTTTGTAAGTTCTCAATGAACATTCGTTGAAGGTGAGGATTGAGAATCTTTATGTTGATTTGGGAATAAAGCAATTGGTAGCATGAAATGAAGTTAGTAACCTTTTCATTATCCTCTTGCTTACATATCATCAAATTAGCTAATGCCATCTTAAGAGTCATGTGCACTTGGAAATGGTTGATAAAGGCCACAAAAAGTTCATTGAATGAATGAATTGAGTTATTCGGTAATCAGGAAAACCATTCTAAATCCTGTTATCTTTCAAGGACTTAAGGAAAAGCTTAGCCAAGAGCTTATCTTCAAGGACGAAATCACTACATAAGGTGGTTAAGCGGAAACATTGTTAGAAGGATCTCATTTCCCTTCATATTTCTCAAACCTAGGAATCTCTATATACCTTGTGGTATTGGTGTTCTTAATATCTCCAAGGATAAGGGATTGCTTTTGACATAGTATGACTTGGTTGGCCACTTTGATTTTGGTTTATGGTGGAAATTTTCCATTGAAGGGATGAAAGATTTTGTAAAATTTGGTTAAGGATGGCATCATTGGTTGTGCTTTGGTATGGAGGTGAATATGGTCGAGGTGTGTATGTGTTTGAGGGGGAAGTGAATGGAATACTTATGGGAGGTAAAGTGGTAGGATATATGATGTGAGATGCCACAAAGGTACAAGGATTGCTAGTGGAAATGCCCAAGGTAGGAATGAAATTACTAGTAGGTTGTATCATTGTGGTAACTTGAGGGTTGGTGTAGGTAGGAATAGAGGCAATGGTTGTAGGAGGAGGAATTTAGGTTCCTCCTTAACTTTGAGCATTATTCGAAATTTAAGCACAACTAGTTGATATAGTTGACACTCACAAGAAGAGGTCAATGCAAAAAGAATAAAATTTGATATAGTTGACACTAAAAGTGAAGAAGTAGAGAGAGAAAATAAATGTTTTGTTTTTAAGAGAAGAGAATAGAGCTCTAAGCTAGGAGCAAAAGAATAATCAACTAAAGGCAAAGGAAAGAAGAAAGAAAATAACCCTCTGGTTAGGGAGCATAGCCCCTTAAAATTGAAAGAACTATTTAATAGTATTGTAGATTTTGGTCTTTTGGAAGAGATAGCTAAATTGTTTCTAGAAGAAAATGATGAAGATAAGGCAACAATAGAAGAGGCTATAGTCAAGTACATGGTAACATTTGACACTGGCCTAGATATAATTGAAGATCAATTACCTAATGATCTAAAGAATATGTTGACTATAAGAAGACAGGAAGCCATTGAAGAAGATGCAAAGTTAAAGGAATTTTCCTTGGATAATATTGGTTCTTTACTATCTCAAGAAGATATGCACAAGTTGTCTAAGCTGTATAGCAATAAATTTAGAACAAAGATTAGAGTTAACACTCTTATGCGAAAAGACAAAGAAGATATTGAAATGTTGAGGAGAGAGACAATGCAAAAGGTAGAAGAACTTACTAAAGGGTTAGGAGTCCCTTTGGATAGGGAAGATCAAATCTCCAACTAATTTACACATTCCCTGACTCATTTACACATTTATTGACTCATTTTTTATAATTATTTGTTCTCTCTTTTACTAGGTATTAAGTAGCATATAGTTTAAACTACCCTTATTCAAGACTTATTTTGGCTTCATTAAGCACTTATCATTAATTAAATTAGAAGTTTGTAGAATTTTTTACAAATAATTAACAAATTAGAGATGTTATTAAGCGATTATTTGTGACAATCCTTGGTTCATAGGCATTCTTATTAAAGAATTAGATGCTTTTGGGTCTTTTTTGGGGGATGAAATCCTTTTATATAAACCATTCTACATCATTTCCATTGACATTAAGTCATTTATGGATAAAATTATAGAATAATGGAAGAGGATAAAAGGCAATTACGATGTGTCATATGTTGACCAAACATATAGTTTCTTCTACTACTTTTGATGATGAATTACCTCCTAATGAACTAGATGCAATTCATGTGGTTGAGGTTGAAGAGCAGTAACGCTTGCCTTGCCTCTACATGGGTTTTCAAGTGACTTTGATGAACTTGATATGCTTGGCAGGCATGCCATTGACAACAACCAAAATTAGTGTGCTTGTAGCATCCCACCTCCTTATAGGTTTTAGTAACTAATTTCATAGATATAACCGATCAAAACACCAACTTGCATGCAACAAGGAAATATGAGTCTTGACCAGAAGCAATTTATTAAGTGGGTAGCATGTTGCATATGATAACATTCTATCCCATTTTGAAAGAATGAAAATGAAAATTTTCCTTGAAATGATCATACAAGGAATTGGAAAGTCATACTTGATTTGTAGAATAAGATGTGCATTCTCTAAACCCATTCGTTCTTCTCAATCACCCTTGTTGTTTCTTGCTCCAATTAGTGTTGCATTGCTTGTTCTAATTGGTGTTGCAACATTCAAAATTAATGCATCCACAACCTATATCACCTTTCACATTTCATTAAAAGACAAATTTGTTTGAGCTTGGCCAATGTTGGCAACATTTCACGAGAGTATGGTATTTTGTTCAATATATTGTAATGGAGAAAATGCATTTCATCAAGTTTAAGTTGTTGATTAATAAGCAATCAATTTTTTTGTCAATCACTTCAATATTCTTGTTAACAATTTAAATCGATTATCCCTTGTCAAAAACATTATTACTATGTATGTTGAAGCTTTATATAAGACATCACTATAACTCAACATAATTATTATATTGAACAATATATTTTACACCAAAGTCGTATCCAATTTGAAAGAGGCCAACCTAAAATTTTCAATCAACAGTACTGGACCTTAGTCGACTATCCAATTGATCGACCCCATTGATTTGTTTCTTCTAATTTTTTTCATGCCCTCTACCACCTTCATGACACATTGAATCCCACTTGCACGACTGGAACTGTTTGATTTACTGGAGCTTTTAATATTTTAGATGTTTGCATATGTTCTCTGTCACATCACAACTTGAAAATGCCAAAAAAAATATCGTTCCTCACCTCACGCCTCAAAACGAAATTTGAATCCATCTAATATTTAAACAATTTCCAAATCAAATCACACACTGAGCAGCCCTAATACCCCTATATTTTCATATCTACTTTCGATCTTATATTTAATGCTCACCACTGATTTTGCCCATATATTACGTTGTAGATTCTTTGACTCAATACAACGAAAGCTGGATCTCCTTTGGAACAACTACAATCATCTTTGTTGTAGTTGGCATAATAGTTGTATCTATGATCTTTTATGCTCCCCTTGTCTATGTGGCCATAAGACTGAAAGCTAAAAGAAATGTGCCTCTGCTTCCTCCAAGAAGAATATGAATCCCCTTATGAGAAGAATCTCTCGATTATCTAAGTTCGTAGAGTAACCTGCTCTCTGTGGACGTTTAGTGCGACACACGAAAGGCTAAACATAGGGAAATTTTCATGACCCATAGTGGTCATGTTCGATGCTCAACCCAACAAGTTCATCCTCATGATCAAAGACAAACTCAAAATCATGGGCAGAATCAACTTTTTCATTTTTGTGATGATGTACTCTTCTTAGCTAAATGAACCCACACAAAAGGTATTCATTCAACTGTCTTTTATCATTCTTTGTCATTCATTGATTGGATATGTTTCAGTTGCCTTATAATGACAATAGCCAACCTTGGATAACCATTTAACTATCTACATGGGAACCCAAACAAACTGGCTTTATGGAATGAAAACAGTCACAGATATGGAAGACTAGCAAACCACTAGAAATCAAAATCTTGGAGCAGACAAATTTATTCCGTCCATAACAACAAATCATTCATGTTATTTTTGGTGGACATTACACACCATTTCTTAATTTTTTAGAGGCTACACGTAAGCTCATTTAGGGTTAGGGTTGCATCCATCCCCTTTATCTGCATGACTCAAACCACACGACTAATTTCCTTGAATAAAACTAGTGTAACAGTTGTATAAAAATGTAAATTTTGAAGCCTACACCATAATCTTGAAGGGCTCTTGGGTCTAGATTGCTGGGAAAAGTATCCCAAAAAGATATTACAAATTCGGACTAGCGGATTGATGGTTTAAAAGTTTCTCCGCTGGAAAAAATGATTTTGTTTCTATATTTTTTCATACAAAGTATTAATTCTTCCTTCCCTCTTAAATGCCAAATTTGGTTTTTCACTTTACATTCATTTCTTTTATTTGTTTTTATTTCAATTCTTTAAGTTTTCTTGTTTAATTTTGTCTTATTTGTTTTTGTTTCAATTCTTTAAGTTTTCTTATTTTATTTTGTTCTTTTATTTGAATTTCAAATAGACAAAATTAAATGCTCTTAAGATAAATATAAAAAAATATATTTATTAAAATGGGTTTTATTAATTTATTAGGTTGAAAATGTTTTTCTTTATAAAAGAAAATGATTTAATTTTTACGCTAATGGTTGAGTATGTTCTTTAACAATATTAATTATTATTTAAACTATTAATAAATAAGAGTTATATTATAAATAAACAATTAATTATTATATAATATAACAGTTATTTATAAATTATTATAATAACTCCAAATTATAGTATATATAATAATATTAAATTATAACACATATATAAAAAGTAATCCTATATAATAATACACCAATATAATAATAATAATAATAAGTTTATTAAAGATTACTATTAAAAATAGCATTATATATTAACATATAACCTAACACTAGTAGTAATAACTTCTAACTATAATAGGTTTACCTATATCATAATATTATTTTAACCTAATATATTACAATCCATATAAGATTATAAAGATTATGCATCTTGGGTTAATATTTTTCATAAGTTTTAATTTTTTTTGCTTTTATCCACAGTCGTTTCCCATTTTGAGCAAATCTCCTTGAAATCTATTGTATTGCTCTTTCCCACTGCGGTGAACTTTCTTAATAAATGAATGGCTGTACAGACAAAATTAGTTTTAACTTTTTGATAATTCGCAAAATTACTTGGACAGGGAGTAATTAATGATTTCGCATGTGAAATTCGAAATAAATGGTAAGAAAGATTTTTACAGTAAGAAAGAATATTTTTTATTTAATTTTATTAGATGTTGAGTGAAATTCAAAATAAATGGTAAGAAAGATTTTTACAGTAAGAAGGAATATTTTTAATTTTATTTTATTAAATGTTTGAGACTTCCGCATAGATATATTTTGGGTTAGTATAGTATTATCATGGTGATTTATAATTAATTATTATTTAGATATTTTAAATATATATCCATAAAAAAAATTAGTTTTTCACCATTGTATATATATTTTAATTTTACATTTTTATATCAAATAAATTGAAGTTCCCTTTCATTTGAATACTATTTTCTTTTTAGTTTATCCACATGTTGTTTTTATTAGTTATATACACATTGTTCTATTTCAACCAATATGTCTACACAAAATCAAATAAGGCAAAAGGCAAATACTGGTTTCTATTTTATTTATTTCATATGTTGCTTTTTTTAAATTAAACACATAATTTTCTATTTCAACCAATATATCTACAAAAACTCTAATATAGCCATACAATTGTTCTGCATATCCCATTGGACACCTAAAATGCAATTGTTAGTATAATATTTTTAAAGATTATAAAAATTTAATACCATAAATTGAAGCCGTTGATTGTTTCTATATAAAGTGTTTGTCTATAAAGTTTACTTATTTAAGTTTGTTTCTATATAAAGTGATTGTTTATAAAGTTTACTTTTTTAAGTTTGTTGTCATTTCTTACCTTTTTTTGTCTATATACGTTAGCTATCATTTCTCGACCTGAATATCATATCAAGTAATGAGACAGCCAATAAACTGCCAAGAAAACTAAAGGACAATTAGTGAGTGTCAACAACTAGCACAACCCAAAAAAGTCACAGCCACATAATAATGCAAAGATATCTGATCTCGAAGGAGAGTGTGTGGCGGCTAAGATTTGAATCTCATCCTTGACCCCACTTGTCACATTGAAATTTACGACTCCACATTTATTTTGGGCAATTTGCGGACCCCACCTCAAGACCACGGTCTTCTGCTTGCACACCATGATTACCGATTTTTATACATAGGAACAAATTTTTCCTAGACCTACTCTGCAATTTGGGTGCGTCTGCCGGTCACAAGATGCATGTGTGACGCTATCTCCTTTCACTTTACAGAAATTCCCTAAACTGGCTCAAATAACCTCTCTGTGGCACAGTGCATACACATTCCAAGTTTTCTGGAATGAGTTTTCACCTGTTGGAGAAGAGAGATTCAGAGAGATTTGCGGGATTTGTAACTATCTACAACTTTGAGCTATTTATGGAGATTGCATGAATTGTGGGATTTATCCTAATCTGTGCCTGCCTAATTAAGGCTGTTGTAAACCTTTATATGTAGATTCATTGTAAATCTCTATACACAAGAATGAATAATAATCCCTCTCTCTCTTCTCCCGTGGATGTAGGCTACGGCCGAACCACATACATCCTGTGTTCTTTGATTGTCTGTATGATTTGAGTAGTTGCTTCATGGTATCAGAGCGGGTCATTATTTCAAGCCATATTTTTTGAAACAGCTCTTCAGAGAATGCTATCTTTGGAATGTCTGCGGTTTGCTTGTTAATGAAAGCTGAGCTTTTTGACCACAAGAACATAATCGTGATGCTAAGTATCAGCTCCCAGATGCAACATCGTGCAACACAACAAATAAGCGGTTGATTTCAAGCCGTTTATCTGTTTCTTTTTCTAGCGCGCGTTCTGGAAGAACGAAGGATTTTTTTTTCCTACTTTTTGAGGGTTTTTCTTGGGTGCGTTTTTCCTGTGTCCTCTTTGGGTGGGACTTCATCCTATGCTCCCTGAGCCGATTCAAGTCAAATCTGCAGCAGAAAAGTCAGATCTGCAGCAGAAGAACACGACCTACATCAGATCTGCTGTGTACCAGAGAAGGGCGCGCAGTTTTTTGCATAAAGCGCATGGTTTAAAGGAGGCTGTTGACTACATCTTGGGGTCAAATCTCCATCCCACTTTTTTTTTGCTGTGCAAATCTGGTGTATTCTGAATCTGCTACGGAGATTTCATTGTAAGTGTTTTTTTTCTGCGTCTTATTTCCTGCTTTTTTCTCATGGCTGAGTTCGATTCGAATCCCAGTTGGAGACTTTCATCAGTTCCGTTAAATGGTATCAATTATGTAGCATGGTCTAGAGCTGTCACTTTGTCGCTTGGTGGCAAGAAAAAATTTGGTTTCGTTAATGGTGATAAAACGTGCCCTCAAACTACTGACCCAGGATATGAGGATTGGATATCCAATGATCAGCTTGTTCGATCATGGTTACTCAATTCGATGGAAACTCATATTGCCAAAATTTTCACTTTTTCTAATTCAGCAAAAGAACTGTGGGATTCAATCGCTGAATTATAAGGGAACCAAAATAATGCTGCCCGTATTTTCAAACTCACTCTTGAAATTGCTGCAACCCAACAAGGTGATAAAACCTTTAGTGAACATCTTGGGAATCTTAAAAAACTGTGGGACGAATTGAACCTGTATCGTCCACATACCACTGATGCCCAAACTCTTTTGAAATGAGCTGAAGAGGATAAAATTTTCTCTCTACTTTGTAGCCTAAAGCCTGAGTATGAATACATAAGGCGCAATCTTCTGATGGATGCCACATTACCCACTCTTGCTGGTGTTTGTGCTATTATTCAGCGAGAGGAAACTTGAAGAAAGACTATGAGCTCAGAATTCAAAACTTCAACGGAGAAGATTGAATCTAATGTCCTATTGGCTGAAAAAGATGATAAGAGAAAGCCTCATTTTTCTGACAAAAACAAGAATGTTTCTCGCTACAAGGGTAAGAAGGAACTATATCAATGTGATCACTGCAAGAAACCTGGGCATACCAAGGATCGTTGCTGGGAATTATATCCACATCTCAAATCAGAATACAAGGGTCGGAAGGATCATGCTGCTATAGCCGAGACGTCTCTTTCAATCAATCAGTTGGGTCACCTTCTTCAACAACTCAATAAGACCATCTCTTCTGGCAACAGTCTGTCCTCTTCGTCTCACATGTCAGGTAATCTTCATGCTTATCTTACTTCAAATTCAAAAATTAATTCCTGGATTATTGATTCCGGAGCTACTGATCATATGGCCAATAGTTCTTCCTCAGTAACCAATTTTATTCCAAAAACTGATAAGCATGATATCTCTGTTGCGAATGGAACTACTGTTTCAGCCTTAGGAAGTGGAAAAATTAGTTTCTTTTCTCATAATGCTCCATCTGATGCTCTGGTTGTTCCATCCTTCCTTGTTCAACTTATGTCTATTGGAAAAATTACTAATTCTTTAGATTGTGATGTCATATTTTCTCCAACATCTGTCATCTTTCAGGATCAAAAGTCAAAGAAGATGATTGGTAAAGGAACATACTCACATGGACTTTACTTTCTAAACTCCTTCAATAAGGCGTATCATGCCAGTAGTGCAATTGAAAGTCACACTTTACATAAACGGCTTGGACATCCATCCAACCGTATCTTGTCAAGACTTTGTCCCTTTGCTTCTATTGATTCTGATGTCTGTGATGTTTGTCAGTTTTCTAAACAAACTCGTTTACCTTTTGTCAAAGCGTCTTCTATGTCTACCGAGTTGTTTGAATTAGTTCACTCTGACTTATGGGGACCAACGCCTATTGATTCTTATGATGGATATAAATATTTTGTATTGTTCATTGATGATTTTTCTCGTGCTACATGGTTATACTTGTTAAAATCAAAAACTGAAGTGACTTCTGTCTTCAAAGAGTTTCATACTATGGTGTTTAATCAGTTTGGTGCTAAAATTAAAACTTTTAGGTCTGATAATGGTACCGAATATGTTAAAGGATCTTTTTCAGAATATCTTCAAAGCCAAGGCATTATTCATCAAACAAGTTGTGTCGGAACTCCACAACAAAATGGGGTGGCCGAAAGAAAGAATCGACACCTCCTGGAAACCGCACGGGCCCTTATGTTTCAAACAAAGGTCCCAAAACAATATTGGTCTCATGGTGTGTTGACCGCTGCATATTTAATCAACCGACTTCCCAGCCGTGTTATTGAGTTCAAGTCACCATTGGAGATACTCAAAAATAGGATACCTGACATCTCACACTTGAGGGTATTCGGATGTGTTTGTTATGTGCATCAGCAAGCAATACACAGAGATAAGTTAGAAGCTCGCTCTACTCGGTGTGTATTTTTTGGGTATTCTTCCACTAAGAAAGGGTACATATGTTATGATCCAGTCACTCGTAAAATTGTTGTTTCACGTGATGTCCATTTTGTGGAATCTGAATCTTTTTTTACAGCTTGTGTTGACTCTGGGAGTCGGCCACAGGGGGAGTCTATGTCTCACCCGGTTCCGCTTCCCACCATTACCAATGAGGATGTTGTTCCTAATCATGATGCAGAAGTTCTTGAAGCACCACCAATCCCCACATCTCCTCAAGCTGCTCGACGATCGAGTAGAGCAACTCGTCCTCCAGAGCGAATGAAAGATTTCTTTACTTATCATGCTACATCATATCCTATATAGGCACACCTATCTTATAATAATATTTCTCAGTCTCACCTAGCTTTCTTGAGTACTGTTGATCATAATCAAGAACCTAAGACTTTTAAAGAAGCTAACTCCATTGCAGTTTGGAGGAAGTCTATGCAAGATGAGCTGCAAGCTCTTGATGACAATAACACATGGGAGATTGTTAAGCTACCTCCAGGAAGGAAAACTGTTGGATGTCGTTGGGTGTACAAAAATAAATACAACAGTGATGGTTCCTTAGAACGGCATAAGGCCAGACTTGTTGCTAGAGGATTCACACAAACATATGGCATAGATTACCAGAAACCTTTGCGCCTGTTGCAAAGATGAACACATTCGGGTCCTCATTTCTCTTGCCGTCAATCAAGACTGGAAATTGTTTCAAATGGATGTCAAAAATGCATTCTTGCACGGTGATCTTAAAGAAGAAGTTTACATGAGCATCCCACCTGGGCATCCGCAAGAGGCCAAGTTTGGTTTAGTGTGTAAATTAAAAAAGGCAATCTACGGGCTTAAACAATCTCCACGGGCCTGGTATGCTAAGCTTAGTTCTGTCCTTATGTTGAATGGGCTGAAACGAAGTAATGTCGATCCTTCTTTGTTTGTTAAAAGAAGTAACTCCGGTATTGTTGTTGTGCTGATTTATGTTGATGATATAGTCATTACTGGTGATGATCAAAATGCAATTTCTAAGCTCAAAATTCTGCTACACAATAGATTTGCCATTAAAGATTTGGGAATTTTGAAGTACTTTCTAGGATTAGAAGTTGCCTACTCAAAAAATGACATCTTTCTTAATCAACGAAAGTATGTGTTGGATTTGTTACAAGAAACTGGTAAATTTGGAATCAAGCCATCAGATACGCCCACGGATAGTGGAGGAAAATTAGATGATACTGGTGCATTGTTGCCTGATATTGGTCAGTTTCAAAGGTTGGTCGGTAGGTTAATCTATTTAACCATTACTCGACCTGACCTTTCTTATGCAATAAGTTTGGTAAGTCATTTCATGCATGCTCCCAAGGCTCAACATATGCAGGCCGTCACCAGAATTTTACAGTATCTGAAAGGGTTCCCAGGTAGAGGTATATGGATGCGTAAGACTGGTCATAATTCTATTACTGCCTATACTGATGCTGATTGGGAAGGATCTCCAATTGATCGAAGGTCTACAACTGGATATTGTACCTTTATTGGAGATAACTTGGTCACATGGAAAAGTAAAAAACAGAGTGTTGTTGCTCGTTCAAGTGCTGAAGTAGAATATAGAGCGATGGCATCAACCACTAGTGAAATTATATGGCTTCGAGCTCTATTGCAAGACCTTGGTTATGGTTCGTCTCTACCCACTGAATTATTTTGTGATAATCAAGCTGCTATGCATATCGCTTCAAATCCAGTATTTCATGAGCGCGCTAAACATATTGAAGTCGACTGCCATTTTGTTCGGGAGAATGTGCAAGCCAATGTCATCCGCACGACCTTTGTCCCTACAACTCAGCAATTGGCGGATATATTTACAAAAGGTCTTCTAGCTCTCAAGTTTCAAGAAGTATTGTCCAAGTTGGGCTCTATTGACATTTTCGCACCAACTTGAGGGGGAGTGTTGGAGAAGAGAGATTCAGAGAGATTTGCGGGATTTGTAACTATCTACAACTTTGAGCTATTTATGGAGATTGCATGAACTGTATGGAGATTGCATGAATTGTGGGATTTATCCTAATCTGTGCCTGCCTAATTAAGGCTGTTGTAAACCTTTATATGTAGATTCGTTGTAAATCTCTACACACAAGAATGAATAATAATCCCTCTCTCTCTTCTCCCGTGGATGTAGGCTACGGCCGAACCACATACATCCTATGTTCTTTGATTGTCTGTATGATTTGAGTAGTTGCTTCATCACCTCATATTGTCCGGTTATGTCATCCCTTCAGTGATTTTTTATTATTTACTCTGGCAATTATGTCCTGGCACTGGCGGGCTCGTGTGGGTTACAAAGGGTTTGTTTTTTTCCATTCTTTGCAGTCTTACAACTTTCCCTTTTCTGACAGCATGGAATCCCTGACTTGCTTCCTAAATGAGGTCATCACCATAGGATTTGGGATCTTCTTTCTCCTCTACTGCTTTCTGTATAAGCTGAGGAGCAATGGCAGCAAATTGAAATCGCCTCCTGGACCACGTCCATGGCCTGTCATAGGAAGTCTCCATCTCTTGGGAAACCTTCCTCATCAGGCTCTTACAGCCCTGGCAAAGAAATATGGATCCATTGTGTTTCTCCGCCTGGGCTCCGTTCCCACTGTTGTGATCTCTTCTCCTGCCATGGCAAAGGAATTCCTCAAAACACATGATTTGGCCTTTGCAAACAGACCAAATTGTACACAAGGGAAATACATATGCTATGATCATAAAGATGTGGCATATGGCCCCTATGGAGCGTACTGGAGGCACATGAGCAAGCTGTTGACGGTGGAGCTGCTCATAGTGAAGAGAATTGATTCATTCAGATTCGTAAGAGAGGAAGAAGTGTTTGCCATGATCGCCTCCATCTGGTAGGAAAGCGGGCGCGGAGCACAGTATGTGTATGTAAAGAAGAGGCTCTCCTCCCTTACTCAAAATATTACCTGCAGAATGTTTGCCAGCAGGATGTATTCGGACAACGAATTGAGTGGAGGGATTGGCTTCAAACAAATGATTGACGAGATGTTCGCTCTGGCCAGTGCACTTTGTGTTGGTGATTTCATTCCTTGTCTCGACTGGCTCGACTTGCAAGGAATCCATGGTCGCATGTAGGCCGTTCACAAAATATATGATGTATTTGCTGAGAAAATAATCGACGAGCACATTCATCGTAGATTGGGAGAAAGAAAAGCGAAGGAAGAAGATCGTGTTAAAGATTTGGTAGACGTGATGCTCGACATGGCTGAGACGGAGGGGCAAACAATCTCACGGGTCAACATCAAAGCGATCATCTTGGTAAGTTTAAAAATTGGGATCTGCTTTTAAAATGATATTCTCTTTGCCATTGTGTATTTACTCAAAAAGAGAAGGAAAATTGTGCAGGACATGTTAGCTGCCGGAATAGAAACCTCGTCAACAACAGTAGAATGGGCAATGACTGAGCTACTGAGGAATCCTGTAACACTGGCAAGAGCACAGAAAGAGATGGAATCAACAGTGAGCAGAGACTGCAGAATAAAGGACAGTGATGTCATGAAGTTCAACTTCTTGCGATGCGTGGTGAAGTAAACTTTTTGACTTCATCCGCTATTTCCTCTGTTCATTCCGCACGAGTCGACAGAAGGGTGCAGCGTGGGAGGATATTTTGTCCGCCAAAGACACGGCTGTTTGTGAATGCGTGGGCGATGGGAAGGGATGAGAGGGTTTGGAAAGATGCTCATGAGTTCAAGCTGGAGCGGTTATGGGCAATAATAAGGATGTGAGAGGTCAGGACTTCGATTTGCTGCCCTTCGGAACAAGAAGAAGAGGATGCCCTGGGATTTCTGTGGGCATTTCTGTTGTTGAGTTGGCACTTGCTCAGCTTCTTCATTGCTTTGAATGGACTATGGATGGCGAGGTGGATGTGAAGGAAGAGTTTGGATTAACTGTTCGAAGAAAAACTCCACTGCTTGTCCGCCCTTCATGGAGGCTCACAGCTGAATATCCCTTTTAAGAGAGTGTTGTCTGATATGTGTCTTTGCATGGGTATTACATATATAGTATTATTATCTGATTCATGTTGCACTCCTCTAAAGCATTTTGCAAGTTTTCTCCATTATCTTAACTAATTAGTTGATGTGCATCATCTAGTCAATAGCTCCTCAATCTCCTAATTCATTTTGATGCAGAACAAAACCCATGAAAACATGTATGGAATGGTTACACAATTTCGTGGAAGGTGTTCCTTTATGAATTCAATCAGTTGACTTATGTGATTGATGGTTCAGAACGTGTTAAAATGATGCCAGATGATTGAAAAAGATCGGACCATTCAAAAAATTTAGCAATATAGAAAAAATTAATATCAATAGATAATATCACTACTTTAAAAACCTATTCTTTTTTGGAAATCAAATCTTTGCATTCTCTCCCATTCCTTTTTCAAGTTATTTTTCCTCATGAGTCAAAGAAATAATATCACTACTTTAAAAAGCTATATTTTTCTACAAATCAAATCTCTACATGCTCTTATATTCATTTTTAATTTATATTTTCTTCTAATGAAACAAATAAACATATAGTTTATTGTATAAATCTTATTATTTTAATTGTTCAATTTAAAAAAAAAAAATCTCTCAAATTAATGCAGTTATATATTTTTAAATTATTAATAACAAGAAATCGCACCTTGGTGTGAAATGGTTACACCGAAGAAGTGTGGAAGGTCAGTAAGGGAATTTTTTGGTCTATTTTTTACATACATTTTTGTAGTATACATGAGGTCAATTGATAGGCCATTGAGAAAATGATGTTTGTGCAACAAAGGTCTCAATAGAGAAGTGATAGCTTCAAATCAACTATGCATCTGCTTACAGGGATCTGAACACAACTAAAATAGAACATTTGAATTAGGAAGATAATAAGGCTCCATTACCAATAGGCTCATGTTATGTTTACAATAGGGAGAGGGAGATATGGGGATAGAAAGAGGGAGAGATATAGAGAGAGAGAGAGAGAGAGAGAGAGAGAGAGAGAGAGAGAGAGAGAGAGAGGGAGAAATAGGAATTTAAAGGTACATGTAGGAAGTGATGTATAGAGAGGGGTAGAGAGATATGGATAGATAATGAGATAGAGATAGAGGGAGATATGTAGGAATTTAAATATGGAGAGATAGAGATAAAGATAAGCCTAGAGATAGGGAGGAAGAAACAAGGAGTGTGTGTGTGTGTATGAGTAAGAGAGAGATATGGAGAGAGATAGAGAGGGAGGTATATATAAATATAGAGAGGAAAGTAGATGGAGTGAGAAAAATAGAGATAGGAGAGAGAAGTAGAGAGATATAGAAAGAGGAAGTGATAGGAAGAGGGGGAGAGGGAGGGATAGGGATATAAAGAAGAGATAGAGAGATAAATTTATAACTTGGGAAATATAGAGGGTGAGAGAGACAAATACAAAGACATAGAGATATAAATATATTAAGAGAGAAATGGAAGGAGATAGAACAAGGAGAGGGAGAGATAGAGATAGAAAGAGGGTGACAATGAAAGAGGGGGAGATGAAGAGGGAAATGTAAATATATAGGAAGTGATATATAGAGAGAGGTAGAGAGGGATATATATATAAATAGAGAGGGAGAGGGAGAGATGGGAAGATATAAATAAAGGGGAAAGAGTGAGAGAGAAAGGAGGTGATAGAGACAATTAATAGAGAGAGGGAGAGATAGAGAGATAGAAATAGAAATAGACATAGAGATAGAGATAGAGATAGAGATGGAAAACCAATGAGTGTGTGTGAGTGAAAGAGATAGATATAGAGATAGGGAAGGAGAAACAAGGAGTGTGTGTGTGAGAGTGATATATATATATAACTCATTGGTTTTCCCTCTCTATCTCTATCTCTATCTCTATGTCTATTTCTATTTCTATCTCTCTATCTCTATTTCTATTTCTATATATATATAGATAGAAAGAGAGAGAGAGAGAGAGAGAGAGAGAGAGAGAGAGAGAGAGAGAGATGGAAATGGAGAGAAAAAGAGAGAAAGAGGGCCATGTACAAAATAGAGGGAGAGAATTAGAGAGGGAGAGATGGAGCCTGGATGGAAATATAGAGATAGGAAGTTATATAGGGAGAGGTAGAGAGAGGGAGATATATATAGAGAGAGGTAGGGAGAGCTATATATGGGGAGATATATAGAGAGATATGGGAAGAGAAAGAGAGATATCTCTAAGTTATATCTCTATCTCCCTCTCTATATTTATATTTTTTGTTATCTCTCAATCTCTCTTCCTTTCTCTCTCCTATTTATCTCTATATTTGTCTTCCCTTCTCTCTTCCTCTATCAATCTTTCTCTCATTTCTTCTCTCTACCTATTTCCCTCTCCCTATCTTTCTCACCTTACTATTTTTTGTTATCCCTAATTATCTCCCCCTCTCCCCCCCTTTCCCTCTTTATCTCTTGATCTCTCGACCTCTATATATTTCTTTGTCTCCTATTTCTCTTTATCTCTCTATCTCTCTGTTTATGTGACGATACCTATCTATGTCTCTCCTCTCTCTTTCTTTATCTCTCTTCCTATCTATCTCTTTGTCTCTTCGTATTTATTCCTTTATACATGAATGCCTCAATTTTTGTATCTCTATCTCTCTTTTTATCTCTCTATATCTCTTTGTCTCCCTCTCTATTTCTTTATTTGTCTCATTATTTTCTCTCTTTCTCTCTCTATCTATTTTCCTCCTTAACTTGTGCAATGGGTAAAATGAAGAGGCTTTAAAGGTGAATTTTCATATCCTTAATAAAATGGCATGCTACCTTGAGCATAGGGTAAGTGCACCAAAATGGTACACAAAGGGGGTCAAAAGTGACCACTTTTATTCTAAAATAAGCTAAACTTGAACTTGGAAGAGTACTTTGAGATTCATGCACTCAAAATTTTAAAATATCAAAAGAACAAAAAATGTAGTACTCTGAATCTAGTTTCTTTAAACTACTAAAATTTTCCAAAAATAGATAAGATTAAGAGGATCAAATTCTTGATGCACACAAAATTATTCATATTTTTTTAGAAAAATATAACAGTGTTTGGTGTATGCCCCTCAATTTTTTTAGGTGCATTTAGTATTTTCAAAAATCCATTGGTACAAATATAGTTAAGAGTGAGTACTAGAAGTTTTATATTATTTTGTAATTTTTTTAATGATTTTTCAAAGTGGATGCATCCTGAAAATCATGTTACCAAGCATGTGCATAACATAACTTTCACCAAAATAATCGAAAATGCATTTTTTTCCCAATGTCTAAAGATGAAGTGTAGAACAAAATTACATTTTTTTTTCAAATTTGGACAAGTAGGTCAAAAGTTATTAAAAAAAGTCAATACATGTCTCTGATAACTATGGAAACATTAGTGAAATAAATTTTAAAAAATGTGCTATTGTAGTTCAAATGTAAAAAAAAGTATATGGTTACAAAGCTTAGAAGACGTGTGAAATTATGGTGGTAATTTTAATAAGATTTGATTTATAATGCGTAAACCTGATGATGAGCAAGTTGGAAAATGAGAATGGAGTATAAAATCATGTGAAAATGAGGCAAATGAACTATCCAAGTCTAGTACAAGACAAAATGTATACGTGTTTTATGCAAGCCAAAATACTTAAGTATTTTTTGCAATCTAAAATGCGTATGTATTTTCTACAAGCCAAAATGTGTACATGTTTTCTACAAGCCAATACACGTAGGTGTTTTTTGCAAGCCAAAATGCGTACATGTTTTGTAAAAATACAAAACACGTACGCATTTTGTGCAAGCCAAAACACATACATGTTTTGTAAAATTACAGCTAAAAAAATATAGAAAATAAATATATTGTTGGTTCATGAATCATGCAAAGAAAGTGAAATTATTGAAGAGGGGATAAAGCTAAAATCATCAAGCATCTTATTTTAGAGGAAATTAGTATAATCACTATTAAAATATATATATTTAACATTTAAAATTGGGAAACTATGTATTTATGTATGCAAAGGAAAATCAACACAATCCCAATTTCATGTATAAGTACTGGCTTGCACTAAAAGCATCATGTTCTTAAATCTAACTATCCAACTCTCTCTCCCTCCACCTCAGTCTCTAACTCTCTTTACATCTCTCTACGCATCATGTTTTTGATGGTGTATGATGGAGA
This sequence comes from Sequoia sempervirens, assembly GCA_007258455.2. NCBI lineage: Eukaryota > Viridiplantae > Streptophyta > Pinopsida > Cupressales > Cupressaceae > Sequoia > Sequoia sempervirens. The sequence continues at coordinate 144,418,112 of VDFB02193867.1, read as the reverse complement.
GTTGAGAGTTGAGGATTTAGGGATTAAATTTAATTATGTAGGTTTTAGTGTTAAATTATGAATGTTGGGTTTTAGGATTTAACATATAGGGTACATAAGGTTTATGTATTAGGGTTTACAATTGATGATATAGGGTATACAATTTAGGGTTGAGAGTATAAGATTGAGTTATAAGGTTTAGGTTTGAGTGTATAAGAACCTTGAGGGTTGAAGGTATAAGGCTTATATTAAGGTAGAGTGTAAAGGTGTTATGGCCTAGGGTTAAGTGTAGGGTTTAGAGTTGAGGGTATATGATATATACTGTATAGGGTTGAGGGTATATCATTTAGGATTGAGTGTATAGGTTCAAGGGTTCATCAGATGAATTAGACGAGTCTTCTTGCAGAGAAGATGAAGATAAAGGTAAGGAAATTGAAGTACAGGTTGAAGAGGAAGAAGCTTTAGAAGAGATCCCTTAAAACCCTAAGTATGTGAAGAATCATTCTAAATAATAGATCATCAGTGACAAAAGAAGAGGTTTATTGAAAATAAGGAAGTTTTCTATGACAAAAAAAAAGTTAACCTATGTTTAATTTCTAAAGTTGAACCTAAAATAGTGGGTGAAGCATGCAAAGATGAGTATTGGATCAAATCTATGAAAGAAGAACTAATGCAGATTGAGAAGAATCAAAATTAGGAACTTGTCACAAGACTAGTAAAGAAGAATGTGATTGGAACTAAGTGGGTGTTCTGGAATAAGTTGAATGAGAATGGAGTTGTTAGGAACAAGGAAAGACTTGTGTGTAAAGGCTACTCACGAGTGGAAGGAATAGACTTTGAGGAAACATTTGTTCTGGTGGCAAGAATGGAAGCTATTAAGATGTTTTTGTCTTTCGCAGCACATAAATATTTCAAATAATATCAGATGGATGTGAAGTCTATATTTCTAAATGGTGAGTTGGAAGAAGAAGTTTATATTGAATAACCAAAAGGATTTCAGTTATTAGATAAACCTAACATGGTTTGTAGATTGAAGAAGTCATTATATGGACTTAAGAAAGCTCCTACAGCAAGTGGTATGCAAGATTGGATAGGTACCTATTGTAGCAAGGATTCAATAAAGGTACAAAAGATAGAAATCTTTATTTTAAAGTTGAAAAATATCAAATCTTGATTTTGGTTGTGTATGTTGATGATATAATGTTTGGAGGAAATGAAAGTATGTGCAAGATATTTGCAAAAAAGATGTAGAATGAATTTGAAATGTCAATATTTGGAGAGATGAATTTCTTCCTTGGACTACAAATTATTCAAATAGAAAAAGGTATATTAATTTCACAATCAAAATATGTCAAGAAAATGATCAAGAAGTTTGGAATGTAAGAATATAATCTAGTATGCACTCCTATGGTTATTGGTTGCAAGTTGAGCAAGAATGATGAATATCGTAAGGTTGATCAAAGCAAGTACAAATCAATGATTGGAGGACTGTTGTATCTAACTGCTACCAGACAAGATATCATGCATGTAGTTTATCTTGTGGCTAGATTTCAAGAAGATCCTAGAGAGTCACATGTGGTAGAAATGAAAAGAATATTCATATACTTGAAGGGCACTCCATAACATGGTTTGTGGTATCCAAAGGATACTGATTTCTCTCGAAGTGCTTATACAGATGCAGAATGGGTAGGATGTGTGGATGATAGAAAAAGTACAAGTGGTGGTGCATTATTTTTTGGAAGAAAGTTGGTGTCTTGGTTAAGAAAAAAGTAGAATTCAATATCATTATCTACTACAAGGGAAAAATACATTGTTGCAGCATCTTGTTGCACACAAGTGTTGTGGATGAAGCAAACTTTGAAGGATATCAGAGTGGTATATGAAGGTACCATTTCTATCTTTTTTTATAATACAAGTGCTATCAATATTTCAAATAATCCGATAATGCATTCAAGGACAAATCATATTTCAATTTGATATCACTTTTTGAGGGAGAAGGTTGTAAAGAATGAGGTAAATTTAGAGTATGTGTCTACTAAAGATCAAGTTGTAGATATCTTCACAAAGACTCTTCCTAAGGATACTTTTGAGTATCTTTGTGAGAAGTAAGGGGCTATTAACCATCCTTCTTTCAACTAGATGCATAAGGATATGCATTAGTCTAGTGGATTTCAAGATTCATTCCTTGTTTTGGACTAATCTTAGTGGCTACCTTTCAGGGGAAGTAGGTAGTGGAATTGTTGGTTATTGGAATTAGGAGGAGTGATTGTTGTAGTATTATGGTGTGTAATCCTAAGGGGGAGTGCATAGAGAAGTGGAATATGTAGATATGTAGAGAAGGTGTGAAGAAAATAGAGTGCAAAAAAAGAAAAGGAAGTTCCAGAATAAATATAGGTATGTTTGATGTTTATGGAAGATTCCATATTGTGTTTAAGTGATGTATGTGGTCTATGAAACATATTTGGATCAAAATAAGTGGGTTCTTAATTGTTTAACATGGTGTTTACATAGGTTCAAATAACCTTAGGTGTTTAGAATAATTACGAAAAAATGCTTTGGTGTTTGTGGAAGCATGATGTGGTGTATATGAGTGGATTTTGGCCTGAATTATGGTATGGTGTGGTCTACTTTCATTCATTTCTACCATAGTCTAATTCTTAGTGCCGACCTAATTTAAATTTACATGTTTGAGGTGAATATTCGACCGTGTGAATTATTGTCAAGATTGTGATGGGTATATATGTGTGTTTTGAGTTGATGGTGGATGTATGTATGAAGTGTGTGATGCAAATAATGATGTGAAGTGTGAAAATATGAAGTACAATGTGAGCTTTCACAACTAAGACTACTGGAAGGAGTGAGTAGAAGGTTTCTACATTCTTCGGAGAGAGTTTGTATGTGCTAGTGGTGTAGTGGTGGATCTTTTCTATTGTACTAAGATGGATTTCTCATTGTAACGTTCTTCTTTCTTCTTTTATGTAATTTGGCAGTGACCCATTAGTAGTGAGCCCTTGTTTTCTTCTGGGTAGTGAGCCCTTCGGTATTGAGCAGGTATTGCATTTGATGTTGCAATTACTTTATATTGTGAGCTAATCCTCACCATGGTTTTTCCCTTCTTAGGTTTTCCACATAAATTTAGTGTTCTGCTATATGTATGGTGTTGTGTTTTCATCTTCTATTATTTTCTTACATGTTAAATCATTTTAAAAGCTAATAAGGTTAATGTGGATCTAAATGTTAATGAGGGTTTGATGTTTTAATGAACAACTAATTCACCCCCCCTCTTATTTGTTTTGTGCATTCAACAGTTTTAACAATTATTTGTGACAAAACTTGGTTCATAGGCATTCTTGTTAAAGAATTAAATGCTTTTGGGTCCTTTTTTGGGATGAAATCCTTTTATATAAACCATTCCATACCATTTCCATTGACATTGGGTCATTTATAGATAAAATTATAGAATAGTGGGAGAGGATAAAATGCAATTACAATGGGTGGTATGTTGACCATAAATCTATAGTTTCATCTACTACTTTTGATGATGAATTGCCTCCTAATGAACTAGAGGCATTAAATGTGGTTGAGGTTGAATAATAACTCTTATCTTCCCTCTACATGAGTGTTCCTCATGACTTTGATGAACTTGATATGCTTGATAGGCATGACATTGATAAAAACCATAATTAGTGTGCTTGTAGCATCCTACCTCCACACCAACTTGCATGCAACAAGGAAATATGAGTCTTGACCTAAGAAACTTATTAAGTGGGTAGCGTGTTGCACATGATAATATTCTATCCCATTTTGTAAGAATGAAATGAAAACTTTCCTTGAAATGATCATACAAGGCATTGGAAAGTCATACTTGATTTGTAGAATAAGATGTGCATCTTGTAAACCCATTCATTCTTCTCAGTAACCCTTGTTCGTGCTCACTCCAATTAGTGTTGCATTGCTTGGTTTAATTGGTGTTGCAACATTCAAGATAAATGCATCCACAATCTTTACTACGTTTCACATTTCATTAAAAGAGATAAATTTGATTGAGCTTGGTCAATGTTGGAAACATTTCATGAGAGTATGGTATTTTATTCAATATATTGTAATGGATAAAATGTATTTCATCAAGTTTAAGGTGTTGATTCATAAGCAATCCAGTTTTTTGTTAATCACTCGAATATTCTTGTTAGTAATTTAAATTTATTGTCCCCTATCAAAAACATTATTGTTATGTATACGTTGAAGTTTTATATAAGAAATTGGTATAACTCAACTTAATTGTTATATTAAACAATACATTATAATCATCTTTATAGATAATAAAATTGTAATACCTACTATAAAATTACTAAATTAATTAATTAATTAGAACCAAAAAAATCCAAAAAAAAATATAAAAAATGTTTTCTTCAGTTTATAATGACAATGACACTTAGTGAAATATTACAATTTGAATTGACAGGCATGCTTATTTAAAGTTTTAGGCCTCACTCAAAATATCTGAAGTGATTGTTTCTATGAAAACAAATAAAAAATAAAAAAATTACAAGAAATAAGACAACTAACAAATTGCCAAGAAAAATAAAGACCAATTAAATCCAAAAAGGACATAACCAACATGAATAATGCAAAGATGATCTGATCTCAAAAGAATAGTGTGTGGTGGCTAAGATTTCAATCTCATGTTGGACCCCACTTGTCACATTGGCATTTATTTTGGGCAATTTGTGGACCCCACCTCAAGACCAGGGTCTTCTACTTGCACACCATGTTTACCGACTTTTATACGTAAGAAAAAAATTGTCTTAGATGACAGATCACCCACTCTACAATTTCGTGGCAGTTGAAAATTAAATTTTTTATATATTTTTTTGTGTTTAAAAGATAACTTATCATTCATGAATATAATTAAAAATTTATATATTTAAACTACATAAAGCGTATATTTTAGAATTTATTAAACTTTGTAATAATGATGAGAAGTTTGTATGGATATAGTTGGAAGCTTTGATGTAATATATAAATTAATTAACAGGGAATCTATAATTTTAAATTAAAGCTTGCCAAAGTTATTTCAATATATCATAAATGAATTGTCATTGGGACATTGTATGTGGGAGGCATCGAATTAAGAGAATTTTTAAGTAATATTGATGAACTAAGGAAATTATAAGGGTGGGAAATAGGGATTGAATTCTTGACAAGTTCGCTAATTTCTATAATAAATTTGTCCTCTTTGATTAGTCTTTTTTACAGTAATGAATTGAAAACTTTACTAAACTTTATAGATCATTTGTTCTTTTGATCAGTCTTAAAATTGTTAATTATCATTAATTAAAAATTTTACGTTAATTTATGGATTATTTGTTCTCTTTAACTAATCTTGATATTTATAAATATAATAGATTAAAAACTTTGCCTCAATCTATTTGAAAAACTTATATAAAATCTCTAAATTAACTGAAGAATCTATAAATTTAAATTGAAAATTTTGCATTATATTTAACTATCTATGGCACCTTGTGCAATGGGTACGCCGAAGAGGTGTGGAAGGTCAATTAGGGAAAAATTGGTTTATTTTTTTGCACACATTTGTGTAGTAAATAAGATCAATTGATAGATCATTTAGAAAATGATTTTAATATTATTATTAATTTTATGTTATTTTTTATTATAGAATAATATATTAACTATTATATTATTATATAAATATTTATTATTTATGTTATTATTTAATGTGTTCATTATTATATTATTATACTATATTTATTATTTATATATTAACTATTCTATTAACTATTATTATAGAATAATATATTAACTATTATATTATTATATAAAGATTTATTATTTATGTCATTATTAAATATGCATTTATTATTATATTAAGGATTTGATTAAGTGTGCAATGGGTACAATAAATTATATCCTTGAATTGTTGGCATGAAGCGACTAATCGAATTTCAGTCTCTCTTGTTCAAAAATGTTTAATTTAGATTTTAAGTTTAAAATTTATTTTATTATATAAATTAGAATAAAAATTTAAAATATAATTATTTCTACAATAATTAAAATTTAATAATATGAATAATTATAAATTAAATTAATTCTAATAATTAATATAAATATAAATTTACTAAAATCTACAATAAAAAACTCTAATAACTAATCAAATACTTTTTTAACATTAAAAATTATTAAGAATAAATTAAACTAAAAGAAACCTCATCCACAACTAAGTAATACAGAGTAGTAGCAATCGAGATAGCACACGACATATTCTATTTATCATTAAATGCTAAATAAATAAATAAATTTATTTCTTGGAATGCAGGAATGCAAAATCGAATGACTGTAATATTTTGATGATAAACATGATTGCCATATTCTAAATAATTTCCATGCGCAAATGATGAATGGTGTAATAGAAGAGAAAAGAAGAAAAGGAGGATGAGGTGCTGATGCGGGTTTCTTCGTAGGCATGATGGATGGGGGAGGCCATGCCCTCCCCCACACAGGTTTTCTTTTGTGGCACCCTTTGTATCCTTTTTCCTCTATTTACTTTAATTTTGTTCTTGTTCAAATTTATTCCTCCTTTCTCACTTTTGTGGGAGGTCCTCTCAAGCATTTTTCATAGTTAAGTCTCGGCCTTGGCTTCCAGAGGCATTAATGGATGGGGGTGTGAAACCCCTCGATCCCACAGAAATTGGTGGTGGTCCACATTCGCCGCTTAAAACCTTCAGAGATGTCATTGCTGGTAGCAAGTCGATAATTCGAGAAGGTGCCATCTTTGGTGTCGTAGTCGAAGAGGTGGGTTCTAATGGCGAAAGGGAAATAGAAGGTAAGCACCCTGAAACCCTCAGTTATGCTAAACTTGTTCCTAGCCTAGAAATGAAAACCATTATTAAAAATGAAAGGTCTAGACTCAAAGATGTTGTAATTTTTTTTGCTGCTATTGATATCAATAAATTTCTAGCCAGGAAGTACATTGACACCTGGTTTTCCAATGTTTGGCTTGCAAAGTTTGGTATTCAAATTATTTACTGTAGGTTGCTCTAGCGGGGGTTGTTTGTCAGCTTCTTAAAAAACCATGAAATGCAAGAGAAAGCTCTTTCCAAGACGTATTGGAATCTTGGAGGGTGTATCTTCTGAGCATTGGCCTCTTCTCCGATGACCATCGCAGAAGAGGTCCTTAACCTCTCATGCCCCCAATGGGTGGTAATCAAAAACTTGCCTCCAAATCTTTGGAATCTTGTTCCTGCCCTACTTTCTCCCTTTAGGAATGTTGTTCATGTTGATGAGGCCAAAGCCTCTCTCCCTCACCTAGATGCTTGTGCCCAGTCTCCCTTAACCCTGGGATTGTGTTCCCACTGGGCATTGCTAACGAGGATGAAGACAAAACTATCCACTGTCTGATGGAAGTCTTGGACAACATCAATGCATGTTACCTATGTAGAAAAGAGGGGCACATTTAAAAGAACTACCCTTTGATAAAGAAAAATTCTAGCAAATCCCTCATCCAGGCCATTGCTACCCTTGATGTCACCCCTCCCCCTGACAATGGAATGATTGAGGTTCCCTATGGTAATCTTGGCATCCTCAGTGGCACACCCAACTCCACCCATCCCCCAGACCTTGTGTTAACCTCCAAAGCTGAGGATAGTAGGTCGAAAAGGGCCAAATCCCCTACTAGGCCCAACATGGAGCGGCAGGTGGTCTCTTCTTCATCTGTTGACACTACTCCTAGCGGAAGTGTGCCCATCAAGAATGTCTTTGATGCTTTGAATGGGTCTGAGATTACCATTAGCGAGGTTGAAGCCACCTTGATGGTGATTTATGCTATCCATCCTACCCCACCTATGTCTGCCCTATCACCCAACCCCTCGCTTAGGTGGAGCAACAATCAGTTTGAAAAATTAAATGCTCAACAATTAGTTTTAAGGGATATAAAGAAAAGAATCAAAGAATTTTTTTTAAATAATAACCGTTGGCCTAGTTCCAAGCAAAATAGTATAATGCAATTTAAAAGATCTGATGGGAAATTCAGCTAGGAAAAAATCCAACCGACTCTCATGATGGCAGTGAGAATGTGATAGGGGGCCATGGGGTGGATGACCTTCTTAACGATCTGACCTTAGCCACTTTTGCAAAGCACCCTACACAGGCCTTAAATGAAGGGCTAGAAACAATGTTGGCCTCTACAGGATTGTGGAGTATGGAACCACCCAAAACTCCCTATCAATTATGCACCAATGGGCATGGAATCCAACTGGAAAATAGTATTAACAAAGGAACTGTTACTATGGAAAACACCCCTAATATTAATGAAGGAATTGATCAAGAAAATAATAACCAACAATCCCCTGATGAGGGTGGCCAAGATAACCTTGATTTTAACACCACAATAAATGGCCACCTGAATAAAAGTGCCACGAAATCAACCGATGAAAATGAGGAAGTTGTAGATGAGAATATCACAAAGGGTAAAGTTGGGAAAACCCACTTGATGCACAATGGGCCAGGAAGGCCTAGGAAACTTTATGGAAGTTACAAAAACATACAATTAATAAAAACCAAAAGGAAAAAGATTAGTCTTGTTATTCAATCTCTTGTTGCTAAAAGAGCAAAGATAGAGGAGAAATTACCTAAGTGTTTTGAACAATTCAGGAGTAATCAAGAAGAAACCCCCATGATTGTTGACCATGAATCTTAATATTCTCTCCTGGAATATAAGGTTACTAGAATCCCTAGATATAAAATACATACTCAAAATGTTCTTAAACCTAGAGCCAAAAAAGGATATTGTCTTCTTACAGGAAACTAAAGCAACTGGCTTCACTTTAGAGGTCAACATGAGATTTGTTTGGAATGACTCTTGCCACTTCTCCACTAGACATGAGAAGGGAAGGGGGGCATTTTGCTTGCCAATAAATGGAAGGACTGTGTAACTAATCAAGGTGTATTCCCCTACAATAGATTGGTCTGGGTCACTTTGAAAAGTGAGGAAGATGAAATTGGGATTTGCTTGGTCTATGCACCGAATGACCATAAGGAAAGAATTCAATTATGGCAATGGATGGTTGCACACCTACCTTTGGTTCCCTGAATATTGGGGGGAGATTTTAATATGGTAGAAAACCTAGAGGACAAGTGGGGAGGGATAGATATGTCTTGAAAAGGGGCTCAAAGGTACTTCTAGCAGAGGCTAAAACATAAATTAGGCTTGGTTGACCCACTAGAAAACCAAAAAAAAGACTACAAGGGAATATGGTTTACTTGGTGCAATGCACATCAAGGCAATAGGATAATTTACTATCGGCTAGACAAATTCTATGTCAACAAGAATGCCTTTGGTTTCATCCCCGATGATTCTAGCCTCCAGGTTTGTGTGCATCCCTATACCCTGTTTGACCATCATCCCATCAAAGAAAATGTTGTTACCTTGAAAAGAAGGCTTGAGAGGGCACCCAAGTACCCCAAGTTCATACTCAATATTCGCTTGCTGCAGGATTGTGACTGTAGAGATGGCATAACATCCATTAGAGAAATCAACAAGTGGCTGCTTAAAGATGAGAGTGTTGTTGGAAGGTGGGGGTAGAATGTGGAGGAATGGAAAATGATGCTCCAGACCATTGGGAAGAAAATCGACATGGACTCTAGAAGGGAGGAGAATGAGCTTCAGAAAAAGCTGGTGGTTTCTAAAGTAAGGGTGTAGGCTAAGCCAACCAACTCTAAACTCATTAAGGCCACCACTTTGGCCAAGAACAAGCTTAGCAGGCGCTAGGCCATCAAAACCAAGGGCCTCAAAGTAAGATCCAAGCTAAACTGGATAAGCTAGGGGGATAAAGGGTCAAATTTATTTTTCAATTATATTAAAGAAAAGTGTGGCAAGGAATAGGTTGGACAAATTTGGGAGGGTGGAAAACTATATATCGCCTAGGAGGAAATCTTGAGGCAATTCCATGCCTTCTACAAGAATTTGTTCACTTCAAAGGGCTTAGGAGAAGTGAATTTGAAGGCTAGGGAAAGCATAAGAACAATCATCCCCAAGAAAATTGATCAAAGTAGTGCCTCAAAACTCTGCTAAAATAACCAAAGGGGAAATCATGAGGGCCATTCAATCCATGCATAACAACAAATCTTCAGGTTATGATAGGCTCTCAGTTGAGTTCTATAAAAATTTTAGCAAATGGATTAGTGAGAATTTGTTGCAAGTTTACCAGTAGGCCCTGGATAACAAATCCTTGGGGAAAGACATAAATAGAGGCATTATCAAGCTCCTACCCAAGGGGCAGACAAGACATAGATGAAGAACTGAAGACCAATAACATTACTCAATGTCTCCTATAAGATCCTAGCCAAGGTGCTAGCCTTAAGGTTGGTGGACATCCTCCCCCAGTTTATAAATAACACACAGACTGGTTTTATCAAAGGAAGATACATACTGGAAAACTTGATCACTAGTTGGGAGGCAATGGAGTGGTCAAGCATTTCTAAGCAAAAGTCGGCCATGCTTCTCCTTGACTTTGAAAAAGCATACGATAGAGTTGAATGGGCCTTTTTAAGAACAACCTTGGAGGCCTTTGGCTTCCCAAAGGAGTATTGTAAGGCAGTTGACACATTACTAAAAGATGTTGTGGCACATGTGGATGTTAATGACATGCTAACAGAGGAAATCATCTTGGGCAGGTCTATTAGGCAAGGGTGCCCCCTTGCCTCGACCCTTTTTGTAATTGCATTAGATGCCCTACATTACCTACTAAGGGATCAATCCCTCTCCCCCAAGGTAAAAGGATCAATCCTCCTAGAACAAAATGAGTTAATCAACATACAATTTGTTGATGACACAACTATTTTTATTGAATTGGAAGAAAGAAACTTGGAAATCCTAATGGGGAAATTGGAATTGTTTTGTCAAGCCTCCAGAGCAAAAATATCCATGAGCCCAAGTCCAACTTCTTGGGGTGGTCTGAAACTCCTCCCAGCTGGCTTCAAAAATATGAATTTAAATGGGGAGGTCCCAATAAGCTAGTAAGATACCCATGCATTCCTTTTGCAGTCAGTCCTAACCTAAAGGAAATGTGGGTATGGATAAGCTCTAAAATTGAAAGGAAGCTAGAAAAATGGAATAGGCAGTACCTTTCTTTTGCTGGGAGACTTCAAATTTGACAAAAGATCCTTGCCTCATACAACATTTATTCTACATCAGTCTGGTTCTTCAGCAGCTATCAGGTAAACACAATTCAAAAAAGAATTAGGTCTTTCCTGTGGTCTGATGGGAAAGGGAAGAAGAAGCAACATTCTGTGAAATGGGAATGGTGTTGTCTTAGCAAGATGGATGGGGGGTTGGGCCTAAAAGATCTATGGATTCAAGGCATTGCAATAGCATCCAAATGGATTGCTAAAGCCATGATGGGCAAAGAGCCTTGGAAAGTTCTGATAAGAAATAACCTACTACTCGCCACCCCCAAACAAGAAAAATCTTGGAAAAACTTACCTCTTTGTGATATTCTCATCAATAAGGTCCCCATGTCATTGGTTGGCTCCCTAGTATTTAAAAGTCTCTAGAAGGCCTGGGAGTTGGTGAAACACAAAGTGAAATTTAAAAATTGTGATATCCAAATCAACAACAATATGAAGTTCCATTCTTATTGTTCTTTATGGTGGAATCTCGAGCATAACAATAAGCCTCTTGCTTTACTCTAGGGGTGCTCTACCAAGAAATGGTGCAATAATGGTTTATGTAAATTTCAAAATATCCTTAATAATGGGCCTATCAAGCCCCTGAATGATTTAGTTGAATAATTTAGCTTAAATAATGTTAACACTAGAACTTAGAATTTAATTTTTGAAAGTTGTAAAAATGCCATATTTTCATTAACCATTGTTAATGAGTGTGATTTTGTAGAAGATTTAGTATGGATGCATGGTACATCACTATCGGGTATCAAATCCAAACAAATTTATAAAGAACTTACAAAGGATAACTCTATTTGGGAACATGTGAATGCCCATTGGAATCTCAATCTAACTGATAGCTCTTGGAATAAAGCTCTTAATTCTATATGGCAGAACGTTAAAGAACCAAAAAAAGCGTGTTTCAGATGACAACTTTTGTTACATAGACTTCCCACCAAATGTAATCATAGTGATACAGATATATGCAGTTTTTGCAGGGTTCTTGAAACTATAATGCATATTTCCTTTGAATGTTTATGCTAATGAGATTTGGAATATGTTTTGTAATGGCATGTGCAAATCTAGAATGGAAATGGGAAAATAAACTGGGTTGATATTATGTTTGTTTCAAAAAAACTACTTGTAAGGAATTTCAAACCTTTTGGGACTGTCTTAGTATTGAGATTATGTGGTTTATTTGGAGGGCTAGGAACGAGGAAAGATTTTAGGGGTGTAGAAGGGGGCTTGCTAAGTCTAATAAGAGACTCATTTTTCTATGATCTATTATCTTGCAGATAACTATAATGATGGAGGTCACAATGTCCAAATTCATGAGGTTGATTACGGATGGGGTGGTCAACAAGTTTGAAGTCAAATTTGGCCACACATGGCATTGATCACAATCAGGAGGATGCCAAGACATTCTTGAAGGCTCTACATGAGTTTCAAAGTGTATTGAACAGTGCAATTGCTAGAAATGTTGGTGCCTCCAAGGCTTTGAGGATGTTTCTATGGTCCATCCCCCAAAAGCTAGCAACAAGAGCTGCAAGAACTAAGGAATTTAGACACTTGGTACATCAAGAAAAAAGGATGGAAAGATGGAAAACAACAAAAGTGAGGAAGGAACTATGACAAGTAGACATTCAATTCTAAGGACAACTTACCTTTTGATGAATTTTCAAAGTAACTATAACAAAAGGGAATGTAATAAAGAAAAGAAAACAACGTAAACTGTAACAACATGCACAAATTGTAAACATTTGCTCTCATGTATCAGATTGTATATCATGTAACAACTTGTAACATAATGCCTATTTTGGAACAGCAGGTAACAACTTCTATATATTGTAACAGTTCAATGAAAATTAGGCCAACAATGGCCTAAAAGATGTAACAACAGTGTAATATTGTTCATAAACTATATTTAATACAAAAAAAAATCGAATGACTGTAGGCTTTTCCATGAGTGTTTCCAACATTTTTCGACTGAGAACGGCGAAGAAAAAAATAGTGGACAAAAAAACTTAAAAAATAGTCGGTGGAAAATTTAAAACGGTAAAGAAATGACTGAGGGCCGAAATTTTCATTTTAATAAACATACTTTAAAACCCTTTCCAAAACCTTCTTTTGAGGCTGTAGCTCGCCAAAATGACTAGCAAGGAAGAGTTTGGAGGACCAGAAACCAATAGGCGGGGAAAGCAGGAAAAAATGATGAAAAGTAGTCAACAAAATGATGAAAAATAATGCACGGCTAAGATTCATTGAACCCCCTTGCAGGCCCTCTCGCTTGTGAACCGTTGACGGGCAAAGTAAGCTTCACAGGCTCAAATAAGGACACACCTTCAAAGTAAAAACAAAAAAATCTCTTCTTACAATATTATATAACATAACTCTAGCAGAAGATTCCCTGTCTTCGTATGTGTCTTTTGAACTGCCAGCCCATTGAAGTTGATCAAACATTATTTGGTTTGGGGTTCAAATTCGGCACGTACGAGTCTGTCAGTCACAAGATGCATGTGTGACTCTATCTCCTTTTATTTTACAGAAATTTGCTAAACCGGCTCAAATAACCTGTGTGGCACGATGCATATGCATTCCAAGTTTTCTGGAATGAATCTTCACCTCATGTTGTCTAGTTATCTCAGCCCTTCAGTGATTTTTTATTATTGACTGGAAAGTATGCTAAAAAGAGTTTGTTGTAGGTTTCCATTCATTGTAGACTCACAACTTTTCCTTTTTCTCATACCATGGAGTCCCTGACTTGCTCCTTGAATGAGGCCGTGACTATTGGACTTGGGATTTTCTTCTTCTTCTACTGCTTTTTGTACAAGCTGAGGAGAAATGGCAGCAAATTGAAATTGCCTCCAGGACCACGTCCATGGCCTATCATAGGAAGTCTCCATCTCTTGGGAAACCTTCCTCATCAGGCTCTCGCTGCACTGGCAAAGAAGTACGGATCCATTATGTTTCTCCGTTTGGGCTCCGTCCCTATTATTGTGGCGTCTTCTCCTACCATGGCAAAAGAATTCCTCAAAACGCATGATTTGATCTTTGCACAAAGACCAAACAGTACATTGGGGAAATACGTATGCTATGATCATAATTGTTAATTTATGTAGCTTGGATAGGTGTCTCCATTCCCAAGTAGTGTTATTTAATTATTTTCTAGAGACCTCCAGAAAGGGCTGAGTTGTCTAGATAATTATGTAATTAAATAAATTGATTTCCCTAGAGACTTCTAGAATCTAGTTAGTTAGGGTTGTTAGAGTCTATTTAATCTTAGCCATTGATTGAGATTAAATCATGGCCATTGGTTTTCCAATGAGAAAATTATAAAAGGGGATCAATGGGCATTTGGAGTACACACAAGTATAGAGTTGAGAAAGACTTGCAGTGATAGCAAGTAAATTTGCAGTGAGAGCAAATAGTCTTGCAGTGTTAGCAAGGGCGCAGTGTTAGCGTTGGGGATAGTAGCTGTGGAATTTCAGCAGGAAAAATTGAGGGAAGAATTTCCGGAGAAGAATATTGCCGAAGCTCTGCCAGTAAGAGGCAAGCAGTTTTGTATTCCTTAATTTGCTGAAGTTTAATATAATTCCTCATTTGCAGTAGTGGTTTTCCCTTCGGGGTTTTTCCACAGACAATTTGTCCAAAAATATTGTGTTCATTATTGTGAATGTTTTCTTCTCTATTCCTGTGAGTTTTTATTGGTGAAGTTGTAGTTGTGTTATTTTTTGATATTTGCTGAGAATTAATTTTTTAGAGTCAAATAATCTATGTATTAGATAGGAGATTAATAATTAGTAACTACAATAGAATTTTCACATGGTATCAGAGCTAATCTGAGGGCAGACAAAGCTCAGCGCAGGAAAGAGGGTTTATAAAACCTAGTTCTACCTCTTCAGAATTATTATTATTTATTTTCTTTTATCTTTTGAGATGGCCTCAGCAGGTTTAAGAGATTAGGACAAATTGGATGGAGCCTCAAATTTTGGTGTCTGGAAAGCCAGAATTTATTTGTTGCTGGAAGAGAATGGGATCAAGGAATATGTGACCAGTGTTGTACCTGTACCTACAGATCCAGCACAACTCTTAGCATATAAGAAGGAAGATTCCAAGGCGAGGAGGCTGATTCTTGATGGTGTCAAGGATCATATTGTTCCACATGTCGTAGAGTTAGATACAGCGAAGAAGATGTGGGATGCCATTTTGAATCTGTACCAGAATGCTACCACTAACCGGAAGCTGATTCTCAGAGAAAAGTTGAGGAATACTCGGATGAAAAAGGGAGAGGACGTGACAAGTTACCTCACCAGACTCAGACTTGTGAAGGATGAGTTGGCTGTTGTTGGAGATAATCTAGGTGATGACGAGCTAGTGCTGATAGCCCTAAATGGGTTTACTAAGCAGTGGGATGTCTTTGTTCAAGTTATTAATGGATGAGACACCTTGCCGAGTTGGGATCGACTCTGGAGTGACTTCACTCAGGAGGAGCTTAGACTAAGTCTTGTCAGTAGGACCAGTAGCAAGAGTCAGCAAAGTGAGGTAGAACAGGAGAACGTTGCCCTTGCAGGAAAAGGGAAAGCAAAGAAGTGGTCTAGTAAAGGATCAAATCCACAAGGTGAGAAGAAGAAGAAGGACTTATCTAAAGTCAAGTGCTATGGCTGTCACGAGTTTGGCCACTATGTCAGTGATTGCCTGCAAAGGAAGAAAGGAAAGAAGCAGACATCAACTTCAACAAGTGTAGATGAGCTCCCTAGTAGAATGGAGGATGAGTTCGCTCTCATAGCTTGTATGGCGAGCTCAACCTCACAAGGTGTTTGGTATATAGATAGTGGGGCATCATTTCATATGACAGGAGTTAGAGAGTACTTCTCTAGCTATAAGGAGGAGGACATCAGAATGCAGATTTCTATGGGGAACATGTCCAAACTCAATCCAGTTGGGAAAGGGACTGTTCTATTTCAGAGGGAGAATGGTAAGCGGATTCCCATTCATGATGTGTTGCATGTGCCAGGCTTGGGTATGAATTTGATTTCCATATCTGTCCTTCAGGATAAAGGTTACAATGTACTCTTTAGAGGGGCAAGTGTGTTAATCAAGCACAAGGATTGGAAATCACCCATAGCTATTGGAGTTAGGAGCGGCCGGCTTTACAGGTTGCAGTTTGATACTCATAAGGCACTGATGAGCAGTAGTAATTCTAGAGATCAAGGAGAGCTATGGCATAGGAGGATGGGCCATATACATCATGGAGCACTTAAAATGCTTCGTAAGGCTGTGACAGGTGTTCCAGAGGTGAGCACAAAGCATGATGATGTTTGCAAGGGATGTGTGTTGGGGAAGTTTGCGAAAGCAACTTTTCCAAGGAGTGACACTAGATCCAAGGGTGTTCTTGATCTAGTACATTCAGACATATGTGGACCAATGTCGACGAAGTCTCTCAGAGGATATGAGTACTTTGTTACTTTTATTGATGATTTCTCCAGGAAGACCTGGATATACTTCTTGAAGACCAAGGATGAGGTTTTTAGTCGCTTCCAAGAGTTCAAAGCTCTTGTGGAGAATTTGACAGGGAGGAAGATAAAGGTTCTTCGGTCAGACAATGGAGGCGAGTACAAAGGGAAAGAGTTCGAGTTTGTACAGGGAAGGAATCAAGAGAGAGTGGACTATTCCTTACAACCCACAACAGAAAGGGGTTGCTGAGAGGAAGAATCGGTCTATATCAAAGGCAGCAAGGGCTATGCTGTATGACCAGGATATGCCACGTTACTTATGGGCAGAGGCATGCAGTACAACAGTGTACATACAAAACAGGGTTCCACATAAGGTATTGGGCAAGATGACACCAAAGGAGGCGTTCTCAGGGAAGAAGCCAGATGTCAGCCACTTCAGGATATTTGGGAGTTTGGCATATTGTCACATTCCAGGTGCGACACGTTCCAAGTTAGATCAAACTGCAGAGAAGGGGTACTTTGTGGGGTACAGTGAAACCTCAAAGGCATATCGGATATTTATTCCAGGGACCAGGAGGACTATAGTTAGGCATGATGTCAAGTTCATGGAGGACAAGGCATTCAGGAGGTCCAGAGATTTGCCAGCAGATGATCAGAGTGAGCAGTTAGTGGAAGCTCCAAGGATCGTTCAACCAGAGCAAGGACAGCGAAGCTCGAGTACAGTTACTAGTACATGCACAAGCTCAGGTGCTGAGAATTCGCAGAGTATGGAGCAGCAGATGCAGCAGATCCAAGAGATGCATCAGGGTGATATGGAGGTTGATACTTCATCCTCTACAGTTGGTAGCAAGAACCAACAGTCACAAAGTGATACTCAGGAGTTTGTGGGAGCTCCTAGGATGAGTAGTAGACAGCGGAGACAACCAGCCAGGTATGATGACTATATGGCATTAGTTAGTCAGTTGGTAGATAGTGAACCTTCTAGCTATCAGGAGGCTGCACAGCAACAAGTGTGGCAAGATGCAATGGTTGAGGAGTATACCTCAATAGTGCAGAAAATGTGTGGGAGGTTGTGCCTAGACCAACAGATAGGGCAGTGGTTGGATCACGCTGGATCTATAAGATCAAGCATGGTGTAGATGGTGCATCGAGAAATACAAGGCAAGGTTTGTGGCCAAGGGGTTCTCTCAGAAGGAGGGAATTGACTATGAGGAGACATTTGCTCCAGTGGCCAGGTATACTTCTATACGAGTCGTGATCTCTCTTGCAGCACAGATGGGATGGCAGATCCATCAGATGGATGTCAAGACGACATTTCTTAATGGTGAATTGAAAGAGGAGGTATACATAGAACAACTAGAGGGCTTTGTGGCACACATCAGTACAACCCACGTGTGCAGATTGAAGAGAGCTTTGTAAGGACTCAAGCAGGCTCCCAGGGCGTGGTATGAGCACATTGATAAATAC
Source organism: Sequoia sempervirens (assembly GCA_007258455.2). Classification (NCBI taxonomy): domain Eukaryota; kingdom Viridiplantae; phylum Streptophyta; class Pinopsida; order Cupressales; family Cupressaceae; genus Sequoia; species Sequoia sempervirens. Next base: position 144,400,035 of record VDFB02193867.1, on the reverse strand, counting down.
TTGTAGGGAATGGGCTTCGTGAAGAGTGAAGTGGATGCTAACCTCTACTACTTGGTGGTTGGGGGTGAGGTTCTCATTCTTGTTCTTTATGTGGACGACTTTTTTTTAACAGGTTCACTAGGGCTCATAGAGGAAAGCAAGAGGGACCTTGCAACAGAGTTCGAGATGAAGGATTTGGGGCTTATGCACTACTTTCTAGGCATGGAGGTATGACAGACAGATGGAGAGATTTTCCTTGGACAAGGGAAATACTACATCAAAATCTTGAGGAGGTTCGAGATGGAAGATTGCAAAGCCATGTCTACTCCTATGATCACGAATTGGAAGAAGGTAGAGACATCCAGAGAGGAGGATGTAGACCCCACCTTATACAGATAGTTGATTGGGTCTCTCATGTATTTGGTCAACACTAGGCCAGATATATCCTTTGCAGTAAACTCTCTTAGTCAGTTCATGGTCGAGCCGAAGAGAGTGCATTGGACAGCGGCAAAGCATGTGTTGTGGTATTTGTGTGGTACAATCGAGTATGGAATCAAATATGCTCGAGGTGATGGTATCAGGTTGATAGGCTATACTGACGCAGATTGGGCAGGCAATACAACGGACAGGAAAAGCACTTCAGGGTGTTGCTTTAGCTTGGGATCAGGAGTTGTCTCTTGGTATAGCAGGAAGTAGAAGTCTGTGGCTTTGAGTTCTGCAGAGGCAGAATACATAGCAGCTAGCATGGCGACGTGTGAGGCGATATGGCTTCGGAAGTTGCTAGTGGCCTTGTTTGGTCAGAGGGTTGAGACTATGGTGATACACTGCGACAATCAGAGTTGCATCAAGTTGACTGAGAATCTGGTGTTTCATGATAGCTCTAAGCATATAGACATTAGATATCATTTCATCAGAGATTGTGTACAGCGCGGGATTGTTCAGCTACAGTATATACCTACAGATCAGCAGGTAGCAGACATTTTGACTAAGGCATTGGGGAAGGCGAAATTCATCTTCTTCAGAGATAAGTTGGGTGTCATGCAGAACACCTTCCTCGCTAAGAGGGAGTGTTAATTTATGTAGCTTGGACAGGTGTCTCCATTCCCAAGTAGTGTTATTTAATTATTTAATTATTTTCTAGAGACCTCCAGAAAGGGCTGAGTTGTCTAGATAATTATGTAATTAAATAAATTGATTTCCCTAGAGACTTCTAGAATCTAGTTAGTTAGGGTTGTTAGAGTCTATTTAATCTTAGCCATTGATTGAGATTAAATCATGGCCATTGGTTTTCCAATGAGAAAAGTATAAAAGGGGATCAATGGGCATTTGGAGTACACACAAGTATAGAGTTGAGAAAGACTTGCAGTGATAGCAAGTAAATTTGCAGTGAGAGAAAATAGTCTTGCAGTGTTAGCAAGGGCCCAGTGTTAGCATTGGGGATAGCAGCTGTAGAATTTCAGTAGGAGAAATTGAGGGAAGAATTTCTGGAGAAGAATATTGCCGGAGCTCTGCCAGTAAGAGGCAAGCAGTTTTGTATTCCTTAATTTGCTGAAGTTTAATATAATTCCTCATCTGCAGTAGTAGTTTTCCCTTCGGGGTTTTTCCACGAACAATTTGTCCAAAAATATTGTGTTCATTATTGTGAATGTTTTCTTCTCTATTCCTGTGAGTTTTTATTGGTGAAGTTGCAGTTGTGTTATTTTTCGATATTTGCTGAGAATTAATTTTTCAGAGTCAAATTATCTATGTATTAGATAAGAGATTAATAATCAGTAACTGCAATAGAATTTTCACAATAATAACATGGCGTCTGCCCCCTATGGTGTGTACTGGAGGCACATCAGAAAGCTGTGCACGGTGGAGCTGCTCACGGTGAAGAGAAATGATTCTTTCAAATTTGTGAGAGAGGAAGAAGTGTCGGCCATGATCGCCTCCATCTGGGAGGAAAGTAGATGCGGAGTGCAGTGTGTGGATGTGAAGAAGAGGCTCTCCTCGCTTACTCAAAATATTACCTGCAGAATGTTTGCTAGCAGGATGTATTCCGACAATGAATTGAGTGGAGGGCTTGGCTTTAAACAAATGACTGACGAGATGTTCGCTGTGGCCGGTGCATTTTGCGTCGGCGATTTCATTCCTTATCTCGACTAGCTCGACTTGCAAAGAATTCATGGTCGCATGGAGGCCGTTCACAAAATATACAATGCATTTGCTGAGAAAATAATCGACAAGCACATTCATCATAGATTGGGAGAAAGAAAAGCGAAGAAAGAAGACCGTGTTAAAGATATGGTAGACGCGATGCTCGACATGGCCGAGACAGAGGGCCAAACAATCTCATGATTCAACATCAAAGCAATCATATTGGTAAGTTAAAACATTAGGATTAGATTTAAAAAATCCTGTTCTGTTTGCTAGTGTGTATTTACTCAAGAAGAGAGAGAAAATTGTGCAGGACATATTAGCTGCCAGAATAGAAACATCATCGACAACAGTAGAATGGGCAATGAGTGAATTGCTGAGGAATCCTACAACGCTGGCACAAGCGCAGCAAGAGATGGAATCTGCAGTGGGCCGAAATCACAGAATAAAGGAGAGTGACATCATGAAGCTGGACTACTTGAGATGCGTGGTGAAGGAAACTTTTCGACTTCATCCGCCAGCTCCTCTACTCATTCCGTACGAGTCGATGGAAGGGTGTAGCATTGGAGGATATTTTGTTCCGCCAAAGACGCGGCTGTTTGTGAATGTGTGGGCGATAGGAAGGGATGAAAACGTTTGGAAAGATGCTCATCAGTTCAAGCTCGAGCAGTTTATGGGCAATAAAAAGGATGTGAGAGGTCAGGACTTCGATTTGCTGCCCTTCGGAACAGGAAGAAGAGGATGCCCTGGGATTTCCATGGGTCTTTTTGTTGTTGAGTTGGCACTTGCTCAGCTTCTTTATTGCTTTGACTGGACTGTGGAGGGCGAGGTGGATGTGGAGGAAGAGTTTGGATTAACTGTTCCTAGAAAAACTCCACTGCTTGTCCGCCCTTCATGGAGGCTCACAGCTGAATATACTATTTAACAGAGTGTTGTCTCATAGGTGTCTTTCCAGGGCTATTATCAGATTCATGTTTTAAGTTTTTCCCCTTATCTTACCTGATTAGTACATGTGCATCACCTAGTCCACAGCTCAATCTCCTACCAAAACCCACTAAAATGGAGGACTTTAAGAGTTGGCTTTCGCCGCCCCTTCCCTTCGAACAAGAGTTGTCTCCATCTGATAGGCGGAGGAGAGAGGGTGAGATCAGTGCCCAACCATTCCAAGACTGGGTAGAGATCCCCAATTTCGAAGCATCTCCCAGGAGACCTATTCCTTCGGGTAGCCTATCTGTAGCCCGTACTATTTAAAGGAACATATCCATATGCTATAGCCCGCTATATAATAGCTATATAAACTATCCCCGGGCGATTATAAGGATTTCAACTATTAGAATTTGCTTTTGGTAAGATTATCACAATGCAAATTGTTTAACTCATAGATTAATGTTTGTCCTTTCAAATCAATGAGGTGTGAGAATTTTTTAAACTCAAACAAATATTTATCTTTTCAAATGTGAATATGTAATTTTTTTAACAAAAAAAAATATTTAAAAAACTATTTATTAACAATGTGATTGGTTGTTTTTTTTATCTATTCTCGTAGTCTTCATGTTAAATGAGAAAAATAGGTATTAATTTTGGATAAACGATGGCGAATTTCATCCACAAAGTTCCTATGAAGTGATAATTTAAAATACTTTGTCTGCAGTTGGTTAGATTTGGTTTATCAATCATCTATTTTATTGGTTGTAGGAGTTAACAAGAATAAGTCTAGATATTACAACTTCGTGTATGCACGTTAATATGCCAAACTTTTAAAAGAAACATGGTTGTTAATTATGTAGAAGAGTTCAATGACCTTGTCATGCTCTTGGAAATATCAAAGGATTTTATTCTAGGTTTGTGTTTTGGAGATGGTTGTGTAGGTGGAGTATCTAAGGTCTAATGGAGATCAAGAAGACCATAAACAAGATGCACTTCTTAAAAATGGCAATAGAACACTACATGTTGACATCTACAAATTGAACCTCCTCAAAAGGGTATGCATGTACAAATTTTCAGCCATTTGATCATTAGTTAACCTCAACTATTGTGGTCTTGAATCATTGCAAATGTTGTTTCATGTTTTAGACTTTGTGGGTGTTTTATTCTAGCTTTTTATTTTTACTTTTTCAATTGTCTACTCTTTTTCAAAACCATTAATCATTTTTGGGTGCTTGTGGACATCGATATTTAAATATGACTAAATTAAATTAACCTATGTTTTTCATACTTTTACAAAATTTAACAGATTAGTTAAGCCATTGTATATTGCTTTTGGGTATTTGTGGATATGATGAGTGGAAGATACTTGTGGTAGAACATGAGAGCTCACACCCACAAAAAAAAAAAACCAATTAAAATCCCTCCACTTCTTTTGAGGGAAAAAAATCCTTTTCTAATGCTTTTATTTGAAGTTCCAACACTTAATTAATCCTCAAGTGCCAAATGTTTTGTATCTTTTTAGGTTTCTTTTTGGTTGCTCTAAGAGATTCAACCCACAAAATATTGTATCTTGTTCATCTATCAATTAAGACACATTAAATGGAATTGGATAAATTTTCATGTCTAATTTCTAAACTTACATTCCTCCTAGCCAACAACATGTGTACACCCAGGTTCATAGGTAATATTTTTTATTTGTAATTTTGTTCATATTATTCAATATAGTATTTTTAATTCTTGACAAACTATATTTCATTAATGAATTTTGGAATGAATCTCCACACTTTCCGTAGCTCGAATTTTGTTTAGATGTTACCATCATGTCAACCTTCCATTGAAGGGTACAAGATATAAAGGAGTGAACACACAAAATATTAAGTGTCCACAAAAGTCAAACAAGTCAATTTTTAGTTCCTAGAAAGAATGCATTAGTAATTGAGTTAAAATATTTTTTTCCATACTCATAATTTATTCAGACTTTCAAATTAAATTTATAACGATTGGGGTGATCCCACAATAGTGGTTTACAATTTTTGGCCAAATTGGACATTGAAATAATTTTTTAAAACTAAATCTTCACTTTCGAGCACCTATGGTGGCTAAATTGCGAGGAATTTGAAGATGATGCAAACTAGAGTTTTGTGACATTTTGTCTATAGAGTCTAAATATATTTTTTTCAAAATTTTTGGAATCAGATTGCACTTCTTTTTCCATCTCCCTCAAAAACTAGTTTTTTTCAGAAAACAACATTTTTAAAAAGTGACGCTCACTATATAACACATAACTTCTTTTCCATGAAGGATAAAATTCTAATTCTTTTGAATTTAGATTTGTAACTCTGATATCTAGTGCTTCCACTTGGTTAGATAGTTTTTTATTGAATACTTTTTCTTTAATCAAGTTTCAAAGTCAAACCAATTACAATTCAGACATAGCGCGACTGTATAATGCGTAACTATTTTTGTATGTATCAAAATTCAACTTTTTTTTGTTGGATCAAGGACTTCAATGTCTAGTGCACTCATATTTTTCAATTCTTTTTTTGATAATCTTCTATTTGTCCACATGTGTAGAGCAAAGAGCTTGATTTTTGGTGAAAAACCTATGTTTAATAAAACTAAGAAAACAAATACATAATAAAACAAAAACATATTAAAATTATAGTCGTTGGATAGCTCGTTCTAAGGACTACTTGATTCCAATTGGGTTTGTGAAGTCTCCTCCATTTTCATCCTCAACCTGAGCTTCAAAGTGTAAAAATCTGGACTTTTAAAGTGCTTGAGGGGGAGAATGAGGGCAAAGGGGGGTTTGAGCGAACCCATAGGAGTTCGTTCGAACCCCCTTTCCTTTTGCATTTTCTTTTTGGGTAGGAAATGTGGGGCCCATAGTTAATGGGTTTGCTCGAACCCTAGTTCAAGTGAACTCCTTATTGGTTCGCTCAAACTTACAAGTTCGTTTGAACTCCTAAAACTATTTTTGTTTGCATGGGGTCATTTTTTACCATTTCCTTCCTCACTCGAATTGTAAACCACTTTTGTGGGTTTACCCATTGTTAACCTACAAAAATATTCTCACCAGATTCAAATCAAATTTTAATAGTGTTAAAACCCTAATATTTCCAAATCCACCTTTCGTTTGTTGTGAATAGATTGAAGAAATAACTATGTGAAGATTGATTTTGGTTACCTCATTTTAATTTTTTTGTTGTAAAATCTACCATTTTTGCTCTGAAATTATTGATAGCACAATACCGTTTGTGCCAAATATTGAGGTAAGTCACTTGCCATGGTTTCATTGAGTTTTTTTTTTAGAATCGGTACATAGCCAGATCATTTTTTTTGCACTTTTTATTTCATTCTAAAATAATTATGTTACATGTTAAATGAATGCATTGGTTTTGTATGCAATTTAAATTGATGATTCATTTATCTTAAATGTGTTTTGGAACTTTGGAAAATTTGCTTGGTCTACAAATGAAATTCACTTCATATAACTGATTTGTATTTGACTTTCTCATTCTCTTTAGTAGTTGATTTGGTTTAGATCCTCTATAATTTTTGTCAATATTTTGCTCCACAAGTATAAATCAAGACATGAAGAACTAATAATATTGAAAAAACTAGTTGGTGTTGATCCTAAAGATAAACATCATTCTATCAAATTTCTCTCTAGCTTTAATTATAGGAATAATTTTTGTTTATTATACAATCCCAAGGGTCCTTTTCACTTTACATCCAATAATTTCACTTATAGCTTAAGTGATTAGTCTTATTTTGTAGTTCTCCTTTTTCTAACATTTGAAGCATCTTCTTTCCATCATTTGTCAAGTCATTGTGTCCACTACTTATACATACCTTTACTAGACTCTGGAATAAGGTTGCATGGATGATAAGAGGCTTGATTAAGAGAACCTGGAAATTTGGATTCGATCAAGATTGTCTCTTAGACACAAGGTTATGCAATTGGGACAATGACAAATGTAGTGTTCCATAGAGTTTCTTGACGGGGGGATGTGGAGACATGGGGACAAGGGGAACAAGGGCCTAAGTTTGGGGACAATGAGGGGATGATAGTAGGGGTAGTGTTGATAAACATATAGTACTTGAAAAAATAGTTATAAAAAAAGCATAAGAATTACAATGTTGAATGTAGAAATGAAACTCTAGCATATTAGTAATTACTAAATTAGTAAAAGAAAAAGTAAATACTAAAAAATAAAATTCATAAATACTATAATACTATTAATACTACTTAAAAAATAAGATATTAACATTGAAGTTCGAACAATGAAAATGTTGAATTTGAATTTTATATACAAGTTCATAATGATGATTACAATGAGTATAATGATGTCAAAATTTAACAAAATGGAGTGAAGTGAGGCCTCTAATTATCCAAAAAATCCTCATTACTAGAGCTACTAGAAGTGGACACATGGTCAAGCTCCACCAAAATAATACCAACCAACACTATCTATGTAACTATAATATCCTCATCAATCTGTGATGCCTTCTCTAGCTCTACATCCCACCATGTTGTTGGAATCTCTTTGTACACAAGTATCTTGTGCTCAATGAGATGAAAAGAACTATGTACAACCAAAATATTCTCTTCTCTCCTAGAGGTAATTTTTTTCCTCTTAAGAGAGTGGATGAAGTTATGAGTAGACCAGTTCCTCTCAGAAGTTGAAGAACTAGAAACTTGAGATAGAAATAAAAAGGCTAGAGTGGTAGTCAAAGAAATTGGTCCATGGTAGTTCCGCCACAAAATTGGGTCCTCATGTGTCATAGTTTCTATATATGATTGATTGAATGTGCTAATTGTAAATGCTAATGTGGGGTCCATATCTCACACAACAACCCTGATTTGGTCAAGCATACTATTAATGCATTCCTACACCTCTCTAAGTTTAGGTGCATTGGAATCCCCATATCTAATCACTTGAAAGACTGGAGTAATTATGGAGAATATGTATTTTTCATCACCCTAGAAAATATCACTCTTCACTACATCCTTCACTCTCTTCTCCTGCTCTATCTTGGACTCAGGCCACCAATTCCATTTTGCTATCATAACCATTAGTTACAATATCTATTGCAAGTCAAACATTCTCTCCAAGAGACTGAAATAGGATGCATATCTAGTCTTAGTAGGTTTCAACAATTCCTTAGAGAAGCTCCTAAAAAAGTGCATGTGAAGTGTGGTGGTTGCAGATAAAAATATGCACATCTCTAGCATCATTGACCACTTCTTTGATCTAATTGATCTTTTCCATTTCCTTGAGTGAATTATTCATGACATACATACAACAAAGAGTCTAACAAATATTTCTATAATTTGTCTCAATCAATTTCTTTGTAGCTTTGTAGACATGGGGTGATCCCACAATGCTAGTTTACAATTTTTGGGAGATCCTACTTTTTGTTGAAATCACATATTTTTAGAAAATATAATGATTTAAGCCAATTTGAAAATTTCCATTTAAAGGATTCCAATTGAAGAGGGTTTGATCAAACCACCTTAGATCAAACCCACTTAGATAGAACCCCACTAGTTTTAAACCATACCTATAACAGAGTCTCCTTTACACCTATCAAAATGCTGATAAAAAATCACTTTTGATTTACCTTTTGGGGGATTAAATGAATTCATTTAAATTTTTATTTTTGAAAGTATGTAGTCCTTATTATAAGCTTCCCAAAAAGTATAATTTTAAATAAATCTAATTCTATTATTATATTTATTTTTTATTTCTTGTGAATGTAGGTAAATTTCACAAAAAATCAAGCTCTCTATTATGCACATGTGGAAAAATAGCAGATTATCAAAAAAAAATTGAAAAATATTAGTGCACTAGATATTGAAGTCCTTGATCCAACAAAAAAAAAAATTTGATACATACAAAAAAGTTATGTTGTATACAGTTTGCCTATGTCTAAATTGTAATTGGTTTGACTTCGAAACATGATTAAGGAAAAAATATTCAATAAAAAACTATGAAACCAAATGAAAGCACTAGATATTGTAGTTACAAATCTAAATTAAAAAAAAATTGAATTTTATCCTTCATGGAAAAAAAGTTATGTTGTATATGGTGAGCATCACTCCTTAAAAATGGTGTTTATTGAAAAAAAAAAGGCTTTTAAAGGAGATGGAAAAAGAAGTGCAATCTGATTCCAATTTTTTTTAAAAAAAAAATAGAATCTATACAAAAAATGTCACAAATCAGTAGTTTGCATCATCTTCAAATTCCTCATAGTTTAGCCACTATAGATGCCTGAAAGTGAAGATTTAGTTAGAAAAAATCAGTTTAGTGTCTAGTTTGGCCAAAAATTGTAAACCAATATTGTGGGATCACCCCATGGGATACATTTGTCACTACTTGGACCATAGTTTGTGGCCCAACTTTCTCAATAGAATCCTTGAGGATTTGAAATTGAAATTTAGCATCTTTGTGATGTCCTGAACTATCAATCGACTTAAGAAAATATGGGCCCTATGTACATGTAACCATGATATTGATGAGTGGATGATACTTAATGTTTTTTCACCCATCCATGACTATACTACATCCACTTTGCATCAAAAATTCCTTCATTTTCTCCACTAACACATTTATCTTGGAATAGTTGTTATCCAAGATTGCGGTCCTCATTTTTGTCTCCCCTAGTGGCACATATGATGTTCTTCCCCTTTCTACCATTGAAATCATTTCCTTATAATAAGAAGATTGAGCCACATGAATTGGAATGCCATTGGAAAAGAAGAATTTTTTGATGGAATCATCTATATCATCGTTCAACTACACATTGAATAATTGAACTATTGGGTTACCACTATGAGCATCGCTTATGAACTTGCATTTCCCCCTAGCCTCTACTGCATGGGCCCTTGAAGAAGGACTAGACATATGTTCAACTTGCCTCTACAAAGTAGAAGTAGAATTGTGTGGCTATCCTTGATGACGATGTAACCTATGAGATAAAGTAGCAGATACAGGTGCAACTACATTATCTTCACTGACAGGTCTCATAGCTTATATATCTCAACTCTATATTTTAGGTTTGTTGGTATCCCCCAAAACTTACAAGCCTCTACACCTTTTCCTCAAATATGAAGGAGGTGGGAATTAACTCTAGTAATGCTACCAAAAAATTCAAGGCCACAAAAGTGGCACTTCCACAACCTTGTGCCCCTAGATGTCCCAAAATTGCTTGATTATTTTACTACAAATTATTTCAAAGGAGACTTATGAGAAAAAGGACCCTTAGCATACTCTTCTAGTAATGTGGAGGGGAAATCAATACATTCAATTGCACTCAACATGGAACTAGTGATTTGGATCTGATCCTCATGGCCAACCCCCTTAGTCTCAACATTAGGCATAATTGGATTTAATACTTTCACTGTGATCCTCAACCTCATCCTCACTCACGTCATGAGAACTCACTGAGAAACTACAATAAACAATATAAAATTTATAAGTACATAATTATAAAATTAAAATTCAAACTATGCATGTAAAGGATTATGACACAAATTTTATTTTGTTTTTATATTACTTCATATCACACAAAGGGAAGGAGTAGAGGATACAAAAATAAAAATTGTTGCTCTTAATATTTTCAACCAAGAATTTCACTTTTTTTCTTACTTCAGGTCATACAAAGTATATAATTAGAGGATACACAAATATTTTAGCCTAGTTCGATAAAGTTGAAATTAAAATTAAAATTTTAATGTTGAGTTTTTATGACTATGAACAATGAACATTGCAATGAATCATTGAATATACACTTGGAGACATGTCTATGAAATTATGAATAAAATTGCAATTTGAAAATGAAACTAATAAAAAAATTAAAAAAATTAAAAAACAGTAATAGAATCGTACCTTATTCTTGAAAAATCCTTCCAAATTGGTGTAGAATCCCTCTTCTTCCTCTTCTTCTTACTCCTTATCATCCCTCTTGCACTTGCAACACTTCAATCACACTCTTTCACTCACTCTTTTGCTCCTCTTCAACCTAGCTATTGAAATCAAATTGTGAGTAAAAATGAGGAATATGGAGTATTTTATAGAGTTTAGGAGGCATTGGTGGGGCCCATTGGCCATTAGGGTTCAACCTTAGGCTCTAGTTTTATAAAAAAATTAAAGTTTTTTTATTTTTTTTCTTTTTAATCTATCCATTGTAGGAGACTTTTGGGCATCCTTAGGATGGTCGAGGGATTCTTGGCCATCCTTAAGATGTCATGGGGACATCTCAATGTCCTTACCATCTTAGTGGTAGTGGTGGTGCAGTGGGGGGACATCTCCCTAGTGTCCCCACATCCCCAGGACATCCCCATCCCCAAAATGCCTAGATTTCAAGGGGGATGTGTCCCCACGGTTTAGTGACAATATATAATTCTTGTTTAGCATGGAAGCTTCCTTTTTTCTCAAAACATTTTTGATAATGGAGATAAGTTGGAAGTAGGAAGGAAAGTATTCTCCATTCGCACTAACACTACTAGCTATGTTTCTTGGATTCCATATTTTTAATTGTACCTATTTTACTATTGTTATTTATTTCTTCATTTAGTGGATTTTGATTTTATTTTGCTAAAATTGCTCTAGTTAATTATATCATTTTTTTATCCCCTAAGTTCAAGATTTGGTTTGCATTGAGATTGTTTTTGTTGTTTAATTTTCATTCACTATAGGGTGATCCCACAATACTAGTTTATAATTTTTGGCCAAACTAGACACTAAACTAATTTTTTCTAACTAAATCTTCACTTTCAAGCACCTATAGTGGCTAAACCGTGAGAAATTTGAAGATGATGCAAACTACTATTTTGTGACATTTTGTTTGTAGATTCTAAATATATTTTTTTCAAAAAATTTGGAATAAGATTGCACTTATTTTTCCATTTCCTTCGAAAACTAGTTTTTTTCAATAAACACCATTTTTAAGGAGTGATGCTCACCATATACAGCATAACTTTTTTTCCATGAAGGATAAAATTCTAATTTTTTTGAATTTAGATTTGTAACTATGATATCCAGTGCATGGAATTGGTTTCATAGCATTTCATTGAATATTTTTTCCGTAATCAAATTTTGAAGTCAAACCAATTACAATTTAGACATAGGCAGACCGTATACAACATAATTTTTTTTGTATGTATCAAAATTCATTTTTTTTTGTTGGATCAAGGACATCGATATCTAGTGCAATGGTATTTTTCAAATTTTTTTGATAATCTAATATTTTTCTACATGTTCAGAATAAAGAGCTTGATTTTCGGTGAAAAACCTATGTTTAATCAAACTAAAAAAATAAAAACATAATAAAACCAAAAAATATTAAAATTATATTCGTTGGATAGCTTGTTCCAAGGACTACCATAATCCAATTGGATCTATGAAGTCTTCTCCATTTTCATCCTCAACTCGAGCTTCGAAGGGAAAATTTTTGGAGATTTTTGGTGCCAGGGGGGAGAAGGGGGAAATGGGGCGTTTGAGCGAACCTAGGTTCAAGTGAACCCCCCTTGAAGGTTCGCTCGAACCAAGGTTCGAGTGAACCCCCTTTCCACAAATTTTTCTTTTGCTTTTTTTCCTTGGAAATGTGGGGCCCAACATTTAATAGGTTCACTCGAAGGAGGGTTCTAGCGAACTCCCTTTGGGTTCGCTTGAACCAAATGTTTGTTCAAATCCCCAAAAATCAATTTTTTTTCCATGGGGGCATTTTTTGCAATTTTCCTTACTCACTGGAATTGTAAACCGGTTTTGTGGGTTTAACCTATACCTAATTATTGTCTAAGCTTTAGGTTTTTGTGAAAGGGAAACATTTCATCACACTGTTTTGGTATCATATAAGCAATGTCTTTATTGATTATTTTTATTATTTTATTTGATTGATTATACATTTTGGATTGAAAGTTATAACTACATGTTTTAGAAACTTAAGATATTATCCATAGGAGATAGAATTTATATTTTCAATGTAGCACTCATTGAAAACTTTTGTGTGAAGTAGTTATTTTATCAAATTTCTTTTGGATCATATTGCACATAGTTTATTTACATTCCATTATTTGGTTCTCATAACTAGATTCATCATCAAGGAGAGTCTTTAAACTATAGTTAGAACCAAAAATTTAGAACTTTAAAGATAGTATGTAGTTTGAGTTCATAACTCTAGCAAAATATTCCCTATTTTTGTACGTGTCTTTTCAACTACCAGTCCATTGAACATTACTTGGCTTTGGGTTCAAATTCGGCACGTATGAGTCTATCAGTCACAAGATGCACATGTGACACTATCTCATTTTACTTTTAAAAAATTCACCAAACTGACTCCAATAACCTTTGTGTAGCACGATACATATGCATTCCAAGTTTTCTAGAAAAAAATCTTCACTTCATATTGTTCGGTTAGTTCAGCCCTTTAGTGATTTTTTATTATTGACTGTGGTAGTTATGTTGTGTTGGGCTTGTGTATGTTAAAATCGGTTGGTTTATGGGTTTCCATGTTGGGCTTGTGTATGTTAAAATCGGTTGGTTTATGGGTTTCCATTAATTGGAGACTCGCAACTTTCCCTTTTCTCATATCATGGAATCCATGGCTTGCTCCTTGAATGAGGTTGTGGCCATAGGATCTGGGATCTTCTTTTTCCTCTATTGCTTTCTATATAAGCCGAGGAGCAATGACAAAAAATTGTTTTGCTTCCTTAGTTTGAATGGAGCTGTTGACCAACTTTCTACATTTTCAGTTGATCATCATTCAAGTGAGATTTTGGTATTCATGTAAAGCATCGTGCACATTTAGTAGTGTGCTATAGGTCACTTTTGTAATTCTTTTGTGCTCCTTGATCATAGTACTATCTACTTCTTCAACCTCATATAGTATTTTTTGTATCTATGCCATTTGTGTATTCATAGTTGAGTAGTGTACAAGTGATATCACTCATGTAGTGTTTTGTACCTCCTAGCTTGATCTATATAGTCTTTGGAGCTTTGTTGATTCCAAAAGATACCACCACTTCTTCTTTGATAGTGTTTATAGATTCTACATGCTTCATGATTTCTTCATATTCATGTTTCTATCTTCATGGGAAATATTTTGAGGAGGTTTATTTCCTCCTCATTTTTCTCTTTTAGAGAGAAGCTTTGTTCCCACTAGGTTTTATATTTTTCTCCATTTTGAGAGATTTTTATTTATAAATAAGTAAGGTCTTATCATGCCATGTGTAGACACGCCAAATTGACATTATGCATCACATTCGCTCATCAAATAAATAAATCAACTTTATTTGTCAATCTCCTAAAGTCACCAGCTTAAATCAAATAAATCAAACTTGATCCTATCATCATCTCTTTGATTAAATAAATCAATCATTTATTTAATTAAATCTCAGATCATTATTCATCTCCCTTTGATTTGATTTAAATCCCTAAATCAAGTCAAATTGGTCAAATCAGCCTAATCATCATCCTAGCTAATTAATCCTGATCTAATGCTAATCTCACCCACTTGCATTCTCTAGATTTGGCCACTTGCACATGAAATTGCATTTAATTGATTTATCAAAATCTTTATTTTCAACTTGGCATAAAGGGAGAATATTCTCCAAGTTTGAATCTCCCCAAGTGGACATGTACACCCAACAGAGCATTTATGAGGCCTTACATGTCTCTTACATGTCCCCTTCCAAAGGTCAAACTCAACATTCATTGCAAATTTGAATTCAAATTTTCCCTCTCATGGGAACTCTTCCCAAATTTTATTGGCATAATCTTTAGTCCCACATTGGTCCCTCTTCAACACTTGGCATTTTGAAAATCTTTAAATAGCAGCTTCATCTTTGAACAAATCCTCCACAATCTTTATGCAAAGTCACTCTCTTGGTTTGAGAACTGATTTTGCTCATCATCACTCCACCATCTTCATAGCATTTTTATCTTAAGCTTTGATCAATGATTGGTAAAGGGTCACTAGCACATGTGACACCAATCCACTATGGGATAGAATTTGACTCTTGTTTTTCTCATGCTTTCACTTAGCTTATGTTGATAACTTACTTTGTTTGCATATATAACATGAGCAATTATTTCATAGGGATTCTATATCTGATTTTCTTGATTTAACTAACAATACTCATGCTTGTTTGTTTTTTGAGAAAAATGCAGATTTAGGGTCTACAAAATGGCGCTAGAAGGAGGGCAGAACATTTTGCAGATTTGAAGTATTTGATACCTCATTTTGCAGATCTGAAGTATTTGATACCTTGTCACAGTTATACTAACTTCTTTTTCCATGAATCAAAATTCTTTGCTATAAAGATATTACTTTCATTAAATTTCTAGTTAAATTTTGTGCTTTGCTCTTTATTGCAAAAATACATGAAAAATTTGTCTATGCTTCCACTTTTTGTAGTCATTCCATCAAGCAAATAGATCGTACATTTTGTTAACGATTGAGTATATCTCAAACATGTTTACCATTCAGCATTTTGGATTCGACTTTGCTCATATTGACTGCATTTGATGTTGATTTCATTTGCTAAAAAAAAAAAAACAGGAGAAGCTAATTGACAGGGCGCGGGCTGAGGAAGCAGTCTGAAATTGTTAAATTTGGTTTTACGCCTGTCAATTATGTTTGCTTGAAAATTTCTAGAGCCCTTTGACAAAATCCATTCTGTGTGTATACTGTAACGAAGTTGCAGGACCATATTATCTTCTTCTTTTTTGAAAGCATTCTTTCAAAACAGTTTACACAGCTTGTCTATGTCTCACTGTCAATAGTTTGAGTACATGTTTCTTTTTATTTACTCCACCCCTGGGTATTATTCGTCCTTCCTTTTATTCGATTGAATGACTATGGATTGCATGCAATTCTTTGCACCTGATGAAATCGTGTTAGCTAATTGTTCAGACACCATATGAGTATCATAGAAAGGGTGTTTCCTTAAAACAAGAGATACCTGTTGTGATACAAGTTGTCCATAAGATGATACAGAAGGACCCCGTTGAAATTACAGGCTTGTATCACCTTGTCTATGCTCTACATATGCATTTGCGTTCAATAAACCAATTTTGCGCGCATATCCTGCTATCATTTGCATTCCCTATGACCACATTGTTGTGAAGCATTATATCAAATAGTTCACACGCCTTTCTAAGCTTGCGCATCTTTGTCTGAAAGTTCAGGCGCCTTCTCTGCGTACACGCAAGAAATCCTTCAAATTCTACCATTCATTTAACTGGCTGATATAAATGCATTCTGTGCATATCTTGCAATCATTACATTTCTTTTAGATTTTGTTTATTGGCTGGTAGCTTCGAGATGTTAACGTGTTCATTAAGCTATTTTGCAGATTTTATTGTTTCTGAGGGCGTTGGGTGTCCTTTCTCCCAGGCAGAGGTTGTTGGCCAAGGTTGTGGAATCTGGTTTTACACTTGTCAATATCATTTGCTTGAAAGTTTCTAACGCCTTTTATCTGGCTTTACTACCTGCCAATGGCATTTGCTTGAAAGCGCCTAAAGTCTCTTCATAGAATCCCTACAGTGCATAGTCTCTTTTAGGCATTCTGTCGAACCATTTACATGCCTTTTCAATGCGTCCCTATTTCTGCTTGTATATTTACCAAGGCAGTTGCATTTACAACATTTGACAAAAATCCACTATTGATTATGCCTTAATAGATGTCTATACCCTGTTCTAAAGCTCCCATTTTGGCACCGGTTGAAAGGACACTAGCAAATGTTGCGGAGGTTGGCTTTAATCCTGCCAACTGCATTTGCTTATAAGCCTCAATGGCCTTTTCAACAAGCCCACTCCACGCATAGCCCACAACCATGGCATTCCATGAAATAACATCTGGTCGAGGCATTTTGTATATCACTGTCAGGCAGACTGTCCAATAGATCACGCGCCTTGTCTTTGCTTTCACATTTCAGCCAGTTCACATGTCTTGTCTATGCTTCTACACAGTCCACGTGCTTTGTCTATGCTTATAGACTGTCATAACAATTCGCATGCCTTGTCTATGCTTCCATATTTTGTTAGTTTGTACGCCTTATCTATCCATCCTACACAGCGAAAACCAATGACACGGGTGAGTAGGTAGCTGAGCGACAGTCATTACACAAGCAAAGTTCCTTTGTATTGAAGAGATGGCAGGGGGACACTCATTTATCCGTATCTTTGAATTCCTAACATAGTTTTTGCTATTGGATTATCTTTGATATGTGCTTTTATTGATGATTATCTTGTACGTTCCAGTGATCATAATCATTCTCTTGACTTTTTGAGCAATTTTTATGAGTAATCTCCCTGTAGCTTTCATTAAAGACAGTTGTTAAATGACTTTTTTCTGTGCTGCGCCCCATAAACCATCTGTCAAACTGATTTGAATAATGGAGGAATTTTATGAATATGCAAAGTAGGTAAAGGCTGCCAGTATTTTTCAAATCTATACACCACTTGTTCCATTTAAGTGTCTGAAAAAAAATCATTCATGGCGCAGCTTGCTTGTTGGGTGCATTAATAGCATGATCTTTAAAATATATCTTGTACATGCCAAAGCTTTTTCCTGTCATGATCTATGGGATTTCTTCTTTAATACCCTGATAAATCTGTTTGACTTTTGTGCCACGGTTTTCACAAAGATTTATGTCATTAAGTTTGTATGTATTAGCTGTCTTTTTATAATATAACCAGTTTAAAATTTTTTGAGAAGTTTTATTAGCGAGTCTTTCTTTTTATCATCTCTTTCACTTATGATTACATCAAGCTATTGACTTATTGATTTTGAAGGCCATTTTTTTTGAAAACCATTGTCGGTCATATCTTCTCATGGGATCATATATTTTGATAAAAAGGGTAAATATTCTAATGTTGGCTATCAATTATGTCATAGATAAGAAGGGAGGTACAAATTGAAATAATTTTGATATTTGTTTTGTCAAAAATTGCTATATTTCCATGTCCTTCTTTAAAGATTGATAAGACTTGTGTATGTTTTTATCAATTTGCAAACTACATGCCTAACTTTCATTTGTGATGGAATAGGTACAAAGGAAAAGCGAAGCGAAAAAAGTACAAAGCAAAGGAGGAGGCTAGCAAATGAAAACGAAAGGAGGAGAATTTTTTTTTGAAAACTCAATGTGTTTTTTTAACGCTTTAAGTGTTTGATCAACACTACTTCACGAAGTTTTTTATCTTTTCGTTTTAGAACACTAATTTTCATTTGGGTCTAAAAAGAACAATTTGATTTTCATTGCAAAGGGCTTAAAAGGAATCTTAGGACAAAATCACTAGATTTTGTTTGAGGTTAAGAATTGAACAATCAAAACTCACACTTCATTTTGGTGCTTAAAACGAATCACACAATTACTTTGAAGGCTATAAAACGAACAAGTGCTTGAATTGTGATTTTGTCTTAGGTGCATTTTGAATGCGTATCCTCTCCCCTTGTGCTTCGTGCGATCTAGGGTGCAAGAGAAACACTCAAAATACATTTTATTGCTTTGAAACACTTCAATTTGGGCTTAAAAATTGAACATCTTGTGTGAGTGTGAGTAGGAGCATTTTCACGTACATTCTCTTTCTTTGTGCCATCAAAGATCGATCGAGTTACAGATTGTGTTTTTGCTTGCTTTTTTTTTTTTATCTTAGAGGGCTTTCCTTGGGGAAAAAGTACTCACCCAAGGGACGACTCAACCGGTAACACTCGAAAGCCAAGAGTATTTCTAGCCAGGATATAAATGTGGGTTTTGGTTAAACGCTATTATCACGCGGTTATCTCCGATAAGATGGATTGGAAAGGGGACTCTTGCCATATGGGTCAATCTCCACGAACAGAAAGTTTGAACTAGAACCCTTGTTTTGGAGTGGCCTATTTATCCATTGAGCGAGTTTATCAAGGTGGTGCATTGGAACTTAGATTCCAAGAAGTTACTTGCCATGTCCGATCTTGGTTGAAATATAGAGGTTAAGACTTCATTCTTAACATACCTTTATATTTTATCCTTGGTTGCATGTAAAATCATCTCTTCTACGAAGGGCATGAGGCAAGCCCATTAAGAAAAATGTACCCATTAAGCTAGGATGTTACATTGCTTGTTTGAAAACACAGTGCGTTTATTGAAAACATTTGCAAACCAACATTCAACATCATCATCAAGACTTCAAACCCCTTAGTTTGAGCAAATACCTTTGACAAAGCCCAAGAACTATTGCTTACCCTTGGGATTATGTCCTTAGAGGTTCCTAAGTAATTGGGTTTACATCTTAATTTGCTCTTACAAAGGTCAACATTAGGCAACCCTTGTCCTAATTTTTTGGACCTTCCACATAGCACTTTGTGGGATGAAAAGAAGTTGTGACATTGGAAATTCAGTTTGAAACCTAATCAAGAAGTGTGTTTGTGGTAAAAAGAGCTTATTAAGCAAAAGATAACAAATTGGACCCCACACATGTGCTTGATATCTTTTGGTCATATTGTTCTTTTGATTGCTCTTAGAGAAAAGTGTGTTCATCAATACCTTGGCCTAGTAAACAAAGTCTCTAAGTCTCTTAGGATCAAAATCAAACACTTCATCCACCTCAAACATTTATCAACATCATCCCACAAACAACTTTAAATCTTTGCAAACATCATTCTAGACTTGGGTACATCCTTAAACCAAATCAAAATCATTTGTTTAGTTAGATGTATGGGAATGCATCCTTTTTCATACATTTAATTAAATTAGCAATCCTTTGAACAAATTCATCCTAAGATCACATCCAACATCATAGGGTTTACAAGTTCATCATCCAAATCAACCAATCAAAATCAAACCCTAAGTCTAGCATTTATCCAAAGTCCTTAAATGTTCAACACTCATATCATTTACACATATCGTCATTGGTCCTAAGAACCTTAGAGGTTACTTTTGCAACAAGGTCAAAACACAAGAAGAACATGGAATATAAACTTGATCCATACATCTTTGGTAATCCAAAATAGTTGAATCTTCAAAACCTTGCAATGCCTATCAATTATCAAAATCCATGCATAGGATCATTGCCTTCGACAAATGTCAATGGTACAAGTGTGAGTATGCCGAAGTAAAAGTTTGGAACACATTTCCCAATGATAGATCTAAGTCCAAACCTACAAATCCACCAATCGAATAATCAATGCATGAGCCTTGAAACAAACAACATCATTCCACCAAATCCCTACAAACCAAATGTGGATGTACCAAGTGCAAGTTTTTGAAACATGAATCCTAACTCGAAAACTTTGGAAAAATGATTCCCAATACCAACAATGTTCATCCTATCATGCCAAATCTGAACATCATCCCAAATCAGAACATTATCCAAAGTCAATTTTCCCATAATCCCATTCAAAAACCACAAGTAGGCATCCCAAATCTGCTTAAACAAAAGCCAAATCAACTATCTCAAGTGAGTCAAGATCAAAATCAAGAAAAAATTTGGCGAGATCAAATTGCGAACTTTCCAAAATAGTTGAGGCATTGCGCCAAGGGAAATCTCCACCACCATTACCAACATCATTCCTTGGTTTAGGGCTTCCCCCTTTACCTAACACCAATCACACCATCCAAATCAATCCACCTAACATCAATCAAACCATCACGACAAATCCTTTGAATATACCATCGACATCACACCAATGGATGGTATCTAATCAAACAACAACGTTGATCCCAACCAATCAAAATTCAGTCTCCCAAGGACCTATCACCTCGGTCATTCCAACCATCACTATCCCTTCAATCACTCCAAACACCACTATCACAACCATCACATCTCAACCCCTCACTACTATGATCGCTCCGAGTGTATCTCAAACACTTGTCACTACATCCAACATGATTCTAAATCCACCTCCACCCCCACCACCACCAACTTCCACCACATCAAACCAATACAACGTGACATTACATGCTGCTTTTCAAAAGGGATTCCAACAATATCTAGCCATGCAACAAGCAACACAAGTGAAATAATCCTCTTAAGTTGCCCAAGCCTCTCAAGCTACCCAACCAACATGAGCACAAACACAAAAGATGACAACTATTGAAAACAAGGATCAAGATCAATCCATCACTAAGCACACGTTTACTTCATCCAATGATCAAATCGAAATATGTCAAGAGTCACTTTTGAATCTCGATCAAAATCCACCAACAAAAATCGACAATGAGCCAATTCAAGAAATATCAACATCACTTGATGCTAGGGTCGAAGACATTCACAATCTCTCCATCGCAATTGTCGAAAACAATGATCAAAACCTCTCCATCAAGGAGCACATTGAAGATATATCTACACAATCCAATGATCAACTCACCATACATCAAGAGCCACTTTTTAGTGATCTCTTTCAAGGAGTGTTGGGATTATTTGATCCTATTGACATAATGCATGAACCGTCAACCAATGATCATGATGAAAATGCCTCTACATTGCCTTACGAGTTAGAGGACATATCTCAAGAATTTATTCCAAAGCATGATCAAAATCTTTCACCAAAGTCTAGCAATGGTCCTTTTCAAAACATGTTGATCCCCTTTGACTGCATGGTTACAGATACTGAAAGAACCCTAAACTTGAAACTTGAGGATATTGAGCCACTTACCATGTATAATGAAGATATGCAAGCACCATTTGTAAGCGATCCATCCTTTGAAACCGACCCATGTCAAGAGCTTGATCCAAAGCATATCGAAAGCAATCCCAAAATAAATCAAGATAAAAAATTTGTATCTCCAAGATACTGCAATGATCTAATGGATATTCTCCTATCCACACAAGATGATCACATCCACATAGCACTTACTCCTCCATCTACCCATGAGATTCTTTCTATGGATGGACACGTAGATGATCTTCAGCTAGAACAAGATTGTGTTACACAAAAAGAGCAGATTCTTAACTCCTACAATCAAATGGAGTTGTCAACATCAGGATTGAATATGTCCCAAACTCAGATTAAGGACATCATGAATAAAGATATCCATCATTATCCACCCAAGGAAATAAGTCAGATAGAACATCTAGAGTTAGCGGAGCAGCAAATTGAAACAACGTCATCTACAATGGTCATTTGTCAGAGCATGTTTATTGAACAAGATATCTTAAAACGAGCAGAATCAAAGCATGAAGGTACTACTACCACCATACTGGGGGCAACTTCATCTTGTGCAAATGTCAACATAGTGAGCACGAAGAGTTCTTATGATGAAACCATTACCAATATTACAACCAGTCACGTCATGAATCGTCATCCACCCATCACCCCATCCATGAATTGGGACCAATGTCAAAAGAAAGATTTGAATCAAAGTACAAAGAACGTTATCAAAGAAAAAGAAGCTGATAAGCATAATGGATAAATCAAATACGCATGGATACCAAAAAATACAAAGAAAGATCATCCCTATCAAACTCCATTAGTCAAAGAAACTGTGGGGCAAACTAAAAGAGGGGAAGGTATCCATCAAAGATGACCATAAAAGAAACAACAAGCTTTTCAAGCAATGTACAAAGTTTATCAAGCAGTTGGTCCTAATTCCACGCACACTTCTATATCCACCCATCATTGCTTATGTTCCCAAGTTTGGAGATTCAAAGGTTCCAAGCTATCAACCAATCCATCTCTTATCCCTAAACACACTCCATCCATGCCTCCAAGCATATTATCCAATTCTTACATTGACCGTGTATTAGCAACGACCCTTCATCATAAGGATTCTGAAGGCACTTTATCGCGATGTGTGCACAAAGACAAAGTCAACTCCGGTATCAATGAAGCAGATCAAGAATCCCAAAAGTTGCATTCAAGTGCACGTATCTTAGCAAAGCAGCTTCTTCAAGCAAGATATCGATGACACATTATGACAGGGGCATCTACATCAGCAACACTTTGTGATTCAGCATGAATTTAAAATCTTTCAGAAAAATATAAAAAAAGAAGAAGCAAAAACTCCAAAAAAAAAATAGAAACAGGATTGAAAACAATAAAGATAAAAAAATTGTCCTCTAGTGAAAACCGCAAGGGCAGCGCTTTGGGAAAGACCATGATGAAAACCTGGCAAACATGCGTCATGTGTAGAATCAAGCATCTACGTGCGCCAGTTCGAATGAAAGCATCTCATCCCATCCATAATAAATTGAGCATCCTATCCATCTTAGCCATAATAAATCCATTTCATCCATGAACCATTTATCCAATCCATTCGCATATATCTGCATCCATCATCTTAGTTATCTTGATCTTGATACAATTTTGGGGCACGCTTTACGCTTGCTTATGGTAAAACATCTTGACATGGGTCATTTTCATCGATCCTATCCTATGCAACATTATCTGAGCTATGAAACACTATCCAAATAAACATTCATTATTCAAGCACCTTATCTTATTGCAAGATAATCCTTGGCATCCTTTGCATGCTTACCATATCCATCCATCCATACACCTATCCGAGCATCCATTCGCGACATTCCATACATTGCTAGACATTGGGGGCAGATATGTACATCTTGCTTCGAGAATAAATATTGATCTATATCCTTCACCTTATGTGGTGATCTGAACAGTGGAAAACATGAAATAAAATTGGTCAAAGCATTTGTATCACTAGCCCATGACACATTTTGATGAGAAGACATTCCTTATCAGTCTTCATCTTTCATCGAACATCAATCAAAACAATCACTATCAGTTGCTTCTAACGCACCCTTCAAACGTCACATCAAATCATCCAAACATCTTTTGTTTGAAACCAAGCTTCATCAAACATGATCAATCCAATCAAAAAATCATCATCTCGGGATATCCTTGTGTTGCTTAACACTATCCTTGCATTGTCGTGTATCCTCGACAATGTTATCATTATCAATCTTAATCAATCTAGTCCTTGCATTGTTGTGTATCCTCAACAATGTTATCATCATCAATCCCATCAAATCCTTGTGTTGCATAACACTATCATTGCATTATTGTGTATCCTCAACAATGTTATCATCATCATCAATCCATCAATCTGATCAATCCACCTTAGCTTGCTTTTCAACAAAATCCCAAACAAAGCACTAATATCATTACACATCCATATCCAAATCGTCAAAATCATGCGAAAAATCCAAAAACATCCAAAACATATCAAAAAAATCCAAAAAACACTCAAAAAGCAGAAAACGTCAAAAACATTGAAATCCGAACTAGATCGTCTCTGAGCTTAAACGTATGCAAGGCTAATCTTCGATCAGCCCCCAAGACATCAAAACATTCAAAAAAACACAAAATCCAAAACATTCAAAAAATCAAAAATCAAAACATTTGTAAAATCTCAGAAAACCCCAAAACATCTGAAAAACATCAAAATCCAAAAAATAGCCTCAAAACATTTCAAAAATATCAAAAACATCCAAATATTTGAAAAATCCACCCATTCTGTTTCGTCTACACCCGAAATAATCAATCATCCATAATAAACTGATCGTCATCTCCATCCTTTGCCAACGCAAATAGAAACAATCATAGCAGTCAGCAAAATCAAGCTTTAATCATGAAATCAAAAGCAAGCAACAAACCTCTAAAACAAAATCAAACTCTTGATCAGTCGCAAACATGCCAGTCGACCTTATATCAACAGCCTATCAATCAACTTATCAACCATCATCATCCTCCACAATGCATGTCCTAGGATATATTGTTCCAACAATGGGCATCATTTTGGATATCACCTTGGATTCTTATCCTATCAAAACAAATCCCTTTGGCTGAAGGTATGAAGAACATTGGCTTATTTGCGTACTTGATCTTTTCTTTTGATTTATCTTATTGCGCTCATTCCAAGGACCTCTTGATGATATCCGAATGAAGGATTTAGAGAGATAGGAATGGGCCAACAATCATTATCTTTTGTCTGCTGTGCTTGTTGGACGCTCTTGTAATATAACTTGGTGAATACTTGCTTTTTTAGGTATTCCCTAGCAAGGTTTCCATATGTCAAGTGTGAACAGGAATACTCCTATCTGCTTGTTGAGTCAAAGTCCATCACACTAAGTACAACACCATCCTGGTCCTTTGTACCTTGATGCATCGTGCTTAGGCATGTTATCAAACATAAAGTAAGTGACCCTTTGAAAATCCCAATCCTTGATAAGCAAAATAATCCATTTATCATCATCATTATCATTTATCATCATCATCATCATCATCATCATCATCTCTAATAAAGTCTTGACCAATCATGGACTTGTGGGATCCTCTTGTCATATCTGATTTCCACGCTAACATCATGCATCTGTCATGCATCCATGCATCCATCCTACATCTACAAACTATTAGCATACCGCATATCATCCATATCATACATCATAGGAAACATCGATCATTTCACATGCATTGCATGCATCATCATCATAATATAGATCTGTTAGTCTAAGCATCTCATAACTCATCCATTGCATAATCACAACATATCACATCATCAATCTCATCCATCTTGCATCATATCATCATTTAAGTTGTTTAGGATAATATAGATTTGTTATTCTAAGCATCTTAAAATCATCTCATTTACATCGTCATCCATAACCTTCCATTTTGAACCTCTTTATCGTGAGATCAACCCTCAAATCGAATCTTTTCGCTCGATCTCTCGAGGGGGCAATGTACCAGTGTACTTCTTTCCGCTGGGGCATCTAAAAAATTAGAAATTTTTTAAATTTTGATTGCGGAAAGTTATTCTTTGAACCAACGCAACAAGTACATTGCTTCAAAGAGGGGCAAAATGTAGACACGCCAAATTGACATTATGCATCACATTCACTCATCAAATAAATAAATCAACTTTATTTGTCAATCTCCTAAAGTCACCAGCTTAAATCAAATAAATCAAACTTGATCCTATCATCATCTCTTTGATTAAATAAATCAATCATTTATTTAATTAAATCTCAGATCATCATTCATCTCCCTTTGATTTGATTTAAATCCCTAAATCAAGTCAAATTGGTCAAATCAGCCTAATCATCATCCTAACTAATTAATCCTAATCTAATGCTAATCTCACCCACTTGCATTCTCTAGATTTGGCCACTTCCACATGAAATTGCATTTAATTGATTTATCAAAATCTTTATTTTCAACTTGGCATAAAGGGAGAATATTCTCCAAGTTTGAATCTCCCCAAGTGGACATGTACACCCAACAAAGCATTTATGAGGCCTTACATGTCTCTTACATGTCCCCTTCCAAAGGTCAAACTCAGCATTCATTGCAAATTTGAATTCAAATTTTCCCTCTCATGGGCACTCTTCCCAAATCTTGCACATCCATTGGCCTATCATCACTTGACAAGTGGCCTTATCTTATTGGCATAATCTTTAGTCCCACATTGGTCCCTCTTCAACACTTGGCATTTTGAAAATCTTTAAATAGCAGCTTCATCTTTGAACAAATCCTCCACAATCTTTATGCAAAGTCACTCTCTTGGTTTGAGAACTGATTTTTCTCATCATCACTCCACCATCTTCATAGCATTTTTATCTTAAGCTTTGATCAATGATTGGGAAAGGGTCACTAGCACATGTGACACCAATCCACTATGGGATAGAATTTGACTCTTGTTTTTCTCATGCTTTCATTTAGCTTATGTTGATAACTTACTTTGTTTGCATAGATAACATGAGCAATTAGTTCATAGGTATTCTATATCTGATTTGCT
Source organism: Sequoia sempervirens (assembly GCA_007258455.2). Lineage (NCBI taxonomy): Eukaryota > Viridiplantae > Streptophyta > Pinopsida > Cupressales > Cupressaceae > Sequoia > Sequoia sempervirens. Next base: position 144,373,243 of record VDFB02193867.1, on the reverse strand, counting down.
TGATTTAACTAACAATACTCATGCTTGTTTGTTTTTGAGCAAAATGTAGATTTAGGGTCTACACCATGTTGTTAGGACTCATCTTTTTGTTTAACTGTCACTTAAGGTGGGGTGTTCGAATAATTTTTTTTGTTACCAAACTAGTTAGATTGTATCCTATCTAAGATGGTCCTATTCACATCACTCTTAAGCTCACTTGGGAGACATCTCACTTTTGTTTCACCTCATGTGGACTCACTTAGTGTCCCAACACTTTTCCATAGAGTCCTACATGTGTTTGAATCTTAAAGGGGTAGTTAGAGTGTCACTCCTACCTTGTCACCTCATCATCCTTTCCAATATATATGCAAGGATATTATTGTTTGTGGAAGTATTTTTATCTTGCAAGTGATCTTGGATGCTCCAACAAAGAATATTTTAGATCATACCCTTTTATGAATAGTTTCTAAACTTAAATAATAATTGTAGTGCTTTCCTAATAACAAGTTTGCATAGCATGATGCATTTTGGATCAACTTTGTGTAGCACATAAACATTTTTGAAAAAGTATTAAAGAGTAATTTTTAATATGATTAGACAGCTTGGTTTCCCTATTTTGTTCTCCACTTTAAGTACAATAGGTAGAAAGTGACTAGACTCACACAATGCCATGCCTAGCCTATCGACTTCTAACCCAACATAGTTCCCAACAGTGGAGGATCCAAAAAATTGTTCAAAACCCATATTTGGTAGTATTGTACATGTATAATAGATTTACTATCTTATATGAATAAGTATTAAAGAAAATTTTAGGTAGAAAGGACTACTGGTATGGGTAAGATTATTTCCTCTTCAATTAATTTAAATATTTGTTAACTCATTTTTATTTATTTTTATTTGTTCTCTCTTCTACTAGGTATTAAGTATTATATAGTTTCTACCCTTATTCATGACTTATTTTGGATCCATTAAACACCTACCATTAAGAGAATTAATTAAATGGACCAAGTTGTGGGTGATCCCACAATACTGGTTTACAATTTTTGGTCAAACTGGACACTGAACTAATTTTTTCTAACTAAATCTTCACTTTCGGGAACCCATAGCGGCTAAATCGTGAGGAATTTGAAGATGATGCAAACTAGTGATTTGTGACATTTTGTTTGTAGATTCTAAATATATTTTTTTCATAATTTTTGGTATAATATTTTACTTCTTTTTCCATCTCCTTTGAAATCTATTTTTTCAGTAAACACCATTTTTAAGGAGTGACGCTCACCGTATAACGCATAACATTTTTTCCATGAAGGATAAAATTCTATTTTTTTGAATTTAGATTTGTAACTACGATATCTAGTGCTTTCAATTGGTTTCATAGATTTTTATTGAATATTTTTTCCTTAATCAAGTTTCGAAGTCAAACCAATTACAATTTAGACATAGGTGGCCTGTATAACACAACTTTTTTTATATGTATTAATTTTTTTTTTGTTGGATCAAGGACTTCAATATCTGGTGCACTCATATTTTTCAATTTTTTTTTTGATAATCTTCTATTTTTCCACACGTGCATAACAAAGAGCTTCATTTTCAGTGAAAAACCTACATTCTCAAGAAATATGTAACACCCATTGGGCAAACCCCAAAGGACAACTATTACACACAACTTTCTTTTTTTAATAAATTATAAAGTAACATATTAAATTCTAATAAATATTATAACATTACATAAATACAAGTTTAATCACCTAAGTCCTTTGGGACACACAAGGTTACATTACTTAATTCTAACCCATAGCAGAAAGATAAAAAAACATGCCAAATTGCTTAAATACATTCTTACATCCATCATGATCATTGCATTAACTCATTCTCAAGCTATAGACTATAATAAACAATATTAAATCCATTGAATATCCATACACACATATACATAAATACACCATATGTTATAAAACCATAATCAATATCATTAGCCATAAATGGTTACAAAGGTACATTTTACATTAGATCAGTTTTCAGTACATTACATAGATCATATACATGAGTTTACATCATAACTTCCCATACATGTGGGAGTGATACATCAAGACAAGAGTATATCGGAAATACATCATAAAACATCTGGCTACAAGAGAACTCTGGTTCAAGCTCCATTTGGATGGCACGGTATTGAACAAACGTTGATGGGTAACCCAATGGGGTGCGGAGCACGTTCCACCCGACCACATGGGTTTTAGAAAAAACCACCCCCCATTCTAGGAGATGAAAAGGAAGAAACCTCAACCAAGGTTGTCCAACAAAACAATTACAAGACATAACTTCAACAACAGGGTATGTGTAGGATCATGATGGGCCAAAAAGTGGCGATATGATGGATATTTGTAGGGTATGTGATTGATGACATTTTTTTTACCCAAAATTGATGAAATGAAAAGGGTTTTTAAAAGAGATTCTTAAATTTCCACAAATATAAATTATGCTTTACTTTGAATTTAATAAATAATTATTATTAATTTTTCTATTTGAATTATGACTAAAGTCCTGACTGATAGGATGATTGAAAAACATTTATAGCTTTCAAACGGTATCACATTTTTTGAATCCAAAACATGCATCACATTGTATTCTTTGCATAATATAGGATTAAAATAAAATAAAATTGAATTCCATGAAGTTTTGACCAAGTTAAGGTGGTCAGACATACGAGATTTTATATTTTTTAAAAGTTGTAATAAAAAATTCATAATTAATTATTTACTTGGAAAAAAATTACAAAAAAATATGCATCACATTGGGACATAAGTCCTCTACTTATATCTAAAATATTATAAAAAATTATTATCATTTTATTATGGTTAGGGTTGTTAGACAGACACCTACTTATTTTTTCCTTGAAATTTAAGTATTATTGCATTGAAATTTCAAATTTTCACCAAATAGATTTTTTTAAATTTTAAATAAACATTTTAGTTTAGAAACTACATTCAATTTGGTATAGATTCTATTCTTACATATTTTTGAAATAATATAGATAATTTTTTCAAATTTTTACGTCAAGTTTCCTAACTCTGATTTTCCTGAATTTTTTGCCACTTAAGGAACTATTTTTTCCATGATGATCCTGCACATAACCAATAGTAATATAAGAATACATAGATTACAACAACAACATGAATAGATACCAAACATAACAACATTAAATCATTAAACATATCATCAATAAATCACAAGGCAAAACAATCCATAGACCACTTTCAAGACATACCAACAATAACCCACTTCCATAACATAGCAACAATAGATCATACAACATAACATCTAAAGATTGCTTCCAAAACATAGCAACAATAAATCATATAGCATAAAATCAATAAATCACTTCTAGAGGCTTGCAAGAATAACAAATCATATGGGGTATCGGGGGAGAGTGTCATTGCATAGTCCTACATGGGTTATCCTAGCCCTTCCTCCAAGCACTGACTTCTCTTGGATGCTTGAGGTGCCAACCCCAATCTATGGTTATCTTGGCTCTTCCTCCTACCTAAGGCCCTGACCCCATAGGGTGATTCATGCAGAGCCGTTAACCTCTCATGAGGATGAGGTAACGATCTTGCCAGCCATGGCCTTCTCAACCCACCCTTAGTCTATGAAAGCCCTAATAGGTGGACGAGACATCCATACTTATAATCTTGTTAATGTTGTTATTGCCCAAGCCCCTAAATTCTTTAATTAAGTTTTCACTTTTTAATCTAACTCTTGTGTGGGTTATCCTGGCTCTTCCTCCTACCTGAGGCGTCGACCCCCATGAAGAGCCACTCTCCCTAGAGACCCAAAACATGACCAAAATCCAAGGGTTTTACCAACATAGAGAAGCATCAAAGTATCAAAGTATCAAAACTAAAGTACATGTGAGGCGTTACCCATCCCTCCAAAATCACATAACCAAATTCTCAATAAAACTGGTACAACCCTTCCATAAGAATCCAAAACTATGATGACAATCAAACTTGCCATAACCAAAATCAATAGATAAAGTAGCATTTAGCAAAAGCCTCAAACCTCTAGAAGTCTAAAGATCACAATACCCTAAGTGGGGTTCCTAAGACATACTGGGTTCCCACATCGATAAAGGCCAAAAGTAATAACAAAAAGATAATAAGAAGGCCAATCCAAATTTACAAGAACCCTACAACCAAAAAAACACAAATTAAATAAAATCCATAATAAATTTCCATACTTGCATTATGAAAACAATTCTCTTAATACTAAAATTCATTTCATTCCATTTGCAACTAACCATTCAATTCCAAAAAAATTAAAATATAATTTTGCTAATAAATTTATCATATGGTTTTCCCTTTTCAGTTAATCAATTACAACCAATATATAATCAAAATTACAAAATCAATATATATATGTTTCCATATATATATATTTAAATATTAAATCTTATATATATATATATTTATTTTCATTTATTAATTATAAAACTAGAAACCATAATTTTGTAATCATTAATATTTTAGGTATATATATATTATTAAATATAAAATCAAATTCAAACATGCAAGGGAGGAGTGCAGTCAAGGGACTGTTGTGGGCAGTCGAACCTTGGCTGCTTCGCAGCCCATGCCCGACATAAAACGTATGTTTGATTTTAATTTCGATTCATATATATATATACATATAAATTAACATAAAGATTCTTCTGTCAATACATATAAAAATATATATGTATGTATACATACAATATATATATATATATATAATATATATATGCATATATATGTATTTCCACAAGTATATATATGTTTGTCCACAAGTATATATATATGCACATATATATATTCTAGAGAGAACATAATTTCTCATAAAACAAATCATATACATATAGATAATTCCAGTAACTTCAAATAATAATTTTCCTTTATCAGATACCTAGCAGAATAAATAAATTGACGAGAGCAATCTATACTACATCCCCAACCAAAATTTCTTTACAAGAAAATACGTTTTCCAATATTGATTTAATAAATAGGATGAGAGATCAAATAAATAAAGAGAACCTAAGGTCCTGCGCTTCAATGAATTGACAAAACCCTCTCTTGATTTCCCACACGACTCTTCCAAAATCTCCCCTTCTTTCCATAGCAGTTCTCCACAATTTCTTCAATCCAATTTTTGATCCAATTTTCTATATATATAAAAGAAATGGATTTTTCTACAGAACATGAAAGAGGAACCAAGTTTTTACAGAACAAAGTATTTTTTGAAGCTTCCATAAAATTTTTCTTGTGAATAAAAAACTTCTTCTTTTTCTTATTAAATAAAAATATCCTCTTCTATTTTCAAAAACCCAAAAATTAGAAAGAAAAGGTAATTTTCTATTTCCTCACCAATTTTTAAACAAAATCTGAACATTCATTGGTTCTTTTTATTCTCCTCTTGATTTTTCTATTCTAATTAAAATCTTTAACTTTTAATTTATATTTTATTAATTTTCAACTCACAGTTGACACATTTTAAATTATTTAAATATTTTATTCTATTAGTTATCCTCAACTTGCTATTTTCATTAAATTATCAAAATGACAAATTATAAATAATATTGTTTACACAATTAATTTATTTATCTTCAATTAAATACATAATCTTTAATTTAGCACTTTTAAATTTTAATAAGGCTAATCCAATAATTAACTAATAACACTTATTTTAATCATTTAATTATTTTAATTAAATAATACTATTAATCCACCCAAATGCATAAGGACACAAACATTAATTAAATGACACAAATACAAACTCACAATGAACAACTGTCACAAAATACTGAAATAAACCAGAGTCATGAACATACAATATCATTGGACACAATGAGGGGTTGACAGACTTGTGATGGGGAGACTTCCTTGTCATTTTTGTTTCAAGATCATGCCCATTGGGATATTATAATGCCCGCCTTGTCTTGCCAAAGCAGGTGGAATCGAGGCTTAGTTCCTGCAATCTTGCATACAAACAAGGTTGTGTACTATATATATATTCAAATACAACACATTGTGAGAAGGAATTGCAGCATAGCAGGGCACTCGTGAATGAGTGGTGCTACACTATCCCCTCACCAAAACCATAATAACAACTACAACATCAAGTATAAAGTAACATTGTTAAACTGTATTGATCACATCATATCATCTTGAAATAATTACTAATCTACTGCATCACAATATAATACTGCATCTATATAAAACATCACCAATTAAATGTAACCATAATGTCATATCATAATATCCATGTCATCAAGATCAATATCATGATCATCAAATAGTCTGAGCTATCTAGTCAACCAGTCTAACTAGCAAACATTAATTATCAAGGTCTTAAAGTATCTAGCATAACCATAGAAAGTGTCAAGTCATAACAACAACACAAGGGGTATTACATCCTCCCCCTAGAACTCAACTTACTCTTGGAAGCCAATAAATAGATATGGATAAGATTCTTTAATATGGGAGGCATCCTCCCACGTTGCTGAAATCTCAACAATTGTATTTTAGGTTACTCTAGACATCTACAGAATTAGTTACCACATCTCACTCAGGTCTCCAACATGTACTTATGTAATTGGAACTTCTTTATATTGGCACAATTATGATAATATTAGTAACAAAGGACAATCTAATTTACTTATCTACCTGACCGTTTAATTTACTAAGGTAAGGATATCTTTTAATTTAATTATTTCCTACGTGTCTCCCCTTATCAAATAAATCATTCTACTTATTAATAAACTACAACATATACCATAGTATTATTATCAATATATGTTTATCCACACATTGAAATCATATTATAATCCATTTCCCTTGCTCCCACTACCCGTTATAAATTAAAGCTAATCCATTACCCAACAACCACACAGCTCAAGTCTATGTCTATGAAAGAGAATTTATCAACAAAATGAAAACTATGGACTATCAAATTATAAAGCTATGCAACCATTAGACAATCATGATGGAATACCTCATATATTGATTAATGGAGACAAACTAAATCATTTATTTAGGCATATGCTTTAATCATCTAATTACTATTACCACAATACCTAATATGAAAATCTATACTATTAACAAATTGCAATTTCCAACTCATTATGTCAACTCATACTGAGACAACACATGTATATATGTATATATATATAAATAAACTAACATATCAAACTTAAATATTACTTGATGCAATAATCAACATGGTATCATTCTTTGCTCACACAATACTGCAAAGGGAGGGGATGCGGTATAGAGGAGGATAACTACCAAATAAGCAACATCGACCTGACGAGGAAACATACTCTCTTAACAAAAACAGGTGAAAACAAGTAAGAAGCTGCGATAAATATGCCCCACATACAAGAAAGGCTAATTTCACATAAAACAAGAATAACCATTACTGATTATGGACTGCAATGAAGGAAACCAAATTGACCTAAACACATTCTTTGCACAGTCACCAGTGAAAATCCAGGAGAAAGATGAAAACATGACACTAATAAAACTATAATCAAATGCATCATAAAATACAAATGTTAATTATGGTGGAAATTCGCATGTATTACACATAGAATATTCAACAATTATTGAATACAATGAAAAACCAAGAAGAGAGAAGTTAATTTCCAACCATAATGAAATTTCAACTAACTCCAAGCATGAGCATTCAAATCGAATTTCCAACACCAATTCAAATATGTAGTGATAACTCAAGGGTCGCTATGCAAGAACGATTAGCACAAGAAGACCATAGTGCAAAAACCTACCAATGAGAAAGTGTAGGTTTAGTGGTTAAGGGCAACGCCTTCTGCACACAATAGAAATCCCTTAATGCACTACATGTATGGTTAATCATTATATGCACATAAACTTGGGTGCCTAAACTATATTACTAAGATGCCATTAAATCCTATGGCGCCAAAGGATCATATACTATTGTAGGCTGAGTATGTCCAACAAAACCAAAGAAAAATAGGCTACTTAAATCTAGCGAAGTTTAATGTGGTATGATAGTAGTCTTCAAGGAATGCTATGCTTTGAAGGATTTACCACAATGGTTTAATTGATTAGGCTCCAAAATTTTCAACAATAGCACTAGGCTAGCATAAATTTGCAAGGGATTTCATCCATTGTTGTGCAATATATTTCAACCTCCATCAAAAATTGTGAAAAAAATGGTTTCTTGGCAGATTTAGCAGCTACCTATACTTAGGAAAACATACATGCATCAAGGCAGAAATTGAAAACTATGTCAAATCATGACTATGTGGTAAAAAGAAAAGGTTGCATACAGTGAAGGTTATCAACATGAGAGTATTAAGGAGGCATAGAATTAAGATACAATAAGGATCATGATATGTGTAATAATAATGCAAAGTATCATAGTTATGCCGCACAAGAATAGGAAATCAAAATTGAATAACAATCACAACTTTCATTCTTTGAATACAGATAAAATACCAAGCTATAGTCTCCCAAGAAAATCCAAAGGGTTTACTATTGATGCCAGACTAAAAATATAGTGAATTTTAAATTATAAGGAGCAAGAAAGAAAAGAATGAAGAACACACTGAAGCTTAGAAACTTTCAAACAAATACCAATGGCAATAAGACTAGAGTATCAAATTATATAATGGAGTACAAAGTTCAACATTGAACATCATGCAGTAACATAAGTAATCAGTCGTTTGCAATGACAAATAGAAAGAGTGAATTCCAATTGCATGGAATGGATAAACGAAATGAAGAAAAATGAAGAAGCTAACTATTTAGAAATCACAAACTATGATGGGACATAACACATTAGTGTCAATAATTCAAACTTCATCTTAACCTCAAAATTCCGCACTTCCATAAATTCATAGCATGATTATTCACACAAGCTCATATTTTTTTTAACTTCTCCATTTACACACCAAAAAAATTTACTTTATTCACTTTTCAACACTTGAAGTTCCCACACATTTCCAACCAAAAGGCCAAGATTTCACATCTCAAATTTCAAGAAAACACAACTCTTTATTTCATAACATAATCATTATAATAGAGTATCATTTCTTTTTTATTATTCACACGGCCAACCAGCTCAAATAGAAGGGGTGCACAAGCACCAACAGAGTCTTATAGTATCAAGTATTTTATTAAATAGGGTTCAGAAAACAAAAGTGCCTACTCGTGATCCCCTAGAGGACATTCTTTTGGGTCCTCATCTGAGTCCCTCATGATCGTTTTAGAGGAGGGGCAATGTGCTCGCAAAAATTCTATCTCCTCTTTTGTTAGTTTGGGGACATGGGGTCTAGACCCCAATGGCCAATCTCAATCTGTTGATGGCTTATTTTCCTAGTAACAAGTTTAGATTCAATGATTTTCCTACTTTCTTCTATCTTGATCCGGACTAGAGCATGTGCTAGGGTTTCATCATCAAAGATTTCTTCTAGCGGTTGGCCTACTTACACTTTCTCCATGCCTTCCTGCTTTGGGTTAATCTTGGGTTCCTAGCCTTTCCCTATGTTCGGTGTCATGAGGATGTTGGGGTAAGGTGCCCTAGTGGTTAGTCCTTTGACCATTGCCCCATCTTCTATTGTGACCTCGCCCTTGACCCCCAGTTATCCTGCACACATCACCAAGGGGAAAAGGGGTCACAAGAATGTAATAAGAAATAGAATGAAGATCAACAAAAATACCAAATTAAACATAAATTCAACATATCCACACACAAAATCACATCACAAAGCAACACAAGGGCTCTAATGCATCCTCAGTAGGAAGGATATCAGTGCATTACGCACTACACCAAGGGTCCTATCCTTTCTATCAGTTTTCTGCATCATCGACCCAACATAGACAAGAAAACTTAGACAAAAAAACAAGAATGGTAGTAGGGTAAAAAGCTAAATGCAAAAAATCTAAACACAAGGTTCCATAATGGGTTCATAATTCCTAGTGTATGAACTTATGCTTTGATATCAAGTTGTAACGCCTATCGTGCAAACCCCAAAGGACAACTATTACCCACACAATTTTTTTTTTTATAAATTATAAAGTAACATATTAAATTCTAATAAATATTATAACATTACATAAATACAAGTTTAATCACCTAAGTCCTTTGGGGCACACAAGGTTACATTACTTAATTCTAACCCATAGTGGAAAGATAAAAAAACATGCCAAAATGCTTAACTACATTCTTACATCCATCATGATCATTGCATTAACTCATTCTCAAGAGATAGACTATAATAGACAAGATTAACTCCATTGAATATCCATACACACATATACATAAATACACCACATGTTATAAAACCATAATAAATATCATAAGCCATAAATGGTTACAAAGGTACATTTTACATTACATCAGTTTTTAGTACATTACATAGATCATATACATGAGTTTACATCATAACTTCCCATACATGTGGGAGTGATACAACAATACAAGACTATATCTGAAATACATCATAAAACATCTGGCTATGTGAGAACTTTGGTTCAAGCTCCATCTGGATGACACAGTACTAAATGAATGTTGATGGGTAACCCAACAAGGTGTGGAGCACATTCAACTCGACCACGTGGGTTTTAAAAAAACCCACCCCCATGGTAGGGGATGACAAGGAAGAAACCTCGACCAAGGATGTCCAACAGAACAATTATAAGACATAACTTCAACAATAGTAATATAAGAATACATAGATTACAAAAACAACATCAATAGATACCAAACATAACAACATTAAATCATTAAACATATCATCAATAAATCACAAGGAAAAACAATCCATAGACCACTTTCAAGACATACCAACAATAACCCACTTCCATAACATAGCAGCAATAGATCATACAACATAACATCCAAATATTGCTTCCAAAACATAGCAACAATAAATTATATAACATAACATCAATAAATCACTTCTAGAGGCTTGGAAGAATAACAAATCGTATGGGGTACTAGGGGAGAGTGTCATGTTGCATAGTCCTACATGGGTTATCCTAGCCCTTCCTCTAGACACCAACTTCTCTTGGTTGCCTGAGGCGCTAACCCCCATCTATGATTATCCTGGCTCTTCCTCCTACTTGAGGTGGCGGCCCCATAGGGTGACTCATGCGGAGTCATTAACCTCTCATGAGGATGAGGTAACAACCTTTCCAACCACGGCCTTCTCAGCCCACCCTTAGTCTACGAAAGCCCTAACGGGTGGATGAGGCATCCATACTTATCTTGTTAATGTTGTTACTACCCAAGCCCCTAAATTTTTTAATTAATTTTTCACTTTTTAATCTAACTCTTACATGGGTTATCTTGGCTTTTCCTCCTACTTGAGGCGCTGACCCCCACGAAGAGCCACTCTCCCTAGAGACCCAAAACATAGCCAAAATCCATGGGTTGTACCAACATAGAGAAGCATCAAAGTATCAAAACTAAAGTACATGTGAGGCATTACCCATCCCACCAAAATCACATAAACAAATTCTCAATAAAACCAGTACAACCCTTCCATAAGAATCCAAAACTATGATGCCAATCAAACTTGCCATAACCAAAATCAATAGATAAAGTAGAATTTAGCAAAAGCCTCAGACCTCTGGAAGTCTAAAGCTCACAATACCCTAAGCGGGGTTCCTAAGACATATTGGGTTCCCACATTGATAAAGGCCAAAAGCAATAACACAAAGATAATAAGAAGGCCAATCCAAATTTACAAGAACCCTACAACCAAAAAAACACAAATTAACTAAAAAACCATAATAAATTTCCATACTTGCATTATGAAAACAATTCCCTTAATACTAAAATTCATTTCATTCCATTTGCAACTAACCATTCAATTCCAAAAATTTTAAAATAAAATTTTGCTAATAAATTTATCATATGGTTTTCCCTTTTTTGTTAGTCAATTACAACCAATATATAATCAAAATCACAAAATCAATATATATATATGTTTCCATATATATATATTTAAATATTAAATATTATATATATATTTATTTATTTTCATTTATTAATTATAAAACTAGAAACCACAATTCTATAATCATTAATTTTCTTAGGGGTATTTATATATACTAGTATATACATATATATATATATATATATATATATATATTTAAATATAAAATCAAATTCAAACATACAAGGGAGGCGCATAGTTAGGGGACAACACAAAACAATTCGCTGGGTAGTCAAACCTTGGTTGCTTCACAGCCCATGCCCAACGTAAAATGTATGAGGATGGGGGGTGCTGCCAAAGCTGACCCTCTCCTGGTCACATTTCCTTCATGGATTTTGATGCCGATTAAGTACAGTTCCTGCTCAATTTTAATTTTGATTCATAAATAAATATATATACATATAAATTAATATAAAGATTCTTTTTTCAATACATATAAAAATATATATATGTGTATATATATACAATAAACATATCTATATGTATGTATGTCCACAAGTAGATATATATATGCACACACACACACACATATATTCCAAAGAGAACAAAATTTCTCATAAAACAAATCATACACATACAGATAATTCCAGTAAGTTCAAATAATAATTTTCCTTTATTAGATACCCAACAAAATAAGTAAATTGATGAGAGCAATCTATACTACAGCCCCAACCAAAATTTCTTTACAAGAAAATATGTTTGCCAATACTGATTTAATAAATAGGATGAGAGATCAAATAAACAAAGAGAACCTGAGGTCCTGCGCTTCAACAAATTGACAAAATCCTCTCTTGATTTCCCACACGACTCTTCCAAAATCTCCCCTTCTTTCCACAACACTTCTCCACAATTTCTTCAATCCAATTTTTGATCCAATTTTCTGTATATATTTAAAAAAATGGCTTTTTCCAGAGAACATGAAAGAGGAACCAAGTTTTAACAGAACAAAGTTATTTTTGAAGCTTCTGAATTTTTGTTTCCGTGAATCAAAAACTTCTTCTTTTTCGTATTAAATAAAAATATCCTCTTCTATTTTTGAAAACCCAAAAATCAGAAAGAAAAGGTAATTTTCTATTTCCTCACTAGTTTTCAAACAAAATTTGAACATTCATTGGTTCTTTTTATTCTCCTCTTGATTTTTCTATTCTAATTGAAATCTTTAACTTTTAATTTCTATTTTATTAATTTTCAACTCATAGTTGACACATTTTAAATTATTTAAATATTTTATTCTATTATTTATCCCCAACTTACTATTTTCATTAAATTATGAAAATGAAAAATTATAAATAATATTGTTTGCACAATTAATTTATTTATCTTCAATTAAATACATAACCTTTAATTTTGCATTTTTAAATTTTAATAAGGCTAATCCAATAATTAACTAATAACACTTATTTTAATCATTTAATTATTTTAATTAAATAATACTATTAATCCACCCAAATGCATAAGGACACAAACATTAATTAAATGACACAAATACAAACTCACAATGAACAATTGTCGCAAAATACCAAAATAAACCAGAGTCATGAACACACAATACCACTTGACACAACGAGGGGTTGACAAACTTGGGACGAGAGACTTCCTTGTCATCTCTATTTCAACATCATGCCCGTTTGGATATTATAATGCTTGTCATGTCTTGCCAAAGTAGATGGAATTGAAGCTTAATTCCTGCAATCCTGCATACAAACATGGTTGTGTACAACATATATATATATATATATATATATATATATATATATATATATATATATATATATATATATATATATATATATATATATTCAAATACAACACAACATGAGAAGGAATTGTAGCGTAGTAGGGAACTCACGAACGAGTGGTGCTACACTGTCCCCTCACCGAAACCATAATAACAACTATAACATCAAGTATAAAGTAACATTGCTAAACTATCCTGATCACATCATATCATCTTGAAATAATTACTAATCTACTGCATCACAATATAATACCTCATCTATATAAAACATCACCAATTAAATGTAACCATAATGTCATATCATAATATCCATGTCATCAAGAGCAATATCATGATCATCAAATAGTCTGAGCTATCCAGTCAACCAATCTAACTAGCAAACAATAATTATCAAGGTCTCAAAGTATCTAGCATAACCATAGAAAGTGTCAAGTCATAACAACAACACGAGGGGTATTACAATAAAAAATAAATACAATAATAAAATTAAATTTATTTAAAATTATACTTTTTGGGAAGCTTATAATAAGGATTGCATAATTACAATTTTTTTTTAAATGAATTCATTTGATCCCCCAAAAGGTAAATCAAAAGTGGTTTTTTATTAGCATTTTGATAGGTGTAAAGGAGACTTTATTATAGGTATGGTTTAAAATTAGTGGGGTTCTATCCAAGGGGGTTTGGTCTAAGGTAGTTTAATTAGAATCTCCTAGAAATTGTAAACCAACTTTGTGGGGTCACCCTTGTTGCAAAATGTTTTGGGAGATACGTCAATATTTATGTATCTACTTGGAACCCAAATGATCGTGGGGGAAGAAACTCAATGTTGCATCATTGATCCTTGCTTGTTGTACACAATTGCAATCTTAGTAGTAGATGCATTCATGAACTATGTTGATCAACTCAACCATGTTCAATGACATACCAAATGCACTAAAGATACATATATAATAAAGGATCCTTGTTGGCATTTCACTATAAACCTCCTTGGGATTTACAACTTGTGTCATATTTACTCCTTTCTAAGAATTGGCATGCAAAATGCATGCCCACCATTATGATGCTAATTTAAACATCTGCAAACCCAACAAGATTTCCACCCTTATGACATTGACAACAACCACAATTAACATGTTTATAGCATCCCACCGAGCCTTATAGGTTTTAGTAGCTGATTTCATAGATATTACCAATCAACACACCAACTTGCATGCAACAAGGAAATATGAGTCTTCACCTAGCTAATTTATTAATTAGGATCTAGTTGCATATTATATTATTCTATCCCATTTTGTAAGAATGAAATGAAAACTCTCCTTCATATTGTGAATGATCATACAAGACATTGAAAATTCATTCTTAATATGTATAATAAGATGTGCATACTCTAAACCCACTAGTCCTTCTCAATCACTCTCGTTGTTGTTGCTTGCTCCAATTGGTGTTGCAAAATTCAACTTTAGTGCATCCTCCATCAATACCACCTTTCACATTTAATCAAAACAAAGAAATTTGTTTGAGCTTGGCTAGTGTTGACAACTTTTTAGAACAGTATGGTGTTTTTCTCAATACATTGTAATTTACAAAATGCATTTCATTAAGTTTAAGTTGTTGACTCATAATCAATCCATTTTTTTCTCAATCACTCCAATATTCTTGTTAGTAATTAGAATAAATTGTTCCCTATCAAAAACATTATTGCTATTTATGTTGAAGCTTTATAAAAGATATCACCATAACTCAACATAATTGTTATATTGAAAAATATATTATACATTGTAAAAATCTAATACCTACTCTATAATTACAAACTAAATTAATTAATTAATTTAAATTAAAAAATTACTTCCATTTATAATTACAATGACGGTGAAATTCCGGACCTCACTCAAAATATCTAAGGTGATTGTTTATGTTTATGTTAACTGTTATTTCTTGACATTTTTATCATATCATTTGAATAAAAATATATATATTAAATCAAAACAGAAAATAATCACAACAAACTGTCAATAAAACAATAAACAATTATTATTATTGCATATCAACAACCAATACAACCCAAAAAATGGTATTTAGCCAACATCAATAATGCGAATATAATAGTTTGTGGTGGCTGAGATTTCAATCTCATGTTGGACAACCACCTGTCACATTGAAATTTACTATAAAGTCTAAAAAAAGTTAATGACTTATTTTGGACAAGTGCAAACCCCACCTCAAGACCCACAAAAGATAGGAACAATTATTATTATTATTACATATCAAGAAGTAGCACAACCCACAAAAGGACATTTCACCAATATCAATAATGCGAAGATGATTTATCTCAAAAAAATCGTGTCTGGTGGATGAGGTTTCAACAAGCTGTCACATTGAAATTTACTCCGACTCCATTTATTTTTCAACATTATTTAGTTTGGTGTTCAAATTCGGCACGTACGAGTTTGTCAGTCACAAGATGCACGCGTGACGATATCTCTTTTACTTCACAGAATTCCCTAAACCGGCTCAAATAACCTGTGTGTGGCACGGTGCATATGCGTTCCAAGTTTTCTGGAAAGAATCTTCACCTCATATTGTCCGGTTATCCTAGCCCTTCAGTGACTTCTTATTATTGACTCTGGCAATTATGTTGTGGTGGGCTCGTGTATGTTAAAATGGGTTGGTTTGTGGGTTTCCATTCATTGCAAATGCGGACTCACAGCTTTCCCTTTTCTCATAGCATGGAATTCCTGACTTGCTCCCTGAATGAGGCCCTGGCCATAGGATTTGGTATCTTCTTTTTCCTCTACTGCTTTCTGTCTAAGCTGAGGAGCAATGGCAGCAAATTGAAATTGCCTCCAGGACCACGTCCATGGCCTGTTGTAGGAAGTCTCCATCTCTTGGGAAACCTTCCTCATCAGGCTCTTACGACGCTGGCAAAGAAGTACGGATCTATTATGTTTCTCCGTTTGGGCTCTGTCCCCACCGTTGTTGTGTCTTCTCCTGACATGGCAAAAGAATTCCTCAAAACGCATGATTTGGAGTTTGCAAACAGGCCAAGCTGTGCAATGGGGAAATACATATTGTATGACCATAAAGACGTGGTGTTTGGTCCCTATGGAGCATACTGGAGGCACATGAGAAAGCTGTTGACGGTGGAGCTGCTCACAGTGAAGAGAATCGATTCTTTCAGATTCGTGAGAGAGGAAGAAGTGTCTGCCATGATCAACTCAATTTGGCAGGAAAGCAGGCGCGGAGCGCAGTGTGTGGATGTAAAGAAGAGGCTCTCCTCCCTTTCTCAAAATATTACCTGCAGAATGTTTGCCAGCAGGACGTACTCCGACAACGACTTGAGTGGAGGGCTTGGCTTCAAAGAAATGGCTGACCAGACGTTCGCTGTGGCCGGTGCATTTTGCATTGGTGATTTCGTTCCTTCTCTCGATTGGCTCGACTTGCAAGGAATCCGTCGTCGCATGCAGGCCCTTCACAAAATATTGGATGGATTTGCTGAGAAAGTAATCGATGAGCACATTCATCGTAGATCGGGAGAAAAAAAAGCGAAGGAAGAAGATCGTGTTAAGGATATGGTAGACGTGATGCTCGACATGGCCGAGACGGAGAGCCAAAGAATCTCACGGGTCAACATCAAAGCGATAATCCTGGTAAGTTTTAAAATTAGGATCTTATTTAAACTAAAGCAATTCTGTTTGCCAGTCTCACCATATGAAGTGTATATTTACTCGAGAAGGAAAATTGTGCAGGACATGTTAGGTGCCGGAATAGAAACATCGTCGACAACAGTAGAATGGGCAATGACTGAGCTGCTGAGAAATCCTGCAACGCTGGCACGGGCACAGAAAGAGATGGAATCAGCAGTGGGCAGAGACCGCAGAATAAAGGAGAGTGACGTCATGAGCTTCGACTACTTGCGATGCGTGGTGAAGGAAACTTTTCGACTTCATCCGCCGTTTCCTCTGCTC
Source organism: Sequoia sempervirens (assembly GCA_007258455.2). NCBI lineage: Eukaryota > Viridiplantae > Streptophyta > Pinopsida > Cupressales > Cupressaceae > Sequoia > Sequoia sempervirens. The sequence continues at coordinate 144,355,542 of VDFB02193867.1, read as the reverse complement.
ATTCCGCACGAGTCGATGGAAGGGTGCAGCGTTGGAGGATATTTTGTTCCGCCAAAGACACGGCTGTTTGTGAATGTGTGGGCGATGGGAAGGGATGAAAAGGTTTGGAAAGATGCTCATGATTTCAAGCCCGAGCGGTTTATGGGCAATAATATTAAGGATGTGAGAGGTCAGGACTTCGATTTGCTGCCCTTCGGAACAGGAAGAAGAGGATGCCCTGGGATTTCCATGGGTCTTTCTGTTGTTGAGTTGGCACTTGCTCAGCTTCTTCATTGCTTTGACTGGACTGTGGAGGGCGAGGTGGATGTGGAGGAAGAGTTTGGATTAAGTGTTCCGAGAAAAACGCCACTGTTTGTCCGCCCTTCATGGAGGCTCACAGCTGAATATCCTATTTAACAGAGTGTTGTCTCATAGGTGTCTTTGCATGGCTATTACATATATAGCATTTTGTAAGTTTTTCCCATTTTCTTAACTAGTTAGTTCATTTGCATCGCCTAGTCGACAGCTCCTCAATCTCTTAATTCATTTAACATATTTGATGCATAACAAAACCTACTAAAAGATGTATGAAATAGTTACGCAATAAGGATCTGGTAGTTGAGCATCCTAATTTCATGTGTATCAAAATTCTATGTGAAAATTTCAATTCACTTTCAATTTTTTACAGCATCTTATTTGGCAAGTACCTTATTTATAATTAAGGTTTCAAGGCCACATCATCGAATATGATGTCTCATCAGCATGCTTTTGTTGAGGTGTCCAAAAAAAGCCAAAAAAAGTGAGACCGATAGTTGTGCACTAAGTCATGTTTTATTGGTGCACTGATGTGGCATCACTTGATTTGTTGTTTTCTAGATCTAAGGAATACATTTCATTCAATTATGGGTAGTCATCATCAACCACTTTAAAGTCACAACAATTGATCCAATATTGTTAAAAATAATAAACATTAAATCAACAAATGCTATAAAAACTATTGGAACATGGTCACGCAGTGGGTCCTGTCCCTTATAGACCAAGCAACAAGGTTTGTCAATAAGAAATTGTGTAGCACAAGATGGTTTACTTAGGAAAAATGAATATTAATAAAAGACTTTATTAGATACTATAAGCCATCATGTGTTGCAGACTTAATAAGAGGATTTCAATTATTAGTACTTGCTTTTGGTAAGATTATCACAATACAAATTGTTTAATTTATAGATTAATGTTTATCTTTCTAATCAACGAATTGTGAGAATTTTTCAAACTCAAACAAATATTTATCTTTCCAACTATGAACGTGTGACTTTTTTTATTTAAAAAATGTTTTTTTTTAACAATGTGATTGGTTGAAATTTTTTACCTATTCTTGGAGCCTTCACACTAATTGAGAAAAACAAGTATTAATTTTGGATAAATGTCGATGAATTTTATCCGTGGAGTTCTTGTGAAGCTACATTTTAAAGTACTTTGTTAATGGTTGACCATATTTGGTTGTACCAATTTTTTATTTTATTAGTTGCGGGAGTTAATAAGAGTAAGTCTAGATATTATGACTTTATATATGTGTGTTAATATGACAAAATTTTCATAAGTAGTTCATGGATGTTAATTATGCAAGAGAGTCCAATGGCCTTGTCATGCACCTAGAAATATCAGTGGATTTTATTCTATGTTTTTTTTGTGTTTGGAGATGACAATGTAGGTGGAGTTTCCATCTAAGGTCTAATAAATGGCAGTGCAACACCAGATGCTGACATCTACAAATTGAGCCTCCTCACAAGGGTATGCATGTACATTTTTTTTGCCATTTGATTGTTAGTTAACCTCAACTATTTTGGTCTTTAGGCATTGCAAGTGCTATTTCATGTTTTAGAGTTTATGGGTGTTTTATTTTTATTTTTTAATTTTTATTGCTAATTTTTTAATTGTACTCTCTTTCAAATCCATTGATCTTTTTTGGGTGCTTTTGAATATTGATATTTAAATCATACTAAATTAAAATAACCTGTGCCTTTCATACTTTTTTGGAATTTTACATATTAGTGAAGCCATTATATATGGGTTATGGGTGTTTGTGGACATGGTGAGTGGAAGATACTTGTGGGAGAACACAATAACTCACACCCACAAAACAAAAGCTAGTTAAAATCCCTCACTAATTTTGAGGGAGAAAATCATTTTCAAATGTTTTATTTGTAGTTCCAACCACTTAATTATTCCTCAAGTGCCAAATGTTCTATATCTTTTACATTTATTTTGTATTTCTTTAAAAGATTCACCCCACATAATATTGTATTTTGTTCATTTGACGCATTATGGAATTGGAGAAATTTGAATGTCTAATTTCTAGACTTACATTCCTCTTTGCAAATAGAGATGTGTACAACAACTTCTTAGAGAATATTTCTTATTTTTAATTTTTAATTTTGTCCATGTTATTTAGTATTGTAATTTTAACTCTTGACAACTATATTTCATTAATGAATTTTGGAATGAATCTTCACACTTTAAGTAGCTCAATTTTTTTTAGATGAACATTACCATGTCAACCCTCCAATGGAGGGTAGGAGATAAGGGGGTGAACACACAAATCATCAAGTGTTTACAATATTCAGAAAAGTCATATTTTAGTTCATAGCAAGAATACTTTAGTGATGAGTTGAAATATTTTTCTCCATACTCATAATTTGTTCATACTTTTTGTAGTGTCAAAAATTGCCACCCTTAACAATTTCACACTATGTTTTGGCCTTCCTAAATTATTGAGCCTAATTGACCCTCCTAATCTCCTAAAATTTTGTATTTTAGAGCCCATTTGTACCACTTTTCAATAAATTACAAGCATTGAATAAATGCACCCAATTCATGTGTTTCCCCCAACACTTAATGCCCTAGAAGTTTTGGCTAGGACCCATATGCCCTTGGGTGTATGGGTTCCGCTTCTTAGCCACGACACATTTTTGGGCACATTGTTTGCGGTATTTTAACATTCAAAATTCAAATTTCATGTGTTGACTTTTGAGATCCAATTTTAAGAAAATTAGCATAAATATCTATAAATACCTAGTCTTTTCACCATTTGAAACTATAATTAAAGAAGTGAAAGAATCTGGCAAGAGGTGAATATCAAGAGCATTCCACAACAAGTCAAGAGGAGAATTATCATATTTTTATTGTAGCAATTCAAGATCCTAACATTATGTCAAAGTGTATGTGAGTTCATGTTGTCATATTATCATTTTTTTTATGAAAGCTAACCCTTATCGTTGGTCTCCAAAGTATTCAAGTGTTCAATCAAGTAAGATCCAAATCCTTGAGGTGATGTGTATGACTTTAGTCCTTTGGGGAAGCCATTGAAGGGTGGTGAGTTGCAACACTTTGTGATTTAGGGTAAAAATACAAAGCCGTGTCACACTTTTATAAAGGAAATGACCAACACTAATCCAAATTTTAAACTTGAATCACTAAAAAGTGATTTATATGTTTTGAATTTTGAAATGATGTAAACTAATAAAATATTTATTTTTTAGTATATTTTATGTTTATATTTTTTTGATATATATATATATTTAAAATTGAATATAGTTTTTTTTATAAATTAACACCATAATTTAGTTGCTGATAAAATGATGAAAAATGAAGTTACATGAGACGTCAATATTTATATAATCATTTTTTTCTTAATTTTTTTGTGTATTTATAGCTTGAAACTTTAGAGCATCAATATATTTTTTTCCAATTTTGATAAATGTATATTTTTAAATAAATATTAAAATGTGTGCATATTAAAAATTAGTTGTTTCCTTTCAATGTCAACTTTCATATTAATTATTTATCCAAAATAGAAAAACAATTATACCATCTTGATATAGATTCTGTTATTTAGGGCATCATATTTTTTCAAAAAATTTAATAAGTTTTATTATTTTTCCTTGACAATGTAATCAAACTAATGTTTTGTGTTGATAACCTACATTTACTAAAAAGAAAAAGAAAAATAGTAATAGTAATTAAACTATTAAAATATATACATTTTTGAAAGCTAAACTTATGCATCTACAAAAAGGTACTTTCATATATTTTTTTAAAATATTTTGTACATGAGTAGAAGTTGTTGAAATATCAAAATTTTGAAATAATTTTATTTTTTTGGTAAATTGGACTCAAATTTGTGCTAAATATGCATTTAGCCAACAATTTTAGTTGGAAAAATTGTGGACATATATAACTTAGTTAGAATGAATCTTACAAGGTCATATGTTTGACAAAAAATAATTTTTAGTTCAAAATGTACTTAAATTCACTTGTGCAGATAAGTTAGCTGAAAGTGTGACACAACTTTGTGCTGATACCCTTCCATCATTCCTTCCTTTCAATTATCCATTTATCATTGACATTTCCATTATGGAAGTGGAAACACATACATGGGGTTTGATTGAGGCAAGCCCCTAAAATGGCCCAACATTTTCTCTCTCTGTGAATGTGTTGATCTTGAGTTGAAGAGGATTGAGGAAGGATTGAAGACAATTTTTCTATTGTTACATTTTTTTTCATACATCTTGCCAAGCCATAGAAAATTACCTACAAAATTATTTGATAGTGTTTCGATAAATTTACAAGAAGAAATAATAGTCTCAGATTGCCACCAGAGAACCCAAAAAGTTGAAGAGGACCCCAAAATTTGAGCAAGACACCCTATTAGGGACTTATATTCCCCTTGGAAACTATGTCCTATAGTGACTAAAACAAGCTTTTCTAGGAAGGTACATATCACTTTGTACTTTTCGGATCCATCTGCAAACTATTGTTTCAGTCTGTTAGTTTTTGGGATCTTACAATTCACATATTAGAACACATAGTCTAATTAGGTTAATCATTCCAAATCATTTCCAATCCATTCCCATCTTCATTTAGATGTAGATCCAAGTCTGCTTGCCTCACCTTCATGGTTGTAAGTCAATTTAATCACCTTGTTGATCTACATCTTAATGTTCTTGGAAAAATGCCCCTTACATCCTAGGTTCTTTGCATTTGAGACCTAGGATCCCTTTTGTATGTTTCATTTAGGTGAACCCAACATGTTAACACTATATATACCTTCTAAAATCTGAAGTAAATCATCCTAGATCTAGGTTTTGTATTGCATTAGTTCGCATGTTCATTTAGGGTTTCATTTTTTACATCATAAAAGCATAAAAAAATTAAAAAAATTGCATCACATATTGCATCATAGGTTGCATTAGGGTTTATTTTTGTCATTTAGATCATATATACATTCAAATTACATTCATTAGATCTAAAATTTTTCATTGCATTTAAAATGCATCTTTCATTTAGGTCAAAAAAAGGTGAAAATTTGCATAGTTCTATTTCAAAATTACATCAAATCATCATTCTCAAAATTTTGCATCTTCAAATTAGTCAACTATTGCATATTAGATCTGAAAATTGCATTCAAAATTGTCCTTTATTGTTACATATTTGCATTTTAATCACATTGTCTTAAATTGAAAATTATTGCATTGGTTTGTTTCAAATTTGCATCAAATCATCATTTTCAGCATTTTGTATCTTAGAATCAGTCAATTGTTGTATGATTACATCTTAGAGAAATTGCATTCAAAATTAAAAAAAAATTCAATATTATTGCACACTTGCATTGGGCATCACTTTGTCTTAAACTAACCCAAATTTGAAAAAATAGTCATTGAAAAACTTGTTTGCAAATAAAATTAAAATAAAATAGAAACACACATAGCTAGTTTCTTAGCTTTCTAAACTTTTCACAATGTTCTATCTTTGTACTTTTATTTTGTTTCTACTTGCAAATGTCTATTTTAAAAATTTGAAACAGTGAACATATTGTATGTGCAAGAGAGGTGTCATTTTGCTTTATTTGTTACAAATTTTGGAAAAATTGTTGCATTTTAGATCTTTAGGCCAATTGTTTACATCATGTTCCCATTGCAAAAATCTTGTGTTATCATAGTTCACATTCCATTGTCCAATCTTGATAAGAATTTTAAGGAATTTTTGTTACAAGCATATGAAAATGAGTTTATTTCCCCTCTCCTATTTTTTTTCATTGATACCTCTCCCACTATCTATCCTATGTGTGAGGTTAACCTAGTGAAATAGAACACAATCCTTGAAAATCATGAAAATCATGTTTATTCTTCTCTCGATACTTCACCTTCTTGGAAGAAGGTTTCTTGGTGTTAGAAGACCCAATCATTGAGCATAATGAGAATCTTGTTTTTTTCTCTCCTCCTTCCTCTCCTACTTGGAAATATATTGTTGGACAAGAGGATGAAACCATTGATACATTTACGGATTGCATAAAGGAAGATGCTAAGGTCACATTAGATTTCCCCCTTGATAGAGGATAATCAACATGAAGCCAAATTTTTTGAGGTTATGCACACACAGTTGGCTATTAGATCTCCTTTGATTATTGGACATCCTAAAACTATTTTTGGACCTCCTAAGAGTCCTCTAATTATTGGACCTCCTAAAATTACTCTAAGTGTTGGACCTCCTAAGTCACCACTCATTATAGGATCTCATAAACCTCCAAGTTCTATCATAAAATGCACAAAATGACTTACTAATAATCATGTTTCACAACAAAAAAACTATCATACTATAGCTGCCACATATAACAATATAAACAATAAGTGCAACAAAAGAAAACTCCAACATCCATTCTATTTCCTCAACCATATCTTCCACCCACACCTAACATTCTATAGTGTAGTGGTAAAGAATTTTATCTTGTTGAACAACTTCATAACACACCTGCTAAGATATACTTGTGGGATTTAATTCAAACATCACTTGCTTACCATGGCATGCTTCAAAGTGCTTTGCAAAAAATTATGATCCCTCCTAGTGCACAACCAAATGAGGTGGCAACTTTGATTGAGAATATGAACCTACCTAATTTGTACATTATCTTTCATAAAAGTGAATTACCTCATTTAGAAACACAGAAATAAAAAGATGCTTTGATGATATTGGCTGTTATTAACAAAGTCAAGGGATTAGGAATACCCTTCTTGATGGTGGTTTAGGGCTTAATGTTTGTAGTATGAACTTGTTGGATAGAATTAGGGTAGATAAGACTAAAATTCAACAAGATGATTTGTCTATTTGTGGTTTTGACAATGTGGGAAAACAACCACATGGTGTGATAAAATTACCTTTCAAAGTAAAATTCATTACTTTACAAACTCCTATCCATGTCATGCCTCAAGATATTTCATATAATCTTCTCTTGGGTAGACCATGGATTCATGAAATCAAATGCAGTGCCTTCAATGCTTCATCATTCAATGAAGTACATATACAATAATAAGGTTTACATGATAAAATTTGATTCTAAATTTGAATAGTGTTTACATTTACTAAAATAGGAACAAAGGATCCTCTTAGAAAATTGACACCAACTACAAAGTAGAACCTTTACAAGTTGAGGATAAATATTAGAGTCTTCCATCCATGAAAAAGTTATTTGATGATTGGGAATGATTAGATTTTATACCTAAATTCATGGGGGAATACAAGATGATACAATCAAAATCAAAGAAAGAGAAAAAGCAACAATGGTATCAATGCAACCTATCCCTGAATCATCAAAAACATCCAATTCCACAACTTCTAGAAAACAGGAAGATACAAATTACACATCCACTTATGATAAATATGATCATGAGTAGACACCTTCAAAAAAATGGAAGCCATTTATAGAAGAGGTTATCAACTGTTGAAACAATTTGGCTATAATGGAAAAGGATGTGGTATAAAAGAACAAGGTATCCATGTCCCCATTGAGCCTAGCACACAAGTAACAATAAGAGATCTCTTGGTTATTTTCCTTCAAAAGAAACAAAAGCATTGAAGAAACCTTTGGTTAATGTAAATGTCACCATGCAAAAAAATCCTAAGATAAATATAAATAATGGTCATTATGTTGCTTTATCTTCAAATACATGTTTTAGCGATGATTTGGGTTCATTATATTTTACACCCTCCTTTATGGGAGTGTACAAAATCTCACAATGTAAACCTAAAGAGTTTTGTGTGTGTATGAAATCTTGTGATAAGAAATAAATATTTTCTTCATAAGAGTATTTTTTTGAGGCTTCTCAAATCCCACCTAATTGATCTTCCTCCAAGAGGAGGAAAGAATTCTACAACAAAAAAATTATTTTGTGCATGTACCATTGAGGGCATGATCATTCTACCAATGAATTTAAGGCCTTGAGTAATAAAATAAATCTTAAGGATTATGGTGAACTTCCTTTTGTTGATACACCTAATTCCTCTAATCAATAATTATCTTCATCCTATCATGTTGCTCATCACTATGTGGCATTTGTAGCTTTATGTGTCTTTCTCATTTATATTCATGGTGGTACAATATTTACTAGTGCAACCATATTTTTCATGGCAAAAACATGATGGTCATTGGTATGGTTTCCCTTGTCTCTACATTTGGGGGGCAAGGATAACTTGTTTTGGGGTATGTGTAGGATCATGATGGGCCAAAAAGTGGCAATATGATGGGTATGTGGATGACGACTTTTTTTTACCCAAAATTGATGAAAAGAAAAGGGGTTTTTTAAGGAGATTCTTAGCTCTTCACTAATATAAATTATGCTTTAGTTTGAATTTAATAAGTAATTATTAAATTCATTTTCTATTCAAATTACGACTAAAGTCCTGATTGATAGGCTAATTGAAAAACATCTATAGCTTTCAAATGGTATTACATATTTTGAATCCAAAACATGCGTCACATTCTATACTTTACATCCTCTAGGATTAAAAAAAGAAAAATTGAATTTCATGAAGTTTTGACCAAGTTAAGGTGGTTAGACATATGAGTTTTTATATTTTTTAAAAAGTTGTAATAAAAAAATCATAATTAATTATTTACTTGGAAAAAAATTACAAAAAACTATGCATCATATCAGGGCATGAGTTCTCTAGTTATATCTAAAATCTTATAAAAAAAATATTATCATTTTATTGTGGTTAGAGTGGTTAGATAGATACCTACTTATTTTTTCCTTGAAATTTAAGTACACTGCATTGAAATTTCAAATTTTCACCAAATATTTTTTCTTTTTTAAACGAACCTAGTAGTTTAGAAACTACATTCAATTTTCTACAGATTCTATTCTTACATATTTTTGAAATAATATAGATAAATTATTCAAATTTTTACATCAAGTTTCCTAACTCTATTTTTTTTGAATTTTTTGCCACAAAGGGCCTATTTTTTCCATGATGATCTTGCACATACCCTTTGGGGAGGCGTGCATTCTTTTCATGGATCTCTTCTTCCCCTCTTTCTCCTTAAAATACCAAAATAGCAAGTATGTTGACATTTAAAGGGGGGCATATAGTCCCTCACTCATTGTTTGCATAGGAAATGGTCCCTTCTTAGTGATGATAGCATACATCTCCTAGGAAGTGTGACCTTGTCAACCAAAGTGTGGCCATATTAATCCATGTGACATGTATCCTTTGTGGTGATATTAGGCTTTATTTCCCATAAGAGTATGACCTTTCTTGGCATATGATATTCTCCTTGGTGGTAAAATTATGACTAGTGTTCCCTAATGTGTGATTTTCTAGTCCTCAACTAGTCCTCTCTTGGTGGTGATGTCATGTGCATTGTTCCCTAAGGTGTGACCTTTATGTATTGAGAAATGCCCCTCTATTATTTAAGAACCTTTTTTAGTGGTGCTATTACACCATCCTTCGAGGTTTTAGCTTTTCTTTGTTTGTCTCTAGGTATGTGTAAGATCATCTTGGAAAAAACAAGCCCTTAAGTGGCAAAAATTCAAAAAATCAGAGTTAGGTAACTTGACATAAAAATTTGAATAAGTTATCTATATTATTTCAAAAATATGTAAAAATAGAATCTGTAGAAAATTGAATTTAGTTTCTAAACTACTAGGTTTTTTAAAAAAAAAATCTATTTGGTGAAAATTTGAAATTTCAATGCAATGATACTTAAATTTCAGGGAAAAAATAAGAAGTAGTGTCTCTTTGACCACACTAACCACAATAAAATGATAATATTTTTTATTTTAGATATAAGTAGAGGATTCATGCCTCGTTGTGATGCATATTTTTGTAATTTTTCCCAAGTAAATAATTAATTGTGAATTTTTATTACAACTTTTAAAAATATAAAAAATCATATGTCTAACCACCTTAACTTGGTCAAAACTTCATGAAATTTAATTTTTCTTTTTCTAATCCTATAGTATGCAAAGCATAGAATGTGATGCATGTTTTGGATTCAAAAAATGTGATAGCGTTTGAAAGCTATAGATGTTTTTCAATCAGCCTATCAATTAGGACTTTAGTCGTAATTTGAATAGAAAATGAATAATAATTACTTATTAAATTCAAAGTAAAGCATAATTTATATTGATGGAAAGCTGATAATTTCCTTTAAAAACCCTTTTCGTTTCATCAATTTTGGGTTAAAAAATAGTCATCAGCCATATACCCATCATATTGCCACTTTTTGGCCCATCATGATCCTGCACATACCCCTCTTGTGATGTTAAACCTTGTTGCATTAATCCCTCGTGATGTTAAACCTTGGAATTTTTTCTTCAATTTTTCATAGGTGTTGAACTTTATGTAGCATTGACATAACATCTTGATCATTTTGTGGCACCTTATCAAAGTTATCAAGGAGTATAACTCTTGGTATGGTTGTTATGGGCACATACTTAGTAGACCTTGTGTGTTTCTCATTTTGTTTCACCTCGTTATGGGTACACACCTAGTAGATCTAGTGTGTTTCTCATCCTTGTATTGGGGGCTCACCTAGTGAAAAGCAATCCTCACTAGACATAACATTTTTAAGTGTCATGGTTTTCAAGAAATAACTCATCTAAGTTTGCCACTTTTTAGCATTTATGGTTCTTAAGAGAAAGTGTTAGTACAATGTAGCTTGGAATTATTTGGCATGCTGGGGGTGTAAAAAATCACCTTTCCTAGCACAAAACCACCCACCCAGAAATGTTCGCACTATCGATTTGGCTACACGATGAGTGGAACAAATGTTATGCAACATTGCAACTTTTCATTGAGTGCATTTGATGTTTTTCTCAACATGTGAAAAGTTGTCACCATGACCAAATGGATTGGAGATATGAAATATCAAGAGAGATTATTGTAAAGGGACCTTATGCAACCCTATACCTTCAGATAGAACATTTTTAAGTTCCACGGTTTCTGAGAAACAATTTGTCAAAGTTTTCCACTTTTTGGCATTAATAGCTCTTAAGAGAAAGCATTGGTACAATGTAGCCTGGAACTATTTGGCATGATGGGGTGAAAAACAAGACCTTTCATAGGAATAAAACCACACACTTGGATGTGTTGGAATTATCAGTATGACCACATGATGAGTGGGATGAAAGTTATGCAACATTACAAGTTTTCGAATGCATTTGAAATTTTATCAATGTGTGAAAAGTTGTCACCATGGCCAAATGCATTGGAGATATGAAAAATGGAGAGATATTATTGTATAGGGAACCTAAGTGACCCTATAACTTTAGACAAAACATTTCTAAGTGCCACATTTTCCATATAAAATATCGTTAAAGTTTGCCACTTTTTGGCATTTAGGGCTCTTAAAAGAAAGAGTTGGTACAATATGGCCTGAAATGATCCGAAATACTAGGGTGAGAAATAAGACCTTTCCTAGCATAAACCTACCCACCCAAATGTTTTGGAGCTAATAGTTTGGGCTCATGATAAACAAAATGAAAGTTATGCAGCATTACAACTTTTCGTTGAATGCATTTGACGGTTTTGACAACATTTGAAATATTTTTTCCATGATCAAATGGACTGGAGTCTTGAAAAAGTGAGAGGTTATTGTGGTTTTATCCTACATGACCTTGTAGGTTTACATAAAAAAATTCTAAGTGCCATGAATGAATTTATAATGAATGTAGGAAAATCCTACTAAACATAGGAGATCCTAATGAGCCTAGGTTACTCCTAATGAACCCAAGACAATCTTAATGAATGTAGGAAAATCATAAAGAATGTGGGATAGTAATAAAGAACATTGGATATGCTCATCATCAAGTGGTTGGTAATTTGAATTTTGGTAAATAATATTTAAAATTTCAATACATTACTATTAACTTACTCATTATTGTCTTTCTTGCATTGTACTTTGTAAATATAACTTTTAGATCAATGTTTGTTGGGAAATATTTATCTTTATTAGTTATTTATTTTTGATAAGGTGATGAATTTGACATTGTAGTTAAATTTTTGTGACATGATAGGCAATTAGATTCAAAAATAAAAATTTGGATATGAGATATGATTCATACATACACCTCTTGGGGCTAAGTAAATTATGAGAACATTTTAAACCATTAAGCTACCAATTTATGCATAAAATATTTATATAAATTGACCTCCATAAGGCCATGAAATCATATGAAATTTCATCCAAATGCCATATAATGCCATCATGAGGGCACACAAAACATGATCAAAATGTCATACAATACCATCACAATGGTGCACAAAATATTAAAATGTCATATAATTCCATAAGGTTAATGTATGGTCTCTCAGTCTACAAAATATCATCGATACCTATAGCCACACCAAAAATGTTATCTATGTGCCATGCATAGGCATACAAAATGTGTTCATCTATTAATATTACACACTATTATTGAAACATCAGACCTCTTTTAGCCCAACTAATTGAACTCTAGTCATTGCTAATAGTTAGTGTCTTGTGTTATTTTGATCTCTTTTTCTCCTCTATATTTTGTAGCCCAACCTATACATACAAAATATAAAACTATATATTATCTCAAATTCAGAAACTATAAAAAATTATTTAAAATAATACATATATTATAAACACACTTACAACATACTGGTAGTCTGACTCTTCTTGCCTATGATGCTCCACATCATCAAGAGATGTTTTTCCTCACATAGGGGTGTTTACATCCATCTATAACATAACAAATACATATTTATCAATTATTTTTGATAGGTCTAATAATATCTATTGAAACAACATAAACATTATTAAACATATATATTCATACTCATACCTGAGTTAAGCACATTGAAACCAACTTCCAAATTTTCTCTTATGCCAAGAGGTGAGTCTATTGTATTCATCAAATAAACAAACAATAATAGAATAAACTCAAACATTCACAAATATATATAAAAAGAAAATTTGAAATTTGTAAAAAAAAACTTAAATGTGTTATATTGTACATGTGTAAATCTAATGTCATAAGCATCCAATGAAACATGTGTACTATATGGTGATGTGGTGCCCACCTATTCAATAAAAAAGTTGTATTTTAAAATATTTAACATTATTTTATATAGAAAGTATTATTTTATTTTGATATATTATACAAATTTTACATTTGATACAGATGCAAGTGTACTAGTTGTTGCAAGAATGCTTGATGATGTACCAAAATCTAGAGTTACACCTTAAAATGCATAATGTTGCATTCATTTAATTCAATTCTACAATTAAAAATCTAGATTTACATTTACAATTTTTAAGTATTTAATAGATAAAATGCTATAAATTTAAATCAACATACCTACATTCGACCAACATACACCTCATTCAACAACTCATATGTGATCACCACATTATTTGATGCACCACCCTAATGACCCCCACTACTCCCATGACATCTATACTCACAATGAGAATACACATGGGATGTGGAACCATCTATACCCTCTGAATTGCTATCTCTCCCAAAGCATAGATTACAACAATTTGGGCATATATGAGAGCTAGGGGAACTAGAGCTAGATGGTTGAGTTGTTGCATCATTATACAAGGTAAAAGGTTGGGATATTTGTGTGTCATGTTCTATAATGGTTTTTGTTAGGCTAGCAACTGCATGGAGAGTCTACACCTCCATACAAGCTCCTTGATGGCTACTAGAACTGTCACATGACAAACAAGTATTTGTGCTAGTGTTATTCAATGTGCACAATTATCTACCTGATCAGATCCTAGTCTATTTTGGGCAAAGCCTCCATCTCTACCTTGAAAATCCCTCATATGAAAATAATTGGGAATTTGATGAAGGATAAGCTCACAATGAAGTTTTCTTAGAAAATATAGCGACACCTCATAATTATTACATGGAGGTTGGTCAAAGACCATCCACCACCTATCCCAAAAATGATTTTTTATCTCATCATGATTACACAAATGTATTGGAAACCTCTTTGATTTGAAGGAATAGGTTCATTTTTTCTAGGATCCATAAAAATAAGACATATTCTTTCTTTTCTTATGTATTTCTTTTTCACTTCACAATAGGAAAATTTTGTTGCATAATATTGAAAACATGGATCTCTATAAGGTTTATATTTATTTATTTGATTTGTGACTATGTCAAAATTCATCAGCATGGATTCTAATGTTGAGGCAAGGGATTGGTGATGCTAGTTTGATGTTGAACCCCTCAATTTTGAAACTAATTCATGAATTGCAACTTTGTTTTTCTCTAGATTCCCTAACAAATCCTCTTGGATTTTTCCAAGGTTTGTTGGAAGGATAGGAGTAGGGTCAGACATCCTAGATTTTTCCTTAGGAAATTCATCATTTCAATTTGGTTGTGGCCAGGGTTTACATGATCTATTATATAATTAAAAAAATCATGGAATTAATAAAAAATATTACATTTTTCTAATACAAACAAAATTTAATTCTAATGCAAAAGAATATCACATACAGGTCTTCTCCGAAATGGCATTATGAAGCTAGGACATGAAAAGGGAAAAGTACATTTGCATTATGAAAAGTTGAAGGAAATAAAATTGTTGCAGAAAATGTAGGTTGTGGGTGAGCAAAATAGACAAGTTTTTTTTATTTTTATAACTTTATTAAGAAAAACACATACGTGTTTTTATTTCATAAAAATGTGTACGTGTTTTTCTTTCATAAAATCATGCACACATTTTTTTTTCATAAAAAATGCATACATTTTTTACTTTCATAATAAAATGTGCACATTATTTGTTCAAATAACATGCTCGTGTTATGGCTCAGATTTTTTGAGCCATAACACAAGTGCATTATTTGAGTTTCTTCAAAATGTGAGCATTTTTTTCTCATTTTTAGGTATCTGGCCAATTTTTTGTGCCCCATATTGGTGCACATGCCCATATATCCATCTTATTTGAGAACATAACCTTGGTTGGGATTTCCAAAATTGAAGTATTGACAAGACCTTCAATCCTTGATAAAATTTCCACTGGAAAATTTTCCATGATGATCAAGATTTGCTCAAATTCCTCCATTGTATTGATGAATATCATAACTAGGAAATTATTATTATTATTATTATTTTTTGAAGTAATTGATGATATGGAAGCTAGTTTTAGGAACAATGTTAATCAATTGAAAACAAACTACCAAAATGATTGGTTGCTCTAGAAATATTCTTTGATGAAAATGATAGAAATATTTATTTAGACAAACCCTTGTATATGAAAATGAATTAGAAGAAATCAATATAGGGACTAATGCATCTCTAAATAAGGTGTACATTGGAAATAAATTAAGCCCAAATATCAAGAAGTTATGCCTATTTAGTTTTTGAGGAAATACAAAAATGTTTTTTCTAGTCCTATGATGACTTGAAATTTTATAGGGAGGACCTATTTTAGCATGAGATTTATCTAAAACATAATGCTAAACCTTTTATAAAAAAGAAACAAAAACCCTACCTTGGCACCAAAAATGTAGCAAGAATTACAAAAACTTAGGGATGGTCCAAATTATCAAACCAACCACACATTCCAGCTAGGTTTCCAACCTAGTCCTTGTAAGAAAGAAAAATGATGATATTAGACTATATGTGGATTTTAGGAACCTCAATATATCTTCTTTGAAATATAGTTACCCCTTGTCAAACATTGAAGCAATGCTATAGAAAGTTATTGGTTGTGAATTTTTATCCATGATGGTGGATTTTCACGATACAACCAAGTGAAGGTTGAGGAATCTAAACATTATTGAATTTCCTTCACTACTCCTTGGGGTAGGTATGTCTATCTAAAGATGTATTTTGATTTAACAAATGCTGGAGATAAATTTCATAGAGAAATAGATTTAGAATTATCTAACATAATTGATATCATCATGGTGGTTTGTCACTAATGACTTTATAATTGCATTCTGAAAAGGGGAAGATCATTGCATGCACTTAGAAAGAATATTTAATAGGGCTCTAGAATTTGGTCTCTTTGAATATGAAGAAGTTTTGGATTAGGGAGGGAAATATGTTAAGTCATATAGTCTCTAAGGATAGAATAATGATTAATCCAAAGAGGATTAGCTATAGTTAAAAATATCCCTCAACCAAAGACTATTAAGGGTATATATTTCCACAATCCATGAAGATTATTGCTAAATTTTTTTGGCTTAGATTGTGTCAAAAAATTTTGCATCAAAGTTTTTTGACAAAATCTAAGCCAAAAAATATTAAGGATATTCAATCATTCTTTGGTCATATTAATTTTTTCAAAAGAATTCATTCCAAACCTTGTTGAGAAGAAATCCATTTCAAAGATATTGAAAAAAGGAAAAAACATATCTTGGAGTGAAGATCCTAATAAAGCTTTCCAAAGTACCAAAGAAGCAATCAAACATGCCCCTATCTTGACATCACCTAACTTCTCTAAGCCTTTTCAATTGTTCTCTTTTTCATCTTTCCACACATTTATTATTGTTCTATTTTAGAAAGATGATGAGGGATACACACAACCTATCTCATTTTTTATGTAAATCCATCCAAGCTATAGAGTTGAAGTATGATGCAATAGAAAAAAAAGCATATGCATTAGTTAAGGAAATAAATAATTTTAGGCCTTACTTGATTGGATCTAAGATAGTTGCTTATGTTCTCAATATAATTGTAAAATACGTTTTAACATATTAAGAGGTTATTTTTTGCATTCTAAGGTATTCCAAAATTTGTAATGTTCATTTATTTATCATATAATTACTTAGAAAATTTGTATATCAATTGATAAGTATGTTTACTTATATGATATCATAATTATGTTGTATGTATATGCACAACTCATATTCCTTATTTAATGTCCTCTCTTTCTTGGTAGGTTGTGAATTTTTTAATCTAATGGATTAGGAATCATAGCTCAAATAAATTAACCAACATGTACCTAAAATTAAAACACCATCACCAATAGTTTAGAACTGGGAATTACCTTTATGCACCTCATGATTCATCAACGAAACTAACAAAAACATTCTCAATGATCCTTATATTATTATCATCCTAGAGATTCATGTTGCACATACATGTGCATTAGGTACTATTATGCATTGATTTCTTATCATCTTAATATAAGTTATAATATTAGGTTAGTCCTCAAACAAGTAGGGGAAAAATGAATTGGATGGGTTGATCCAATTCAACAAGTGTTTCATGCATGAGGTGATCAACTAAAATATAGTTTCTATACACTTGCTTCTTGAAATAAATTGCTACTATCACCAAATAATTTTCAAACATAGATTCACCAATTAGATGCCAAATTTGTATGAAACCATAGTTTGGAAAAATAACTATAACTTTATGTTAGAAAAACCTATGTTCTTGAAGCCTTGTAAAAAAATTCTCATGATCAATACTACAAGGTGTGGACATGGAAAAAGTATCCCTTTTTTCTTGCTTGATTTGGGAATAATTGATGAAAAATTGGACTTAATGAGGCCTTGATTTGGTGTTGTGAGGTGTTTTTCACATCCACACTAGGTCCTGGACCCTTTCAAATGCATTTAACAATGTCTTGTAAAGGTTTTGTAAATTTTTGTAAAATAATTTCACACCTCTTTAGACTTAATGGACCTATCTTTTCCCTAATTCAACATTATAAAATATATTTAATTTCATCCTCACATTAATATAGAAGGCTTGTGAACTAAATTTGACTTTAATCTAGTGTTGTAATGTGTCTTACACATTCACATTAGATGTTGTTCCTTTCTAGGCTAAGTGGATCTCATTTTAATGATGTAAAGTGTATTTAATCATACTTTCACATTGAATTTTCTGTCCCAAGCCCTAATTTACCTTTATATCATCATTAATAGGTCCATATGGTTCCATATTGTGTATATAGAGGAATACTTTGATCAAATACCCAATGAAATCAACATAAGAACTGAAATTCCTCATTCCCCGATATTCTAGCTATTAAAAAGATCCCTCTAGAACTAATTCACCCATCTAGGCAAATGAGTCCCTGCTAGGTGGGACTAATTAGCCTAGGGTGGTGAATCATTCCCATTTGAGTCATTTTCGAGGTTTAAGTGAGAAAAGTTGGATTTTAAGTTTTATTTTCCTCTATGTCAACCTTGGGGATCCTATTAATGGGTAAATTAGGTGTATTTCCTATAAATACAAGCATCTAAACCCTAATTCATAACTAATCCATTCATTCCTCACTCATCATTCATTATTCTTCTCAAGAAATCAAGGGTTTTATCATTCTAAATCACCAAGATAGCATTTTTTAGACATTCAAGGGAATACTCTTCATCAATTGCTACAAAAAATCAAGATAAAAAATCATGGAAAGTATCTAACTCCATTGTTGCATGTTTCATTACATTATTTCTTCATTTTGGTTTAATTACCTAAAAGGGGTTTGGCCAAGGCAAACCCCCATGCCCTAACATCTAACATTTCTTCTTCTTTTCTTGTGTGTCTATAGATTTAGGTACTTTGAGGGTTAGCAAATCATTGAAGTTTATGTTGAAGACTTGTTGAAGACTTCTCCTTGTTGAATAAGTTAAGAATATCCAATAAAAGTCACTTTTAGTGCTAGAAATCAGACTTTCAAAGGTAGACACCTATCAGGAACTGAAGTGCAGACTGAGGGCTTTAGTTTCCACCTTTGGATTTTTAGAAATTTAAAAGTGGACGAATTTTCCATTAGTTGTGAATGAGTCCCATTGCCAAGCCTAAAAAATGTTTTCTATAGCTTTGGATACCAATTTGTCTGAAATGGGCTCTGAAACAATTTCCTAGATCTGGGACTAATTTTCCCAGAATGGCAAATGAGTACCAGTAGACAAATTTTTTAGGATCAACAAAATTTCAGAAGTCATTTCCTATCTCTAGCAAGTTTTCAAGTGCACACATTCAATTTCATTCATTTATGTTACAATTTACTTTCATTTCTAGGTCTTTTTGCATATCACAATGCATTTTCAAACAACTTGCATTTCTTTAATTTTCATTTATTAATCAACATCTTTCTTCAGTTTTCTACATTTGGATCAACCTATTTGGACACATTTCACCCACATCACATTAATATTTGAATATAACATTGCATTTTGGCCCAATCTTAATACTTTTAGGTGAAAAACCCTATAATATTTACAATAAAGCATTTGGGTGCCAAAATATTTGTTTACATTTTGGTGAACCCACCTTTAGGATAATTTTCTTTTCTGATTTGGAGTCCTTCATCATACATCTAGCTTGCATTGACCTTGCATTAGGGTTTGCATGGATTAATTTGAATGCTAGGTTTCAAATCTTGCATTCATGAATAGTGCATTTAGGTTGCATTTTTGGCATCTAAAATCATTAATTATTTTTGAAATTTTGCATTTTCATCTTAGGTATGCATCAAACAGCACAAAAAACATCAAAATCCATTGAAAAGATCTAAAAATTCTAAAAAAAATCCCCACTGGGACTCATTCACCACCTTGGGTGAATCAGTCCCTTTTCACCCTTGAAATTACCTTTTACAGAATTGAAAACCTTGTTTTAAAGATTTTTTTTGGTCCCATTACCTAGATGTATTAGTTGGCTAACTTTCTGTAACATGCATTTCATTAGATTTAACTTAAATCAGCTCATTACATGCATTTCCTAATTTCAATTTTGCATTCACAACATTTCATTTTCAGATCATTGCATTGTGTAATCACAAAATTATCTTGCTTGACAACTAAAAATTGCATTTCATTTTACATTCTTACATTGCATTTCAAGATTGTATAGTTTACTTTTTCAAAATGTTAGTTTCAATCTTGTCCAAATTTGCAAAGAACAAGTTAGTAAATAAGCATGTTAGTCATTCATTCAATGCATTCCCTAGTTATGAAAGTCTCTTAGTGCAAGAGAGTGAAAATGACAATGTTAACCTTAAACTTACACCCCGTCGTATATCGCCTATTTGTGTGGATGATGTGATAGAAGAGCATACAAACATCAATAACCATGATGATCATAATTGTTCCTCCCCCAATACCTCTCCTTTTAGTAACAAAGGCATCTTGGAAAAAGAAGATACAATCATTGACAATCATGAAGAACTTGTTTGTCCTTCTCCTCATCCCCTTTGAGAAGATATTTTAGCAAAAGAAAATGACATCATAGACACATTCCTAAAAAACACCTTACCTAATTTATGTTCTTCTTTGGATTATGAGAATGCTTTCAAGGAAGATAAGATTATAAATGATGAGGATCTGTTGGTCTACAAAAACCCTCTTTATGATCCTTCCCCTACCTCTTCTATTTTGGAGGACATTAGGGAACAAGGGAATGCATTCATAAATGATCATGATAATCATACTTGTTCTTCTCTTAGTATCTCCCCTAGTTGTAAGGAAGATGCTTTGATGTTAGAAAATAAAACCAATGAGAGTCATGAGAATATTACTTGTCCCCTTTCACCTAAGGAAACCCTTATTAAACAATATAATTCAACCATTGAGCATTCCCCTACTTGTGATGAAGTCATTTTAGAAGAACCAATCCATGAATGTCAAAAAAATTTGATTCGTAGTTCTCCTTAAAACTCTCCTCCTAGGGAGAATATCATGGTGTTAGAAAATGACAATAATAGTGATGTGCCTTCCTTAAATCAAAAGGTGATTCTAGATTTCCCTTTATTAAAGATACATAAAACCAATATCATTGAGGTTATGAATGTGCAAATTCCCATTAGATCCCCATCGATCAATGGACCTCATACATACCTCATGGGACATCCCAAGAACCCTCTAATTATCTACCCACCTTCACCAAAAAAACAAACTCAAAATCAACCTAAACGTATCCTTTATCCCCCATCACACAAACCTCACACTCACAACAAACTTGAACTTATTCTTTACCCACCTCAAAATAGTGTGTCACAACAACCAAGTCATAATACCATTGCTCATACATACAAAACTAGAAACAATCCTCAACCACATCAACCAATCCCAACCTCCTCACCTTTGTCAAATTCTATATTGCCTTGATTAAGGGAGTATGATCTTGTTGAACAACTTAAAAGAACTCTCGCAAATATATCTCTTTGGGACCTTCTTCAAACTTCACCTACCTATCGCACTATGCTTCAAATGACCTTACAACAAGTTCTTATCTGTTATAATGTGCAACCAATTGATAGAGAAACCATGATTCAAGGTCAGTATGTTGACATTGTTTTCCACCAAAGTGAACTCTCCTCTTTGGATGTGCAAAAAAAAATGAACCTTTCATGATCATAGCTCAATAAAATACCACAGGGATAAAGAGAACTCTTGTAGATACCAGATCCGCCCTTAGTGTAAGCCTTTTGGATAGGATTGGAATTGATAAATCAAACATTCAACCTAATTCTTTCTATCTTAAGGGATTTTACTATCGAAAAGAAACCGCTCAAAGTGATCATTATACCTCTTCAAGTTGGAGTGGTCAAATTGAATACACCAATCCATGTTATGCCTCATGCACTTTCATGTAATCTCATTTTAGGAAGACCATGGAATATTAATGCAATGAAAGGTGTGCCTTACACTCTTCATAAAAAAAATGAAAAAAATTTACAAAACCAAAGTATACACCCTTGACAATGATTTTGAGCCTTATAGTATCTTACAGCTTGAGAAACACAAAGAACATTCCTTAAACACATCACCATCAACTACACATGTGGTACCCATACAACAAAAAACAAAGAACAATGCACAAAGCTATTAGATGATTATTGGGATTCCTTAGAATTCACACCACCACTCATGGATGAGCCTTCAAACGCATCCACCTCAACCACTTCAAACAAAGAAGAAAATTTTAGAACAACCTTTGATGAACACAACAATGACTAACAACCCGATCCAAAAGCAATGAAAAAACTTTATGGAAAAGGTTATGAGCTTATGAAATAACTTGGAAATAGTGGAAAAGGATGTGGTGCTAAAGAACAAGGTATTCACAACTCTATTGATCCTATCACACAACAAATAATGCATGGTCTTAGATATTGTCCTTTGATAGAAATTTCCAAGCCTTCACTCAACATTGACACTTTCACACAACATACTCCTAAATCAACCTTAATAGTCATCCATCCTAAACTCCTCAACACTAGTAGTCTTGAAAGTCCTCCTTTACACAACATGAAACAAACAAAGAAATCCTTGCTTAATGTAAATGTCATCTTGCAAAACACTAATGAATTGAATTCGTTAGATTTTACATCCTCCTGCCACGGAGCGAACAAAATCTCTCAATCAACAGAGCCTTGCATAGGTATGAAAACTAATACTAAGCAAGATGTATCTTTATCGCAAACTACAGTACCACCTTCTCCCATTGATCAAGAGGGTATCTTGTCAAGACTCCTCCAAGATCACTTGATATCTCTCCCTCCACAAACTTGAAAAAAATTCTATTACAAGACTTCATTTTATGCATATCATAGAGTTCATGGTCATTCTACTAATGAAATTAAGCATTTGCATAGTAAAATCCAACATCTTAAGGAATTTGGTATTCTTCCTGAACCATTGGATTTTTCCTCTCTAGGACCTCTCCAACTCTTCTAGGGTTTTTCACCTAAAAGGAGAGAGGTAGGGCCAAAAATACAAACTAGTTCATTCAAATTATGTTATGTGCAATTTTTTCTAATCTAAATGAAGTAAACTAAATGCAATTGAATGATCTAAATGGATGAAAATGAATGCAAAAGTGAGATTTAAACTATTGTTTGAAAACACACTGTGATATGCAAACAATGAAGTAAATGAAGAAAATATGTAGAACAAAAATAAATAAGATGAATTTGAGTGCACCACGGAAGTGTTGGATGAATTTGGAATGTTGTGGATGCTATTGAAATCACTAAATTTTCATAGAGGGACTCATTCGCCTAGAGTGGCAAATTAGTCCTCCTCCTAGTGAAAAAGTGTTAGAAACTAGTTTCTGTTTGTCGGGATCTAGAATTTGATTTTTTTTAGATTTTCAGTCGTAAGGTGGGACTCATTCACCATAGGTGGTGAATCAATCCTCTTCCAAATTTCTAAAAAATTAGGAGACAACTCTGCAACACCAAATCTGGAAATCACTAATTGTCGGGTTGCCGAAGTCAATTTTGCAGGAAACAGACAAGAAACCTTCTCCAAGCTTGAAATAGACTTGAGCTGACTTGAAGCAACTAGTTGAATTTTTCAACCAATCTTCAATGCCAAAAAGCTTGTTAAATCTACATACCTAGGTCTGCAAACACACATGCAATAGGGGAAAAATGGTTGAGGGTTAGCAAAGAGGGGTTTGCCTTGGTCAAACCCTTACTGAAAAAATGAAATGAAAGAGAATGATAAACTAATAACATGCAATAGTTATCAGCTTACCAAACCCTTGATAATGAAAATCTAAAGTAATGTCAATGGATGCTCCAAAGTGCTTGAATATTACTTGAATTGATGTTGTAAGATGCTTGAATGCTTGAGATGTGAGATGAAATGCTTGAATGAATGAGGAGATTGAAGGAGGATGGAAAATGAGGTGAAAATCACATTTTTATACACTTTGTGCCTTAGTTAACCATTCATACCTCATCACAGGCCAACATCAAGTGTTCTTGAATAAAAACCCGAAAGGAAATTTTAGAATTTTAAAATTTGGAGCCAAGGGGGACTCATTCACCACCCATGGTGAATGGGTCCCACCTAGAAATTGAAAATATTAGTTGGGAAATATGTTGTATTTAATGTTTTTTGTTGAGATAATATTAAATAATACACTTAGTTAAGACATATGAGGGCATAAAGGGGACAAATAAAGCATGAGAAAGGGATAAATAGTGAAATTGTGCCTAGAAAAGTGTGAAATCTTATTACAAGACTTTACAACACTTCAAAATAGGACTTGATAATGAATAAGAAGGTGATTTTTAGATGAATTACAATAAATATAGTCTAGAAGAATGTAGAAATGTCTTACAACACTTCACAAGACATCGTTCTTTGAATTTTAGTACCTAAATATGCATGTTCAAGCCATGCCACAACATAAAATCAGAGAAAAATATATCAAATACCATGAAACAAGACCTAAAAGGTCATGAAAATGACAAGGGGCCATTTTTCTATGACACATTTAGCCCCTAGTTTAGTGAGAGGATGAACTTGCTTCAAACTCACACTAAAGTAGCCATGAACATCAAGAGGAGGGTTTAAATGTACTTACATTAGCAAGATGGAATGACAACAATCAAAAGGGATGATCAAGCCCCCATGATGAATATAACATGGAAAACTAGACATAAGAACATAGGAACACACAAGTGTTCAAAATGAAAGAATTGAATGAAGCTTCGATCGTCAGTCCAACTAGTTGTGGATTAGATCTAGGGTGATTGTTTGAAAAAGAGAATGTATACTCACTTTGGGGAAACATAACACATGACGGTTCACCAGGTGAGAAGGCCCAAATGTACTCACTCTAGGGCCATGAAACTTCTGGCTATCCGCAGGGTGAGAAATCCCAAAAAGGTAAGATACATACGCTAGTTGGTATGCACTCACAAACACAAAGGTGGCTATGGGGAAAAGTCATGCTGCTAGTTGGGCTTCCTGATCAACCATAGTAGAGTTACACCTATTGATAACATTAATAAGGCATCGCAAAGAAAAATGTCATGAACAAAAAGAAAGGTACCATAGGCATGCAAGTTGCATTATTCAAGGGGGAAAAAATGCAAAAATGTAAAAATGTTAAGTGTAAAATGTGAAAGATGTTCAAAGGAGTCTTGTTTAGTTCATGCAAGGTTAGTCACTTAGGGAATATTATGTCTAATGTCTCGAAGAGAGGACCAATCAAAGAATAGTATATTCACAACTTAGGGGATGTAGTGTGTCACATCAAGTCACCAAGAGGAATGCAATATGTTTAGATAGATCACACTTATTAAGGACATCACACCCAATGTCATCCAAAAAGTGAAAAATGCATCATATAAACAACAAGGATACACTAGGAACCAAGAATGCACATGAATTATGGTAATGTATGGCCCCCACTTTAAAGGAATTGCTACACATCATTCTGTGAGCAATTACTTTAAAGTAGACAAGGAAAGAAAAAAGAAAAAAGAAAAAAAGACATGAGAGCCAACTTGGAAAGCCCAATGCTAAGTCATATGTTTCGAAGTGAGGTTGCGTCATGTAAGGGAAAATAAAAGAAAAAGGAGTTTCCCCCCAAAAAAGAAAGCACACCAAACACATAAGGGATCTATGGATTTGGGGTAAGTATGTTCATTGCTGCAATGTGTTTATGAAAGAGCTCAAAATTGTCATCATTCCTCAAAGCACATAGAACTGGAAGAATGACACAAAGAGCAAAAAAAAAGGAAAAAGAAAGTCTATTTTGGGTCAACATGGAAGAGACATTGTGGTCTCAACGCCTTGCATCATCCCCAAAAGGAAAAAACAAGCGACACAAAAGAAAATGAAAAAGGTCAAAGAAAATGAAAAATATTTTGGGTCAACATGAAGGAGACATTGTAGTTGATAGAGCCCTAAAAATTCTTGATATTTTGAGACCTTTTATGCATGAAATTAGCATGTCACATGTACCCCATTGATGGGGTTCACAGGTTTTTCTTAGCTAGTCTTGTCTTTGATTTATCCATGTTTGATCCTGGAATGTTCTAATTTTGTGTTGACCTATCTTCCTGGTTTCTAGTCATGTAAACTATCTTTTGAGTCATGGTTACATGTTCTTTACTAGCCCCTCGGCTATGGTCATTCAGTCATTTCAAGGTTGCAAGTTGTCATGATGTTCCCAAAGTTCAATTTTAATATTTTATCACTATGACTTAAGTCATTGGTTCGTAAGGGTAATTCTTTGGCTCCTAAGGGTAATTCTTCATTGGCCTAGTTAGGCCCTCTTTTATGAGTAACTTCATTCCATGTGCAGGTTGATAAATCACCAGAGCATGGGATTTCATCTAAACCATTCCCTGCTGGACTGTCTATCTAAAGTGAATGCAATTTAATTATTGTGAGGTTAGCGAAATGTCAACATTTGTATGTGGGCCCGATTGTTATGTCTCATCTCATCGCTGAAAGCTTTGAGATTAACGATACTGATTGAGCAAGGAAAGATGATCACCACTATTCCCCGCCAGCTCGCAGGGGTAAGATGCAAGTTCTTTAAAAGTACTGAGACCTGCAAGAAGCTACCATGTGCACTCCATGGCTACTGGTGGGTGGAACCCACAAGTACACAAAAAATGTCCAATCAATAGATTTATATTGGATATTCATCTGAGCTGGAGTGGTGTTGTGAATTCAAATGGTATTGACTCAATCTGAGTCATTTAAGATGCCTAGCTCAGATGCAGATCAATGGCACACATTCAAAAATGCAAAGTATGCCTGTTGCAATTGTGTTTCTTTGTGCAAACTTGAGTATTAATGGAAGAGGTGACCGGTAAACCTATACAAGTCCCTTCAGAAAGTGTGTATGAAGCTAATTATTGCTTATTTGGGATTCAAAAATATGTACAAGACAATACGAAGAGTTGAGAAGTGAATTGTAGAGGTTGTCTTGACTGGCATTAGGGTTTGTTACAACTGAAAGCAATATGTTCGACAAATGCAATTTTATGTTTTCTAAATTAGGGCTTGCTTTAATGTGCTTTAAAATGAGTGTGTTTCATCTTTTGTTTTCAGTGCTTTAAATTGGGGTTAATCTTTGCTTTTAAAATTCGTAGCCCTGTGAATTGTCCAAAATTAACACTCATCCTTGGTTACAAATTGCAATTAGGAAATTGAATAGTTAAAATTCCTCCATTAGAATTTTTGTATACTCAAGCCCATGGCTCCCAAAATACAAGGTGCTTCTTCCTCCACCCAGTCTAGAACGCTTTCTCAAGATGTAATTGATTTTCTACCCTAGTCTACTAACAAGAAACTAGAGGGAAGGGTCTTGTTTCATGGTTCTCCTATGAAGGAAGGGTTGATAGATATAGCTTGCTTGATCAAAGAAACCGAGGTACCTTACACTGGATGGTAGATGTTTCAACATTGGTTCGAGAATAGGAACCTGGGGTCTCCTTTCAGTAATCCATGGAGGTTGGATATGGGGAAGTTGATTGTTCCTAATGTGTATATGAATTTAGATCTCTTGAGAGATATCACCTCAAAATATGACCCAATTTCTAGGGCAGTCAGAACATTTGATGGCATGGTCATGGTAAAAATAACTAGGGAAGAAATTGAAGAAGTCTTTGATTTGCATGAATGGAGTCAAAACCTGGTCCCTTTGAATATGGAAACTATTAGAATAGAGCAAAACAATACTAAGGTGTTCATCAAAACAAGGATGTTTCCTCTGCATACTGCAGTGACTAGTGATGGGAAACACAAGAGAAAAATTAAGATTGATGATAGAGAGCTCGAACCTTTCCCAATGAACTATTTTTCCAGCTATTTTAGAAAGAATGTGTACTCTTTGTACCAAATTATTGGTGCTGATCCACCTGACACATTGCAGAAGGAATATAGTTATTTTTCCACACATTTGCAACACCCACCCTATAGCATTATCTATGAGTATGGAACTTATTTGGCTAAACATATCCATACAAGATTAGTGGAATTGAAGGAAGGAAAATATTGGGTAAGATTCTGGTGGTACTCATTGTTAATTCATATGTTCTTGTATAAGGGACAAAGAGTTTTTGAGAAGGAGTTCACCTTAGAAAGGAAGGAAGATGTTGAATTTCCTGTCCAATGTTGGACCCGAGTCTTGGATAAAGATGATAAAAGGTATAAATTTGTAATGTTTAGGAATGATTTTTCTTCCAGGATTAGGAGGCCACTAACATATGAGCCACCCAAAATTCCTTGAGAAATTCATGAATTCTTGAGACCTAAAGAGCTAAGGCCACATTTGAATTTGAGCCATAATTGGGGAGATTTAATTTTGTATCCTGATAAGACAATTTTTAGAGTATATGGTAGTGGTCTTGTAAATGAGTGTTCCTCGGACCCTAGCATGCAGGCTATGAGATAGAGGGAAAGAGATAGAATCCAAAGAGATGATCTTAGTGCTAGGCATGCTAGAGTTGAGGGATATATTACCCCAAATGCCCATGTATACACCCCTATCCCTGATGACTTATTGACTGGAGATGACTACTCCCATGTCCACTTCCTTTCCAAGCTAAAAATGTTGTGGTATCTGATAGAGAGTCTACTTTTCCATATGAAGAAGAGGTGTTGAATGATGTGAATTTGCTTAATCAAAAGATTTCTAAATGCAATGAAAATAGAAAGAAAATGGAAGAAAATAAGGAAAAAATAATTAGGGATGCTATGATGTAGAGAGATGAGTTAAGAAGGAAGGCCAAGGAGATGGAAGCAATGGAAAAGCCGGTAGCTCAAGATGACCAAGAAGATGGCCCGATAGTGTAAGAAATTCTAGGCAAGATCCCTATAGATCCTTTAGCTGATAAAACTATTGCAAGTCCATGAATGAATGTTGCTAAAAAAACTACTATCCAACGTCCTCCTCCTCCCAAGAATACTAAGAAAGAATCCCATGATGTTGATAAAGGGAAACACCCTATGAATGAGAAAAGGGATAATGAAGGGGTAAAGATTAATGAGGGAGGTTCTTCAAAGAAAGACACATCTCAAGATGATTCTATTTCAATATTTGATAAATTAATGAAGGAGAATGAAGAATTGGATAGGAAGATAAAGGAAATGGAGTTATTGGTAGTAAACAAGGAAATGAAAAAGAAACTTAGTTTCCTAGAATCTACATTGAAAGATCCTATCCTTGAAACCTAGAGCCTGCAAGGCCCCTCATTCTCCTCAAACCCTCATACTAGTGACAAAATTTCACCTACCGGTAACCCTTCTAGCTCTTCTTCACAACCTGAAGGAAAAGAAAAAGCTGTCCATTTTAATGATCAACATGACTCTCAATATAGAAGGCATGTGAATCATAGTGAAAGAAGAAGAGATAATGATAACCAGGATGAGGAGGAAGGGCCTATGAGTAGGATATTGTTGCATACCAATAGGTATAGGCAACTATGTTTTGAAAATATTCCTAGATACCCAAATCTTGTACCTGACAATGCCAGGAAACATGTGCCCAAATTTACGAGCAACAATTCCCTTAGTGGTGAAGATAATTTGAAGGCATTTCAAAGTTTTATTGAAGACTTTGAATTATGTGATAGGATGTGGCTATGAAGTATTTCATGCAGTCCCTTACAGAAGATGCAAGGGATTGGTATAGGAGTTTACCTAATGTGAGTATTGACTCCAAGGATTCATTCTTCCAAGTTTTCAGAGAGCAATTTATGGTGATCATACTGACCCATGGTTTAGATTAAATGACTTCAATAACATTACAGAGGGGAACAATGAAATGGATACTTAATTCAATTCTAGATTTCATAAAGCAATGTATAAGGTTCCTGGATTTCCAAGGCCTAATGAAAGAGAGTGTTTGGTTGTTTTTTGTAATGCATATGATTCTAAGATGTGTTACCTGCTCAGAGACAAAAATCCACAATCTTTAAGGGAGGCTTACAAGATGGTAGTAAACATTGAAAATAATAGAAGGGCATTCAAAAGGGTTGGTAGAAGAGATGACCCTAAGCCTTCTAAGAATTCAAAATCTTAGAACGAGAATGTATCTAAAGTTATAGCCCCAAAAGAGAATTTGGATCAAATACTGAATCTATTGCAAAGGTAGGTCAAAAATGATAAACCTCAGTTCCAGAGAAATGAGAGGCCTCGAAGACTTCAAGATTATCCATACCACACCAATTGTCATAATGGAAAGCTTGTTCAAAGTAACCAAAAGAATTTTCAAGAATCACTTGATCCATTGCACAAAAATACTACAAATGTTGTTGAAGAATTACCTTGGTGTGAAGTCTGTGAAATGCCTCACTCCTCACATCAGTGCACAGTTACCAGATCCTTGGAAGACACTCAATGTGATCAGAGGGAGACTGATTCTCCCCATAATCCTGATGAAACGACAAATGTATTTATGACTAGATCTGATATGGAATGTGGTGACTATTCTTCTAGAGATGATGTTGATACAAATGATATGGATATGTAAATGCAAGTAGTCCTTCACCATCAACAAGTGTTTTCTGATGAAGAAAGAGAGGATGAATTCACTGTTTATAACCTTGAGGCATGTAATGTTTCTTTGAGGAGACCTTCAAATGAAGAAATAGAGAGATATACAATTGCATTGGCTGCTAGAGCTCAAGCAAGAAGTGATCTCCATCTCAGGAATAGGGTGGTGAGTAGTAACCCAGGCCATCAAGGGGGCATATTCATTAAGGAGAATAATACAGACATAAAGAATGTTGAGAAAGATAACAATAAAGGAGAAACCAAGCCCAAGGAAACTAAAGAAGTGAGAATTTGGGCCAAGAAAGGTAGCAAGGAAAAGGTTGTTGCTGAAGTTGTACAACCAGATCTGAAAGCTAAAGAGTTGAAGCCTAGCGAGTAGAAAGTTGATAAGCAAGTTGATATAGTGGTTCCCTAGGAAATAGTACTTCCAAAAGTACCAAGTTACTCTCTTGTTGATATGTTTCAGGTCCTGTCTCAAATTTGGGTTACAGTTCCATTCCTTGAGATGATGAGGATTGACGACCACAAACACAAAAGAATGGCTATCATTAATAGTATTGCTGGGGGATACAAACATAAAGTAGAGGCTGATTTACTTGAAACACACAAAAGCCAGGAAAAGGATGCTGAGGTAGGGGCGAATGTTAATGAGAACCTTGAGATTTACTTAGGAACCACCATCACTGCAAACCAAAGTTTAGTTAATCCATTCTTTTTGAGTTTTATTATTGATGGAAAACAACTCAAGAATTGTATGATCAATTCAGGTGCTTCAAAAAATGTCATGCCTGTCAAAATAATGAAGGAAATGGGTTTGAAAGTTGATAGTTCATATGGAAAATGTTATGCCATGGATTCCAGAGAAGTCACTATCATTGGTGTAATATATGAGGTCCCATATAGATTGGCTACATTCCCTAAAAAGTAGTTGGTCATGAGTGTTACAATGATGGATATTCCACCAACATATGGAATGCTACTTTCAAGATGATGGTGTGCCTCCATGGGAAGGAGCATGAAATGTGAATTTTCATTTTCCATGTTCTCAATCAATCAGAAAGATGTCAAGGTTGCTCAAGAATCAAGATTTCGACATATGATTGAGCATGTCGAAGAGCCAAAAGAACCCCCAATAATCAACTTTGTAGACACTAGCATAAATGATTTTTAGGTGGAAGAAATGGAGCAAGAAGGAGAAGAAGCTAAGCCTACACCAACTATTAAAGAGGTTTTTCTAACTTCACCAGAAGATCGTTTATGGACTATGTACTTTGATGGAGCCTGCTCAAAAGAGGGCTCAGGTGCTGGGGTCATTCTTACCTCTCCCTTAGGTAAGACTTTTAAATATTCCTTTTTGTTATAGTTTGTATGTACCAACAATGTAGCTGATTATGAGGCTTTACTTCTTGATCTAAAACTTGTCTCCAAACATGGGATAAAGTTGTTAAAAGTATTCGGCGTTTCAGAGTTAATAGTCTCCCAAGTTAGGTCTAGGTTTGTCACTAAGGAAAAATGATTGAGACAATATAGGAATGAAGTGTGGGACACTATTGAGGCATTTGATGCCTTTGGAATAGAGTGGATAGAAAGAGGACAAAATGATAGAGTAGATCTATTGGATAACATTGTAATTAAGCTAGATGATGTGACCTTTGATGGTATCTCAAGGATTGAGGTATAGACAAGGCCTGCAGTACCTGACAACATTTGCAATTGGTAGGTGTTCAAGGATGATAATGACATTATAAAGTTCTTACATTGTGTTGACCACTATGAATGTCAAGAGATTGAGTTTACTTCATATGTGGTGGAAGTTATGGCAAGGAAACATTGTTTGGAAATGAGGTAATTTAGTTGAAAACAAACAAAATCCCCAAGGGATTAGTTGCACTTGAAAGATTTTTTGATGGCCCAGATAAGTCAAGTGCTAGAAAAAAATCTACACATAAATAAGACCTTGAGGAAATAAATTTTGGGACAAGCAATGCCCCTAAGAAGGTCTACATTGGTAAAAAGATGAAGCCTCATCTAAGGACTATGTTAATTTCCTTATTAAGGAAAGATATAGATGTGTTCACATGGTCTTATGATGATTTGAAGGCATATAGGGAGGATCTTTTCCAACACGAGATCCCATTAAAGTCCAATACTAAGCCTTTTAGGAAGAAGTAGAGGCCGATTAATCCTACTTTGAGACCTAAAGTGCAAGAGGAACTAGCGAAGTTGAGTGATGCAGGAATCATAAAACCTATAAGGCATTCCTCATGGGTGTCCAATTTGGTGCCTGTTAGAAAGAAGAATGGGGATCTAAGATGTTGTGTGGATTTTATAAATCTTAATGTTGCATCCTTAAAGGATAACTATCCCTTACCTAAAATGGAAGAAATGTTACAAAAGGTAATAGGTTGTGAGTTGCCCTCCATGATGGATGGATTTTTAGGATATAACCAAGTCATGGTAAGAGGGTCAGATCAGTACAAGACATCATTCACCATACCATTGGGGAACCTATGTTTATGTCAGAATGCCCTTTGGCCTTATAAATGCTTGTGCCACCTTTCACAGAGCCATGGACATGGCTTTTGCTGATTTCCTAGATCTATTTCTTGCTATTTATCATGATGATCTTACTGCCCACAACAAGAAAGAGGAAGATCATTGCTCCCACCTTGAGAAGATTTTTATTAGGGCTCTTGAATATGATATCTCCTTGAACTCGAAGAAATGTGCTTTTGGGGTTAAAGAGGATAAGTTGTTGGGGCATATTGTTTTGAAGGATGGTATCAAAATCGATCTTGAAAGAATAGTAGCCATTGATAAAATTACCCCGCCAAGGAATTTCAAAGGGATTCAATATTTATTTGGGAAAATAAATTTTTTGAGAAGATTTGTGACCAACTATGCAGAGATAAGCAGGCCTATTTCAAAAATTCTCAAAAAGGGAGAAAAGGTGACATGGTCAAAAGAACCTCTTAAAGCTTTTCAAGCTATTAAAGATGCTATTAAAGCTTCCCTTGTGTTGAAGACTCTAGGTTATTCAAAACCATTCCAATTGTTCACATTTGCTTCCTTTCATACTGTAGTAGGTGTATTGTTGCAGAAAAATGATGATGGTTTTGAGCAACCAATTTCCTTTTTTAGAAAATCCTTATAGGCAGCTAAACTCAAATACAACACTACTAAAAAGAAAGATTATGCCTTAGTCAAGGTTGTAAAATTTTTTAGAACTTATTTAACTAGTTCATTAGTAGTTGCCTTTATCAAGGACATTTTTACTCAACAAGAAACTATAGGTCGTAGATGTAGATGGATTAATAGATTCCAGGAGTTCAACATAGATATTCAAATCACTAAGCTAGTAAGATGTAAAGGTTTGGCCAAGCTCATGGCTGAAACCAATTTGGACGCTAACCATATCAATGAGGTTGAACAGGAGAATATTGCTCCCATCTGTGATATGTAAACATGTGGTTGGTATAGAAGGATAGTTGAGTACTTACAGACTATGAAATTCCCTGATGGTATGCCACACAATGAGAGGAAGACTCTAAAGCTATAGGAAATAAAATATGTTATTATTGATGGCAAACTTTGGTGGAGAAGCCTAGAGGGTGTGCTTCTCAGATGTGTAGATGGTGACCAGGTGGAAGATTTGTTAATTGAAATGCACAGGGGAGTATGTGGAGGTCACTATATGGCTAAGGCTATGAAAAAAAAGATATTAAGAGCTGGTTTCTGGTGGCCCTTAGTATTCAAAGATTCCCATAGATATGTGAAGAAATGCGAAGCTTATCAGAGGTTTATTGGTAAGCTGAAATTTTTAGGCAACTTACCACTTAGACCGGTCTCAGCACCAGCCCCCTTCCGACAATGGGGCATTGACTTTATTGGAGAAATGGTAGTGAAGTATAGTGGAGGACATGCTTGGATTCTAGTGGCAATTGATTTATTCACAAAGTGGGTTGAAGCTATTCCCACTCAGAAGGCAACTAGCAAGGTTGTCATTGATTTCTTGATGAATTATATCTTGAGTAGGTTCGGTGTTCCTAAGAGGATTGTATTTGATAATTCCATGTGCTTTAGGTCAGAAGAATTTATGGATTTCTATACTGAACATGGTATAAGTGTGTCTTACTAATCTCCATACCACCCCCAAGGGAATGGAAAAGTTGAGTCCAACAACAAGAACCTTATGAAGATCATCAAACGAGTCCTAGAGAAGAATAAGAAAGCCTAGGATTCAAAGCTCTAATTGGCACTTTGGGCAGAAAGGACTATAGTCAAGAAAGATATTGAACACTCTCCTTTCAATTTGGTGTATGGAGTAGAGGCTAGGATCCCACACAATAATTTGATGAAAATGTATAAGTTTGTGTAGGAATACGATACTAACATATGTGATGAGATGAAAAATAGGATGAATGAATTGGCCAAGCTTGATGAGATGAGAAGAGAAGCTCACAAGAAGAATGAAAAAATGTAGTTTCAAGTTAAATATCTTCATAAAAAAAGAGCCACCCTAAGAAAATTTGAAGTAGGATGCATGGTGTTGATATAGAATGCCAGACTGGAGGATAAAGGAAAGCATGGGAAGTTTGGCCCATTGTGGCTTGGACCTTATTTGATAGCAGATACTCAGGGGGAGGATTATTACATCCTAAAATCACTTGCAGGTGAATTTCTAGAACTACCAGTACATGGACAGTTCCTAAAACCATTTCCATGCACATTGTATAGTCTCGTAAATTCTATATATAGGGTTTGGTGTGTTTTCTTTCTACTCTATCTGCTTGCCTTGTCCAGGTGAGCTCCTAGTTTCTTTTTGAGTTCCTTTGTGTTTGGTCTGTTTCACCAAGATATCTATTTCTCATCATACCCACCAGGGGTATGCATCCTTGAGCATGAGCCACTGATAGAGCCCTCAAAATTCTTGATATTTTGAGACCTTTTATGGTTGATATTAGCATGTCACATGTTCCCCATTGATAGGGTTCAAGGGTTTTGCTTAGCTAGTCTTATCTTTGATTTATCCATGTTTGATCCTTGAACATTCTAATTCTATGTTGACCTATCTTCTCAGTTTCTGGTCATGTAAGCTATCTTTTAAGTCATGGTTACACATTCTTTACCAACCCCTTGGTTGTGGTCGTTCGGTCATTTCAGGGTTGCAAGTTGTCATGATGTTCCCAAAGTCCGATTTTAACTTTTTATAACTATGACTTAAGCTTAAGTCATTGTTTCCTAAGGGTAATTCTTCATCGGCCTAGTCGGGCCCTCTTTTATGAGTAACTTTGTTTCATGTGCAGGTTGAGAACTCACTAGATTGTGGGATTTCATTTGGACCGTTCCCCACTGGTCCATTCATCTAAAGTGAATGTTGTTTAATTATTGTGAGGTTAGTGAAATGTCATCATGTGTATGTGGGCCCAACCATTACGTCTCCTCTCATCACCCAAAGCTTTGAGATTAACGATACCGATTGAGAAAGGAAAGATGATCACCACTGTTCCCCACTAGCTTGCAGGGGTAATATGCAAGTTCTTTAAAAGCGGTGAGACCCATGAGAAGCTACCATGTGCACTCGATGGCTATTGGTGAGTGGAACCCAAAAGTACACAAAAAACATCCAATTAGCATATTTCTATTGGCTATTCATCTAAGTTGAAGCAACGTTGTGAATTCAAATGGTATTGACTCAATCTGAGTCATTCAAGATGCCCAACTCAGTTGTAGATCAATGACTCACATTCAAAACTGCAAAGTATGCCCATTGCAATTGTTTTGCTTTGAACGAGTGAGAATTAACGGTAGAGGTGACCCGTACACTTATACAAGTCCCTTTAGAAAGTTTTTATGCGGTTAATTCTTTCTTATTTGGGATTCAAAAATGTGTCCAAGACAATATGAAGAGTTGAGAAGCGAATTGCAGAGGTTGTCCCAGCTGGAATTAGGGTTTGTCATAGTTGAAAGTGATAAGTTTGACAGACTCAATTTTATGTTTTCTGCATTAGGGCTTGCTTTAATGTGCTTTCAAATGAGTGTGTTTCATATTTTGTTTTCAATGCTTTAAATTAGGGTTAATCTTTACTTTTAAAAGTTGTAGCCCTGTGAATTGTCCAAAAGTAGCACTCATCCTTGGTTACAAAATACAATTACAAAATTGAATAGTTAAAGTTCCTCCGTTAGAATTTTTGTATACTCAAGCCCATGGCTCCCAAAATACAAGGTGCTTCTTCCTCCACCTAGTCTAGAACCCTTTCTCAGGATGTGATTGATTTTCTACCATAGTATACTAACAAGAAACCAGAGGGAAGGGTCTTGTTTCATGGTCCTACTATGAAGGAAGGGTTGATAGATAAAGCTTGCTTGATCAAAGATGCTGAGGTATCTTACACTGGATGGCAGATGTTTCAACATTAGTTCAAGAATAGGAACCTGGGGTCTCCTTTTAGTAATCCATGGATGTTGGATATGGGGAAGCTGATTGTTCCCAATGTGTATATGGATGTTGATCTCTTGAGAGATATTGCCTCAAAATATAACCCAGTTTCTAGGGAAATCAAAACATTTGACGGGGTGGTCATGGTAAAATAACTAGGGAAGAAATTGAAGAAGTCTTTGATTTGCATGAATGGAGTCAAAATTTGGTCCCTCTGAATATGCATACTATTAGAATAGAGCATAACAATACTAAGGTGTTTATCAGAATAACGATGTTACCTTTGCATACTGTAGTGACTGGTGATGAGAAACACAAGAGAACAATTAAGATTGATGATAGAGAGCTCGAACCTTTCCCAATGAACTATTTTTCTACATATTTTAGAAAGATTGTATACTCTCTGTACCAAATTATTGGTGTTGATCCACCTGACACATTACAGAAGGAATATAGTTATTTGGCCACACATTTGCAACACCCACCCTATAGCATTGTCTATGAGTATGGAACTTATTTGGATGAACATATCCATAAATTCTTAGTGGAATTGAAGGAAGGAAAACAATGGGTAAGGTTCTAGTGGTACTCATTGTTAATGCATATGTTCTTCTATAAGGGACAACGAGTTTTTGAGGAGATCACCTTAGAAAGGAAGGAGGAGGATGTTGACTTACCTGTCCAATGTTGGACATGAGTCTTGGATAAAGATGATAAAAAGGTATAACTTTGTAGTGTTTAGGAATGCTTTTGCATCTAGGATTAGGAGGGAATTGACATATGAGCCACCTAGAATTTACTGAGAGATTCATGAATTCTTAAGACCTAAATAGCTAAGGCTAGATTTGAATTTGAGCCATAATTGGGGAAATTTAATTTTCTATCCTGATAAGACAATTTTTAGAGTATATGGTAGTGGTATTGGCACATATATCTTTCCTAGAGATGTTCCTTTGAGAATAGGGTTCCTTGAGATTATGAGGGAGTTAGGAGCTTCGCAAGAAGCACATTTACCTAAATTGTCAAGGAAGGGGACATTCTTTGCAGAATGAACAACATTTGTAGATTTCATTATGACAAAAGGGACATGGAATGAACTAGAGCATCTGCTAGCTCCTTTTAAATTGATGACTATGAGTTCGAGGAATCATGATCCTGAAGGATTCATTGGAAAACTCAAAGAAGATAAGCAAATGGGAAACTTTGTTCATGTTTTTGATTACCCTGAGGATGTTATTAGGAATGCCTTTAACTTTGTGGAACAAGATGAAAGAAAAGCCAAATACCTTGCTTATAAAAAGATGGTAGAGGCTAAGTTGAAGAACATTCCCCAATATGACCCTCTGCCAAATATTTTTGGTGATTTCAATAAAGTTATGCATGTCATGGACAATTTTGAGAGTGTTGTTAGTATTTTGAGGGAACAACAAGAAATCCCAGATAAAGGAAAGGCAATGGTGGTTGAAGAAAGTCTTGAAATGACATTAGAAGAAAGGCCTACATATTAACCACCTAAGAAACTGAGAATATACTCTAGGAGGAAGAAAGCAACATGTGAGGAAATAATCCAAACAACCCCTATCACCTTTGAAGGGTCAAAAGAAGATTCTCCCAAGAGTGCAGCGCCACCTCCTCCTGCACAGGCCTCTTTTCTTGTAATTAATCTTGATTCACCCCCATGAAGTTCTGCTCCTCCTAAGAAACCACCTCAAAAGAAGCAAAAAAATGAGATAAAAGGAGCGGTTGATTAATCTAACATGGATGAAGATGACATTTGCATCACTCCTCAAAAAATACAGATAGGAATGCCTCCTCATGAAAGAGCGATTGCTTCAAGTTTCGGGCAGAGCATCCTTAGATTGGGAAAACTTGACATAGTTGGACTGAGCATTGTTGATGATTTAAGGGTGGAAGCTAGTAAGGATTTTATGGAGGATGACTCCTTTATTAAGACCTCTGCATTCTAGGATTTTTTGTGGAAATCCAAAGTTACAGATTATGTAGATAAGGTAGCCATTGAAAAGAGCTTGCATCTTGAATTGTCTGAAAATACCATTGAGGCAAATGTAAAAAGCATCATGAAAGATGAATTAAAAAAAGATTAATGCCCAGGAGGGTAGAGAGCTTGTAAAGAAGTGTGGTGTGCTGTTGTTACCAGAGTTGAATATTTATGATGCTATTGTTTTGATGCCATAAGAAGAGTTGAAAGGCATCTAATACAGATAGAAGAAGAACTAGAAATGGAACTTCGAGGTCCAACATTCAGTGAGGATTGGGAGGATTTGGTGATATGGTCATTATCTTCAGGGTTTAGGAAACCAATTTTGGCAGAGCCATTAGATGTTAGTGGACAATTGCTTGCAAAGAGAGTTGTTGATACCTTAGCTTTGGAAGCTATAGATATGGTTGTTAATATTGCTAGGTTCACTTGAGCAACTATGGAGGGTCTTACTCTAGAGAGGGACAACCTTAGAACTAAATACAAAGAACTTCTCAATGACTATGCTAACAACCAACATAAGGTGGCTGTGTTAGAAACTGAATTGACATTTTATAAACAAAAAGGAGAAATTCAGGGAGAGCATGGTCAACCCAGTTCAAGCCACCCACCTCCAGCTTCCCCAATGGAATCTTCTCAACATCCACCTCTGATTAGGCCTTAGCAATAGTACCATATAGTCGGGGACATGAATCATTTGTAGAGGAAGAATCAAGTATACCATGCCCTAGTTCATTTGATAGAGAGCAATTGCTTATGCAGGTTGAAGTATATAAGAAGTTGCTGGAGAAGGCTCAAGATACCATGTATGAAAAGCTATCAAAACTTGTCAGCATTGCCCTAAAGCACCTAAATGAGAAGATTCAAGATAGACTCAATAGTGTGCATGACAATTATGCTTTGATGGTGCATCCAATGTGATTGTCCCAGAGAGATAAGGTGTTGGCTCTACCAACCTTAAATAAATGGGTCCAAAGAGTTGAGATATTGAAGCTAATATTAGTGGGAGCTGACCAACATGAAGAAAAATACCAGACATTGAGATGGGCAATTATGAACTGAAACCTTTGAAAGTGTGGAAGAGGGAATTGAATGAGGTTATCGATGCCCTGGTGAATGAAATTTGCAGGGAGGTTGATATTAATTCCTTTAATAACACTTTGGAGAGGTTGAATTTTCTTATTAGTTTTCTAGAGGATTTTGACAGAGAATCCAATGCAGTAGTAAGTAAGTATTCCCCTTATAGGAAAGCCATGGATAAAATTATTGACTTTGATTGGTCATCAAAGGAAGAATATGAAGAATGGGGAAAGCGTATGTTGGAAAGTTTGAAAAGTTTGGTTTGTTGGACATATACTGGGTCAAGTATTGTACATGTCTAGCCTTAGATGTTATAGTGTATAAAATATATTTTTCATAAGAAAATATCAAATTGTTGGTGACATGGAGTGTTGACTGGGATGTTATCTCACTTTTTGATCCATGCCATTTTGTCATCTTGTTTGATGAAATCAATGTGATGCTATAAAGAAGTTTATCCTTTTTGACATGTGCTTTTTTGGAAGGTAAAATTGTTCCTCATAATGAATGTAAATGAGCTTTGTCTCGTATGAATTCCCTCCATTTTGATAAATGTAAATGTAACTAAATTAGGGAATGTTTCTTATAGTGGTCCAATTAGAATGTGACATGTTTACACTTGGCCTAAAGCTTGTTTTTTCTCCCTTATTCTATAAAAGGGAATTTTGGGCCATTTGTGTGGGTTTTTTTTTGAATACTAGAGCTGAATTGTGAGAATTAAGAAAACAAAGTGAATATGTTTAGTATTTATCGAATGCTTTGAGTCTTAGTAGTATGTTTTGTTAAATGTATGGTTTTTGGGCATATCCAAATGATAATGGGGATTTTCCAAGTCTATAGTCTCTCCATTTTGATTATGTATATGAATTATTAATGAAAATATTGATCAAGGATCATTTCATTAATTTTTATCATTTCATACTTTGATGTGTGTTTTGGTTTTAGCTCTTGTTCATAGAAGAAGTTAAATTGCTTAAATCAAACCATGAATTCTTATATAGGGTCAAAGGATATGATAAGTAGTCTTTAGAATTTGGTTACTGATTTGTGAATTACTAAGTGGCATCTCATAAATCTTGAATGCCTAGGATTAAATGTTCCTTATATTTCAATTTTCTCAGACTCCTAGCTCGTAGATAATGACACTTGTCATAAACCCATTAAGTTTTTTCATGATCCCAGTTATCCAACTTGAGAAAAATATTTTAAAATAATCATCAACCTATCTTGAGTTTATGGTGTTTGTGTTGTATTTGTATTCTTAGCTTAAGGCATGTAGTTTGTTTAAGGAATTTCCAACTTCTTGAGGAATTTCAGCTTATTAGCCATGGGTGAGAGAAAATATGCTTAAATATACAATGTACATGTGAATTGTCTGAAATAATAGTATAATATACATTGTGGAATTAGCCTCCTAGGTTTTGTAGAGCCCATAGTGCAGGAGGTAAAGCTATTGACTCCATACCTTGTCAGTAGGCCACTTGTCTAGTAGATATTCAAGCATTGAGCTTGGAAAGCTCATAGGTACTTATTAAGACCTAATTGTTTTGTTGTGAAAAAAACCAACAATGGTCTCAATTCCATGCATCATCCCCTAAAAGGAAAATACAAAAAAAGAAGTGAAAAGGACAAGGACCTTGTGGGTCAACATGCAAGAGACATAGGGTGTCTCTACGCTTTGCATCATCCCCAAAAGGAGAACACAAAACAAAAGCAAAAAAGACAAGGACCTTTTGGGTCAACATGGAAGAGACATAGGGCATCTCTATGCTTTACATCATCCCCAAAAGGAGAAACACAAAACAAAAGTGAAAAAGATAATGTATGACATATAGAAGAATAGAGGTACAAATGGAAGAAGTGTATGAAGGGAGGGAACATCAAATGCACAATACACACAAAAAGGAAAACAAAAGGGAAAAAATAAAAGAGAAAATTAAAAAGGCTAGTCAGGGAAATGTAAGTCAACCATCTAACAAGTCATCCACCTCCCAATCATGTTCAGTGTAATGCAAGGGCGGTTGACTATCCAAACGAAGAATTGCAAGCACCAAACTAGGAGTTGTACCAGGTTCTACACTTGGTGGAGAGGATTTATCGTTTAGGCTCATGGTAGATGAAAAAAAAGAGTTTGAATCATTATGCACTTCTTCATCTATTTTTTCGATTGTCACATCATCATCATCATCATCAAGATTAATGACAATAGGAGGACGAAGGGTGATTTCTAAGGATGGATGTATCAAAAGATGAGGTTGTTGGATTGGTTCATTTTTTGGGGATTGTTGCACTGGACCATCATGTGGTAGGTTAGGAGAAGGAGCGTGGTCATCTATTACTTCTGTCAAAAGTAAAGGTTGATTTTCTTGATTTTCTTCCATGTGAGTTTGACGAGCAAGGAGACGATGACGATGCCTATATTCCCTCACACTGCGATTTCATTTAATTCAGTTTTGGAGTTAGTGAGGTGTAAGAGAAGATTGAGGAATCATAGGGTCTTCTACTTCTGAAGAGGGAAGAACAAAAGAAACTGAAGAGGATGGATCAACCACTTTCTCTTTTTCTTTATACACTTGTTTAATATGAGGAGGCATGATAGGAGTTTGGTCATTTTCCCTTGTTCATTTAAATGATGGTAGGGAAATGTCTAGGGGTGGTTTTTCATGAGTTTGTATGGTTTGCTCAATGTCGGACTTAGGTTGAAGCATGGTTTCATCTATTACAAGAGGTGTGGAAGTAGATAGGGATGCATTATGAAGAGAAAATTCAGCTATCTTTTTGGCTTTGAATTTTTGGTAAGCTATGAAAAAGAAGTCCTTTCAAGGTGTGATGGGTTCCATGGGTTTTGGCCAAAAGGATTCTAATGAAAAGTTACCTTTAGACAATAAGGGATTAAAGCCACTATGGTGTATGGTAAATATATCATTGCCATGTGGAAACTTCAAACACTTTTGAACAACTGATGGGACTGCTTTCATTGAGTGAAGCCAAGGGTGTTCTAGCCGCAAATGAAATTGGTTAGATTGTGGAATAATTGAAAATGTGACATCCAAAGTTTTAGGTCCAACTTGTAAGGGGAGTATGATCGATCTGATTGTAGGGCATGTAAAACTAGTATGTTTCGTAATCCATGTAGTTGGTTTATTATAATCATCTTGATATAGCTCATGTAATACTATAAAATCCTCTGTGATCACATTCTCACCACAAGTGGGATCTATTAATATCTTGTTAGTGGGCTTATCATAGATTCTATTGGCTATGTAGGGAGGACTATCAGGAAGCTTTTTTAGTATGTCTTTAGCAGAAAAAGTGATATCAAGAGATTTAGTGGTTTGGCCCTTATGAGGGATAACATCTATTGTAGCCACAAGTTGATCCATGGGACTATCTTCAATAACAGGTGGAGGTATATCATGCTATTTATTGTGTGTATCAATATTCATTACATCAGTGTTTGAAGGTTCACTAGCCTTGAAAAATGAAGTAGTGTGTTTAGGCATAGGATTGGTTAAAATTTGTAAGTTCTAGTTAGGGGGTGCAACAAAATTATTGCCTTGATCATTAACACCCATAATGGAAAAGTGGCCTAAATCAATGAGGTCTTGAACTAAATGTTTTAGATGCTTGTAGTGTTCAGTGTCATGTCCATTCTAGTGATGAAAATGAAAATAAGCATTAGGTTTGAAAGTGGGTGGTAAGGGCTGGTTTGGATCAAGTAGTTGGATGGGTGGAAAAGTGAGCATGTGTTGAATTAATTGGTTCATTATGTTATGGAGGGTATTGGGTAAGGGATTAAATTGTCTCTTCGGGTCCCCATAGACATAAGGAACTGCTATTTTAACAACTTCCACTTGAGTTTGAGTTGGTTGGGTTCATTGCGATTGTGAAGGAGGAGGGGGATTGTACTATAAAAAGCTTCTATTTTGTTTGTGGAAGTTTTTTGTGTTATTATGGTTTTGATTGTTGTGTTCACATTTTTTAGCTTGGTTATAAGTGGATTTGGAATCATGAATTGAAACTGAGTTATGGTATTCACACAAGGTTGTGCATAAATGCATAAACAAAGGGAATTTCATCATTATTAGCTTATCCTAAAGGTGTGTGTGCAAGTTTTCAATAAACATATTTTGCAGATGTGAATTAGGAATCTTGACATAAATTTGAGCATACAAGGATTGGTATCGTGATATAAAATCCGTTACTTTTTCATCTATGTTTTTTCTACATCACATGAGGTCAACCATTGTCTTTCTAGGTGTCATGTGAACTTGAAAGTGACTTATGAAATCATCCACCAATTCATTGAATGAACAGATGGAATGATTAGGAAAGTTGGAAAACCATTCTAATCTAGTATCTTTCAAGGTCCTTGGAAATAGTTTAGCTAGCAGTTTATCATCAAGGAAAAAGTCACTACATAAAGCTGTATAAGCATTAACATGGTTGACAGGGTCTCCTTTACCTTTGTATTTCTCAAACCGAGGTATTTCTATCCCTTGTGGCATCGGGGTACATAATATTTCTAAGGATAAGGGGCTATTATGAACATGATATGTGGTTGGAACGGATTGACCTTGGCTAATAGTGGAAAGTTGATGTTGCATGGACGAAATGGTATTAAGGAGTTGTGTAAGAACAGGATCAGGGTAAGTGGGTTGAGGTGGAGGAGAAAAAGGTGATAGAGTGTAAGTGATGTTAGGTGAAGTGAAA
The DNA here is from genome assembly GCA_007258455.2 of Sequoia sempervirens. Classification (NCBI taxonomy): domain Eukaryota; kingdom Viridiplantae; phylum Streptophyta; class Pinopsida; order Cupressales; family Cupressaceae; genus Sequoia; species Sequoia sempervirens. Next base: position 144,310,797 of record VDFB02193867.1, on the reverse strand, counting down.
GGAATACTGTGAGGTGTGAAGGTGGTGGAGGGGACTTGCGATGCCACAAGAGAAGTAGGAATGCTAGGTGGAATTGGGAAAAAAGTAGTTGCATAATTAACCTATTGTGTAGTTGTGTGGACTTGCAGATTGGTATAAGTTGGTATAGATACTATGGTTGAAGGGGGAGAAACTTGAGGTCCTCCTTGGCTTATAGGAATATTTGCGGATTGAGTATTAGAAAAGGCATGTTTATTGTAAATCTCAAAAATTCTCTTCATCACTTGCAAACCATCATCACTTTCAATCAAACGATGAAGATTGTGAATGCATGGCAGTGGAGGATATGTTTTCAAGTGACAAATCTTGTTGTAAATGTGCAAAATCCTCACAAATATTAATGACCTTTTCTCGTGGGAGGTAATTGTTTTGGGTGTCAACATTCATTGGATGAAAAGGTGAAGGCATAGAGTTGGTATTATTAGTGCCTGATGCACCATTTTCCATACTAGGAGTAGGAGCTCTTGAGATCCCAAGGTCCACAATGAAATTTCTATCGTGGGAAGCCATGAGTCTAGAACTTCTTCTCACTAAAGTATTATCAATGGGGCACCAAACACTCATACAAGTACCACAAAGGAGAGGCAAATGCAAATGCAAGCTAAGCTAAGAGCTCTAAACTGCTAATAACAAAAATTCTGCTAACTGTAACAAATATCTAACTACAGAAAAAAAAAATGTAGAAAAATGCTAGAAAAATGCCAGAAATGCTATGTAAAAAGTGTAGAGGGAATGATTCACCCAGGGTGGCGAATGAGTCCCAGGATGATATTTTTTTGTGTTTTTTAGAAATTTGAAGATGAATTTAATGCTCTATAGAATGCAATCAAAGATGCAAAATGAAATTTTTTAGTTTTTTCAATAAGATGCAATGCAAAAATGAAATATAAATGAAATTTTCACTAATGCAATATGAAAAGTCCTAGAATGCAATAACAAAGCAATGTCCTAATTGGATGTTGATGAAAAAGTAATCTAAGATGCAATATGCAAATGAAATCAGAAATTTTAAGTGTTAAAAAATTAGGTTCACCAAAATGAACTATTGATTTTTGGCTCTCTAGGACTTCTCTAACTCTTCTAGGGTTTTTCACCTAAAAGGAGAGAGGTAGGGCCAAAAATGCAAACTAGTTCATTAAAATTATGTTATGTGCAATGTTGTCTAATCTAAATTAAGCATACTAAATGCAATTGAATGATCTAAATGGATGAAAATGAATGCAAAAGTGAGATTTAAGCTATTGTTTGAAAACACATTATGATATGAAAACAATGAAGTAAATGAAGAAAATATGCAGAACATAAAGAAATAAAATGAATCTGAGTGCACCTGGGAAGTGTTGGATGAATCTAGAATGTTGTGGATGCTAGTTGAAATCACTGAATTTTCATAGTGGGATTCATTTTCCAAGGGTGGCGAATTAGTCCTCCTGCAAAAAAGTGTCAGAAACTAGTTTCTATCTATCAGGATCCAAAATCTGACAAAATTCAGATTTTTAATCCTAAGGTGAGACTCATTCACCACAGGTGGCGAATAATTTCTCTTCCAAATTTTTGAAAAATAAAGAGACAAATCTACAACACTAGATCTGGAAATCACTGATTATTGGGTTGCCGAAGTCAATTTTGTAGGAAATGGACAAGAAACCTTCTCCAAGCTTGAAATAGACTTGAGTTGACTTGAAGCATCTAGTTGACTTTGTAAACCAATCTTCAACACCAAAAATCTTGTTAAATCTACATACCTAGGTTTGCAAACACACATGCAATAGGGGGAAAATGGTTGAGGGTTAGAAAATAGGGGTTTGCCTTGGTCAAACCCCACTTTTAGCAATCAAACCCTTAATGAAACAATGAAATTAAAGGGAATGATAAACTAATAACATGCAATATTTATCAACTTACCAAACCCTTGATAATGCAAATATAAAGTAATGTCAATGGATGCTCCAAAGTGCTTGAATATTGCTTGAATTGATGTTGTAAGATGTTTGAATGCTTGAGATGTGAGATGAAATGCTTGAACGAATGGGGAGATTGTAGGAGGATGTAAAATGAGGTGAAAATCACATATTTATACACACTTTTTCCTTAGTTAACCGTTCATACCTCATCATAGGCTAACATCAAGTGTTTTTGAATAAAAAGTCGAAAGGAAATTTAAAAAAAACTGAATTTGGAGCCAAGGGGGACTCATTCACCACCCATGGCGAATGGGTGCCACCTAGGACCTAAAAATATGTGTCGGGAAATATGTTGTATTTAATGTTGTTTGTTAGGATAATATTCAAATACACTTAATTAAGACATATGAGATCATAAAGGGTGAAAATAAAGCATGAGAAAGGGATAAATAGTGAAATTGTGCCTAGAAAAGCATGAAATCTTCTTACAAGACTATACAACACTTCAAAATAGGACCTGATAATGAATAAAAAGATGATTTTTAGTTGAATTGCAATAAATAGAGTCTAGAAGAATGTAGAAATGTCTTACAACACTTCACAAAACCTTCACAAGATGTCGTTCTTTAAATTTTAGTACCTAAATATGCATGTTCAAGCCATGCCACAACATAAAATTAGAGTAAAATATATCAAATACCATGAAACAAGACCTGAAAGTCCATGGAAATGACAAGGGGCCATTTTTATATGTCACACTTCCTTATGTGGGGGCACCTCATTCCTCTAATCGATACTAATTTACACTCTAGCATGCATTTCATTAACCCTTTTTTCTCACTCCTGCCCTGCACTTAGTGGGGGAGAGGGGTTAGGAAGCCTTGTCCTCATATGTTACCTATTGTTGATTCTTTTGGCTAGTGGTTAACCTTTCATGAACATAAAGAGGAAGCTTGGGATGTGGACAACGTGCCTTAAGTTGGCTTGCATGTGACATACTATCTATTTCATGACGTAGGTTTAGGAAACATATAACTTGGCATAGGGATTCCAAATAAGCTCTCTATTGGAAACATAAGGACATACAATTGAGAGGGGAGGTGAATCAGTTGTCACAGAATTTAAAATTTATTCAACTTATTAACATTATTCTCTGATCTGATTAATAACCATGAAAGCATAAATGATCAACACATCAGAAACACACATAACACTAAGAATTTTTTTATGTGGAAACCCTGTTAGGGGAAAAACCACGATGGAGGTCAGTCCACAAGATTATACCCTGTTAAAAGTATCAGAAGTGAAAATATGGGGAATGCACTTGTATTCAGGGACACATCCTAGAGCTCACTACTCAATTATAATAGGGCTAACCACCCAAAGGAAGACACACTATCTTACATAAAGAATCAGTTTACATCAGTAGGGATTTGAATTGATAGAATAGCATCTGCTAATACCTAATCATAGTTCCAGTTAAGCACATGAACACTTCTTTACTTTCTTTACTCTTCTTCACACTCTGCTCTTCCTTCAAATGATTTAGATCAATATTCACACATATACATATAGAAGCACACTCTGGCATACACTCGCACACATCAATTTGATTAAACAACCACTCTTATATATTGGCAACAAGAGATTTCATCCCTTCATGTCAACCTCAACAAAATAATAAAATGAATATAAACTATTGGCCCAAAACATTAAAGATTATTAATGTGAATCAACCAAGGTCGGCCACAACTTAGTGAAGACCCAAATAAACATCTCCAACATGAAAAAACTTCAATTAATTACTCCTTGAAGATCCACAACACACTACAAACACCATGTCGGCCAAGAATAAGAAAAGCATGAACATGCAAGAGAAAATCGCCAACCACAAGGACAACGATCAATGCAAATGTGCAAAAAAGATAGAGCATCATCTAGAAGCATCCAAAAACATCATGAATCACTAGAGAAGCATTCCTTAACAACTGAACTAACTGAAACAACATCATCTTCAATCAGAAACACGAACTGAAGCAACAAAAAAATTGTCAAAATGTAAATTTTCATAACTCAATCAAATATTCATGCAGATCTCTGAAACTTGACGTGGATAAACTAGATACACTAAAAAAAACCCTTTAGTCCACAACCTCTAATCATCAATGTATAGAACTTAACGACATATTGAACTTTACTTTACCATTGACAAGTTGCAACTTATTTTATTACAATTTTCTCAATTATCTCGACATATACAACTTCTAATGAATTAATGCTAATAGTGTTGACATCAATGACAACCACATATTAGCAACAAAACCACAATATCAAATAATCTCTCCCTTTGGCATTAATGGTAGCACATGATGTGAAAAATACCATCAATGCAACTAACTCTTGACACTTACCCCCCCTTAGGTTTTGACTCATTAACTTTTCCAGAAAGTTCTTCTCCCCCAAAAAGTTCTTCTCCCTAGATAATCACCAATTTTTCACATGAATCTTCTCCCCCTTTGAAATCAATGAAATAGATATCTAGAATTCACACAAACTCTGAACCACATATATGAGCATCTGAACATCTGACTACTCCCCCTAAGTAGCAACCACCACAACATAAATCTAGATCAAGATATGACTTTCAAATGCACAGATTGATGCAATACAATGCATCCTTAGTTTTGATTAGGAGGGGTAATCACCCCTAACTTCCATTTAAGATACTCAAAAGTATCCTTAGGAAATGACTTGGTAAATATTTATGTAATTTGCTCCTTAGTAGGAACATACTCAAGTTTGACTTCATTTTCACTCACCTTCTCTCTTAAAAAGTGAAACTTAATAGATATATGCTTTGTCTTTGAATGCATCACCAAATTCTTAGATATGTTAATTGCACTTGAATTATCATAGAATATAAAAATAGGCTCATTATACACAAATCTGGTATCCTTCAACATCCACTTCATCCACAAGACTTGAGTACAATTGTTAGCAACAATAATGTATTTAGCCTCAACAGTAGATAAGGAAATGGCATTCTGCTTCTTACTTAACCATGAAATCAACTTCTTACCCAAGAAAAATGCTCCACCACTAGTACTTTTCTTGTCATTTACATCTCCTACCCAATCAACATTATTAAAGGCAATCAAAGTAAGATAATCATCTTTAGGATACCATAGGCTAAAGTCAACTGTCCTCTTCAAGTATCTAAAAATTCTCTTCATAGCAGTCACATGAGATTCCTTCGGATCAACTTGAAATCTTGCAACAATGGAAACAACATTCATGATATCAGGTCTAGTTTGAGTTAAATAAAATAATCCACCAATCATTGATTTGTATCTAGTCTTATTTTCCTTCAAAGAATCATCTTCTATTGTCAACTTGCATCTGGTCACCATAGGTGTACCGACTGGCTTTGAATCTTCCATACCGAACTTCTTCAACAATTTCTTCACATACTTGGACTAAGATATAAAAATCCCTTTATCTAACTGAGTAATTAGCAATCCCAAAAATAATTTCATCTCACCAATCATTGACATCTCAAATTCACTCTTCATCTCATTAGAAAACTTCATGCACAAACCATCATCTCCTCCAAAAATTATATCATCAACAAAGACTTCAAAAATCAAATCTTTATCATTATTTTTGACATATAGATTACTATCAACAATACCTTTGTTAAATCCAAGCTTCAACAAAAACTTGTGTAATCTAGCATACCATGCTCTAGGGGCTTTCTTGATTCCATACAATTCTTTCTTCAACCGACACACCATATCTCCCTTATCAGTCAACTAAAATCCATCAGGTTTCTCAACATGCACCTCTTCTTCCAATTCGCCATTCAGAAAAGTTGACTTGACATCCATTTGATAAAATTTGTAGTTCTTGTAAGCAGCATAGGAAAGAAATAATCTTATAGCTTCAATTATAGAAACATGGGAAAAAGTCTCTTCAAAATCAATTCCTTCCATCTGTGAATATCCTTTGCATACCAATCTTGCTTTGTTTCTAACCACTTCTCCTTGCTCATTTAGTTTGTTTCTCAAAACCCATTTAGTTCCAATGATATTCTTATCCTTAGGTCCGGGAACAAGAATCCATGTATCATTTTTCTCAATATGTTTTAGTTCCTCTTTCATTGCTTCAACCCAATGTTCATCTTTAAATGCTTCATTCACACAAGTAGGCTTAGTCTTTGAAATCAAGTAGTATTCATTTGCAATCTTTCTCCTAGTCTGGACACCTTTGTTCTTATCACCTATAATTTGATCTTCTGAATGATTTAATCTTACATACCTCAGAGTCTTCTTAGGTTGTTCTTCAACTTCAGGCTCTTATGTTCTCTCTTCTACTTCATTGGTTTCTTCTTCCTCTTGATTTTCCTAATCCACCAAAATTATTTATACTTGATTTGTAGTTTGAACTTTCTTTTCCTTGTTTATACTAACATTATGATCATCATAATCATATCCAAAAGTTCTAGATAGTGTACCTAAGTCTTCATCAACCTTGGAATTTGCACTTTCAACCATTTTCCTCAATCTTTTATTGTAACACCAATAGGCCTTGTTATTAGTAGAATAACCCAAAAAGATACCTTCATCATTCCTAGCATCAAACTCTACTATGTCTTCATCTCTCTTGATATAACATTTGCTTCCAAATATCTTGAAATATTTAACAATAGGAAAGTTTGACCAGTCCATAGCTCAAAATGGGTCTTACCAGTATCACCTTTGATTTGTACTTGGTTGAGTGTGTACACAAAAATACTCATATCTTCTCTCTAGTAGATGGGTATGTGGAGGATCATGATGGGCCAAAAAGTGGCAATATGATGGGTATTTATAGGGTATGTGGCTGATGATTTTTTTTTACCCAAAATTGATGAAATGAAAAGGGTTTTATAGGAGATTCTCAACTTTCCACCAATATAAATTATGCTTTACTTTGGATTTAATAAATAATAATTATTAATTTTCTATTTGAATTACGACTAAAGTCCTGATTGATAGGCTAATTGAAAATCATCTATAGCTTTCAATGGTATCACATTTTTGAAATCTAGAAATGCATCACATTCTATGCTTCACATACTATAGGATTAAAAAAAAAAATGAATTTCATGAAGTTTTGACCAAGTTAAGGTGGTCAGACATACGATTTTTTTTTTTTAAAGTTAATAAAAAAAATCATAATTAATTATTTACTTGGAAAAAATTACAAAAAAATATGCATCACATCCGGATAGGAGTCCTCTACTTATGTCTAAAATATTATAAAAAATATTATCATTTTATTGTGGTTAGGGTGGTCAAGACACCTACTTATTTTTCCTAAAATTTAAGTACTCTGCATTGAAATTTCAAATTTTCACCAAATAATTTAAAAAAAAATAAAAAAATCTAGAAGTTTAGAAACTACATTCAATTTGCTACAAATTCTATTCTTATATATTTTTGAAATAATATAGATAACTTATTCAAATTTTTATGTCAAGTTGCCCAACTCTGATTTTTATTATTTTTTTGCCACTTAAGGGCCTATTTTTTCCATGATGATCCTGCACATACCTAGCTATGAGGGACATTTCCTTCCAACATCATGGTTCTAGCAACATCTTCAATTTTTCTATTCTTCCTTTCCACAACTTGATTTTGCTGAGGGGTCCGCGGTGTAGATAATTGTCTCTTTATTCTATGTTCTTCACAAAAGGAATTAAATTCACCAAAAGTGAATTCACCACCTCTAACTAATCTCAGACATTTAATCTTCATACCTGTCTTTGTCTCAACCATAGCCTTAAAGGTCTTGAAATTTTCTAGTTCTTTAGATTTCTCCCTTAAGAAAGTAACCTGCACCATTCTTGAATAATCATGAATGAGTAACATGAAATGAGGTTTGTAACCTTGTAAACTTCTAACCTTAGAGGGACCACATAGATCAGTATGCACAAGTTCCAACATTCATTTGAACAATGTTGTTTGCTTCAAAATGAAATTCTAGTTTTCTTTCCTAACTGATATTCCTTGCATATGACATTAGTAGGTTTTTCCAACTTAGGTAGATCTCTCACAACCTTAGTAGAACTTATCTTGACAATATTATCAAAGTTAACCTGACACATTCTCCTATACCATAACGAACTTTGATCAACTTAAGCAATCAAACAAATTTTACTACCATAATTCAAGTGAAAGATATTACCTTTTGTTTTTGTACTTGATCCAATTACATTTCTAGAACTCAGTATTCTACACTTTCCATCCTTGAACTGAGGATTGTATCCCTTATCAACTATCTAACCAACACTTAAAAGATTATGCTTCAAGCCTTCCACATACAAGACACCATCAATATTATGCTTACCATCAAGAGAAATGCATCCTCTGCCACATATCACACTAGCTATATTATCACCAAATCTCACAACACCACCATCATACTTTTCCAAGCTTACAAGCTTACTTTTATCTCTTGTCATATGATGTGAACATCCACTGTCAACCACCCATTTATCTTTCTCTTCAACTCAAGTAGCTAGGGATTTCTCCACATTTGTACTACTAGTAGATTCAGTAGATACATGATTTTTTTTCTTGATAGAAATAAATACCCATTCATCATCGCTTATATTTCATTTATCAAATTCATTATCTGTCACACCTTCATCAGCAACATAGTAACACTTATTTTGAAATCTAGGCTTGTTATGTCTTGGTTTAGGAGTTTTTTCTGTACACCTTGATGCAAAACAACCTGTCTTATTGCAAGAAAAACATTTAAGAGGAAATTTTCCTTCATACTTACCTTTTCCTCTCGGTACTCTTTCGAAAATAAGTGCTTCCAACTCTTCCATCTCTCTTTCTTCTTTTTCAATTTGTCTGATTTCATCCTTATACTTGAATGTCTTTCTAGATGAAATCTCACCCAAATCATATCTATGTCTATCTCTTCTGAAATTAGTAGCCTTAAATGCAGATTCAACCTTAGGAAGGGCATCATCAAATTTACTCAACTCAAAATTAGTAAGCTTACCAACCAACATTTCTCTGATTACATTTGTTACAATCCAAAGCTCTTCAATAGCACTAGATTTGACTTTGTAAGAATTAGGAAAGAATCTAAGCACTTTAGCAACTATAATTAGGGAAAACATATTAAGGTTAATGCAATAAAGCATATAAATCAAACCCTAATAAACAATGAAGCACAAATGAGCATAAAGACATAAAGCATAGAACAATATTACCAAATCTTCATGTCACCATTGATTCACCTCCATTGCACTTCTCCATTTTGCTTGAATATGATAATTGCCCTCAGATTTGAGTGTGCAATAATAAGCCTATGAGAAGTGACTAGAAAAATATTGAAGATTGTTATCTCACACTAGGAGCATGTACTTGCATAATATGTGCAGATGATAGATAGAAATGGATGAATGATTCAAGAATGATTTTGACAGCATAAGGATACTTGAAGAATCAACCCTCCAAATGGCTTATGAGAGGGTTGATTTATAGAAAAAAGTATGATTTGGATTGACGATTGAGATTGGATGTCAATAAGATGTCTTAATCAATGGCCAAGATTGAAAGTTGTAGTATGAAATAGGGTTAGGTCAAAATTAGGGAAAATGATAAAGATGAAGGGTTGAGATTGAATTATGAGATGATTCAATCAAGGGCTAGGATTAAATGAGATGTCAAGAGATAAGATTTGATGTTGAAGATAAGATTGGCATAGACAAAGAGGTGATAGGAGAAATTAAATAATAAAAAATATTTAATCTAGGTGGCCATTGAATAATTAAATAATTAAAATAATTATTTAATTATAAAGGAATGTGACAAAGGACATCATTTTGAATTAAATAATGATTTAATTCAAAATTCAAGATAGTGGACCAAATTAAATAAATAAAAATTATTTAATTTATGAGAGAAGAGGCTAATGAGTAATTAAATAATTTAAATAATTATTTAATTATAGAGGAAAGTGGGAAAAAATTAAATAAATAAGAATTTATTTAATTTTAGAAAGAAGAGAACTTAATTAGTGACATAATTAAATAAATAAATTTATTTAATTTATTAGAAAAAATAAATATAGAAATGAATTAATTAAATAATTAAAAAATATTTAATTAATAGAAGACATATGACTTTAGAAAATAATTAAATAATTAAAATTATTTAATTATCAAAGATGAAGAATTTAGAAATCGCAAGCCTGAGACAATTTTTAGTGTCTACATTTTTTTCCTCTTTGAGATGATGTTCGAGATGATGAGATTTGTGTCGAGTAACATCATTTCAAAGAATCTAAGGTATGGATAGAGGAAAATGGATGATGATAGAAAGATAGGATGATGATGAAATAAGAGTGAGAGGATGATGCCCCCTTGAGAGGATAGGCGGGTTGAAAGAACATGAGTATGCTCTCGAAATGGATAAGAGGAAAATAGATAAGCGACATAGAAGAAATGTTAGCATGGAGGATATGGATGTTAGGGGAGACAAATTTAAAGATGCATATTTTTTTGCACAAGACTCTGCACTAATCACCAAATGTTGGGCGGTAAAATGACATAAATGGACAATAAACACCATGGTATGACATAGACCAAGGTGTGCAAGGTCATCCACTTGCAAAACAAATAGTCATAGATAAGGAATGTCCTAGCTCATACTAAGGGTCAAGTTTACACAGTATTTTTGCCAAGACAATCTACAAACAACACTCAAATAAAAAAAATAGGTCATGAGACATCATTGCACCTCTAAATCCTTCATGGGACATCCTCTAGGTAGCTAGTAACATGACCAAGAGAAAAAATAGACCAGAAAAAAAAAAAAGAAGACAAAAGACAAGACAAAATGGACTAGAAAAATCAATAGCCATTTAATGTGTTTTCCAATATTTGCTTGCCAAAAATTGTTTTCATAAAGGTTTGATAGTTCAACAATTTGAGGGTTTGATAGTGCCTAAGGTCAGGAAGGACACATGTTGAAAACACAAATGACCTTTTGACGAGGTCCAAGGCCAAGAAGGACACATCTTGGAGAGGACCAATGAGTGACGAGATTGAATTTATTTTGGAAATTTGACTAATGTGACTAGATGATTGAATGGACTATGTTGTTTGATTTTGACTGATTGGACTATGTTGTTTGATTTATTTTGACCGATGCAACTATGTTTGCCTTATTTGATTGATGTGAAGAATGTTGACTCATGATTTTGGGATTTTTGAGTCACTTGGATGTTTTTTTGTGTTTTTCAGATATTTTTATTTTTGTGGATTTTTTATCTTTATGATTTTTTTGGGATTTTTGACATTTTATGATTTTTTTGAATTTTTGAAATTTTATGATTTTTTTGACTTTTTGAAATTTTTATTATTTTTTTTGATTTTTGACATGTTTTGAATTTTTTGATTTTTTTGAAATGTTTTGAAATGTCAATGGAGGACAATGTAGGTAGCCTTTGTGCTATATACCAATGATAAGGGAAAACCAAGTCTAGGTGCAAGGAGATAGATGGGATTGATGGATGGAAGGTTGGATGATAGGATAAAGGATAAAAGGATCATGATAGATGGATGGATAAAAAAGATAGTTCATAGTGAACGAAATGGATGTATGCATCATAAGAGAGCAAGGATGTGATCTCCAAAGACTATGTCACATAGAAATAACATGCCCCATTCTAGGTACAAGACTTAGGATTTTTCATGTCAGCTTATGACAATAGGATAATGATAGGTTTGGTTTAGAAAGGATGAGGTATGCCAAGAGATACCCATAGCGTGTTTTAAAATCTTCCCCCTATGTCTTCATCAAGATCAAAAGGAGAAGGGCAGATAAGTGGACTCAATATGATAGGTATGTATGATGGCTAAAGATGGTAGGTAGAATGGAAATGATATGACATGAAAATGATATTTTGTATAGATAAGACATTATGCCCCCAAGTGTAAGTGACATAGAAGATCAACCTAAACATGACGCTTGTTTTCCAGGTTTTCATCATGGTACTTATCCAGGGCGCCTGTTTGCTAGGTTTTCACCATTGGATGAAGAGATTTCTCTTTACTTTTTTTTTCACTTTTTTGAATAGAAGGGGAATATGGATAGGAGGGACTCAAGTTTCTAGCTCCATGAAAGGTGATAGTCCCACTAGAGATGGATGTCATTGCATGGACCATGTCAAATTTCATTATGCTCATAGATGTTGGTAAGGGATGGCATGAAAGGGAGATGAAGTAGGTAGATGATGGATTATGATGTGGATTATGTAGGACTTATGAAAAAGATGAATGGGGAGGTTTAGCCAAAATCATGGACCATAGGGATGTGAGGGGGAAGATATGTAGGATAGCAATTGGGGGATGGAAAGATAGAGGTATGTGGGAATGGAATCATGACCAATGGTTGCACACACTATGATAAACTTTGAAGCTTTCGATGGGAAGGTGGTGTAGGAAGCAATGGTGTTTTTTGCTTAGGGGATGGTGGATGTAGTGCTTTAGGTACCCACATAGACTTAGTATTTTTCTGATTTTTGTTTGGCTTGTGGGATTTTTGTAATTTTTGAATAGAATGTGCATTTTGGATGGAAGGGGATGTTTGGAATTTTTGTGATGGGGATGCCTCATTGAACTTTCCTTCCTTTTTCTTAGGGACCCAAACCATTTTTCTTTTGGACTTTTCTTTTAGAGGTATGGGCTTATATAAATTTTGGGATGTATTTTGCTTTGACGTTTTGTATTGATGTCATAAGGCATGAGGGTCCTTAGGATTTTGTAATTTTATAGGTAGAGGCATTGAAATTCTTGCTTTTGAATCCCATGGGTATGGTGGAATGAGTGGAAGCTTCTTGTTGAGACAATGTGTGCATTTGTTGGTCATGATTAGGAATGTTAGGGTATTTATGGATAAATGGATAAGAGGATTAGATGGTAGGGATATTAGGTGTTGGGAGTAATGGTGGTAAAGGGAATGGAGGGATATTAGGAGTTGAAAGTAATGGTGGAAAAGTGGATGGTGGAAGGTGTATGGTCACATGCTTTTGACATTTGTAGGATGATGGAGGAAGGGTGGAAACATATGTCTTAGTTGTATGATAGGATTTATGATGGAAGGAGGTGGACTTAGGATGCATGGAGTAAGTAACAACATATTGAGATTGGTGTCCTTGGGGTATGAAATGGACAATGGGACTAGGTGTAGGTGGAACACTAGACACGATTTCCTTATTGGATGGAGAAGATAATGGTTGTTGTTGTTCTAAGGAGGAACATTCATGAATGAGGGTGGAAAGACCAATAGGATATGATGGAGGACTTGCAATGGGGTTGATAGTGGGTGATGGAGGATCATTAGGATCTTGATTAGCATTGTGTTTACTTAGATCCAAGGTATTTGTTTGATCTTCTATGTGTGATTGGGAGGCATATATCTCATTAAGGGAAGTGAACGTTGATGGATCATGGATAGGACTAGGTGAAGGTGTATTTGGAATATCCCTACTCATGGTTGGGTATAGGACCAAGTTTCTCATGCATAGGCTCCTCATCATTATGGATATCATCTTGATCATAGAAAATATATAGATTATGGATAGGTTGGATGAAAGTAATTTGATCTTGATTAGGACTAGGGTTTGACGTTTCCACATGCTTAGGATTAGGTTCTTGACATACCTCTTGGGTTTCTTGAATGGAAATGGAAGGGGATGACTTTTTAATGGACTCAACATGTTCTATATGGTCAAAAACATGGGAACATGATGGAGGTTGAGTTGGGATCAATAGGGGAGAATCTTGAATTGGCTCAAAGGGTTGTGGATGACATGGTTGGCTTGAAGGATTTGGCATAATGTTTGAGGAATATTTTATATGTTCAAGTATATGTGTTGAATGAAATGGAGACAATTGATTCCTTGCTAGTAGCCCTTCAGTCACATCCTTTGTAGGTGGATGGGTGAATTTGGGTAATTCCATAGGTTTACTTTTGAAATGTCTAAATTTAGGGAATTGATTTGATGGAGGATTAGATGATGGTGGGGTTAATGAAGATTTTGATTGGTTAGAAGGTGGAGAGGCTAATGGATTAGGACTAGGAAATGGTGTCGTAGGGATAGGAATTTGATTGGATGGTGGTATGATAGAGTTATAGGGTGCATGAACTAGATTAGTGTTCCCCTTGTCAAATGGAACATGAGAATTGAAAGGCTCTTGATTTTGTTGCCAATGTAGACTTGGGATCCTATATTCTTGTTGTGATATGGGTGGATATGTTGATGTGGAATTGACATGATAGGTAGATGGGTTAGGTTGGCATGATGATGAAAGTGACCCATAGGATTGTGGTTGAATGTGTTGAGGTTGGAATGGTGTTTGTACTTGTTGTGGTATTATTTGTTGTTGTAATGATGATGGAGGGGTTGTATAGGATAATGGTTGTTGAAAGGTAGATTGATATGGATAAGGGTTGAAATTAGAAGACATGTGATAGGTTGATGAAGGGGTAACATGATATGTTGATGAATGAGGTTGATATGATGATGGAGGTGACATATAAGAGTGATGTGAAATTTGTTATTGTGGTGATTGGACTTGATGATGTGCTTGTTGGATTTGACAAGTGGCCATGATGTATTGGGCTTGTGCTATGAGTTGTTGCATTTGAGGTGATTGGTTTGTTTGAAGGTTTTGGATTATGCCATGGAATTATTGAATGATTTATTGGTTTAAAGGTAATTGACTTGTTTAGGCTTTGTGAAGTATGTGAACAAGATTTTGTGCTATGTATTCCAATGTTTTCATGATGCAAAATGATGTTGATTGGATTACAGAGATGATGATGATGATTAGAATATGATGAGAAATGACAAGATTCTATGATTTGGATGATGTGGAAAGTTTTTATTGGAAGTTTGACTTGGGCAATATCAAACACAAGATCTCACATGTAAATGGATGAATACACACACCAAACACGATGATAAATTTGTCTTTCAAGAGTAAATGTTATGATTAAGCAAACACTTGAATACACAACAAGTCTAATGCTAGTCAAGTGGGTATGACCAAGTAGGTCTCAAGTTAGTTTGCACAAAGTTGACTAGGAATAATTTGAAAGAAAAATCCTACCAATAAGCCAAGAGAAAGGGGTAACCCACCCTTCACCTTCACTTCTCAAAGGTATAAAGTTCTTTGGGGCTTAACCAAGAGTGACAAGATTTCAACTCCCAAAGGAGAGTGTCTTTGGATTCACGCTCGATTGAGGTCATCCCTTGGAGGGGTGTGTGCTCCAATTAGGCCATGAAGAAGGGTATGAAAAAAGTGAACCAAGTGAGGTGTTTTGGAGGACACACACACTTGATTCACACTCATAGTTGTTAATTTCCCTTTAGAAATGAAATGTGTGTAACACAATTCAAGCACTTGTTCTTTTTAACCCAAAGTCAGAATGTGTTATGGAAGACAATGGTTACTTTTAAGCCAAATTTCAAGGTGTGATTGCAAAAAAAGATGTTCATTTTAAGCCCCAAATCCAAATGTGTGACAAACAAGATGTTCTTTTTAAGCCCCAAATTGAAGTGTGTCGACAAGCAATGATTAGAGATGAAAGATGGAATGTGTGCACCTAGAATTTCTTTAGCTCCAAATTTTTTTCCACTTGATCCAATTTTTCCTTTGAAGTTTTTATTGTCTGCACATTCACAAAACCAACAACAAAGCCAAAACCCTAATAAGATAATTGATCACCAATATTAGAGGGTTAGCTAGTCAAGACAAATCTGATTTTTTGAAAATTTTTTTAGATCAAAAATAAAAGTAAAGAGAACAAAAATTTACTAAAATTTCAAGAGCTTTCCAAAAATGTAAAGAAATCCAAAAAATTTGTTGTTTTGCATCTAAAATTAATTTTTTATGAAAAATTATAAAAAAATTATTTAAAATTTAAAACAGCTCTAAAAATTCTTATTTTTGGATTGAAGTTGCCTGACATCATCCCAAATCTTTAGGATTTTTTTTGTGAAGATATTTACAACTATTTGTGAGATATAAACAAATCTTTATAAAACCCTAATTTTAAAATATCTATTTTTTGTCTAATTAGTTTTCATACATGTAAAAACAATAATGAATAGACCCCTATTAAAATTCTTAGATATTTCCAAAAATGTAAAAATATATGAAAAAATTGACATTTTTCTCTCAAAATTGATTTTTCATGAAAAATAACAAAACAATTATAAAAAATACAAAATAGCTCCAAAAAACTTGATTTTTGGACTAAAAGCTCTTGACACTTTCCCCAACTTGTAGAAATTTTTTTTGTGAGAAAATACATAGCATTTTGAAAGTTATGGTCAAATCTTTGAAAACTAGGGCTTTGTCCCAAAATGATGCAAAACCTGCAACAAAAAGCTAACAAAACTTGCAACAAAAAGGATCCAACTCCAAATTCTCTCAAAATTTATCAAAATATGTCAGGTTCACCAACGTAATTAGGGAAAAAATATTAAGGTTAATGCAATAAATCATATAAATCAAACCCTAATAAACAATGACACACAAATGAGCATAAAGACATAAAGCATAAAACAATATTACCAAATCTTCATGCCACCATTGATTCACCTACATTGCACTTCTCCATTTTTCTTGAATATGATAATTTCCCTCAGATTTGAGTGTGCAATAATAAGCCTATGAGAAGTGACTAGAAAATATTGAAGATTATTGTTTCACACTAGCAGCATGTACTTGCATAATATGTGTAGATGATAGATAGAAATAGATGAATGATTCAAGAATGATTTTGACAGCATAAGGATACTTGAAGAATCAACCCCCCAAATAGCTTGAGAGGGTTAATTCATAGAAAAGACCCGATTTGGATTGATGGTTGAGATTGGATGTCATTAAGATGTCTTAATCAATGGCCAAGATTGAAAGTTGTAGTATGAAATAGGGTTAGGTCAAAATTAGGGCAAATCATAAAGATGAAGGATTAAGATAGAATTTTGAGATAATTCAATGAAGGGATAGGATTAAATGAGATGTCAAGAGATAAGATTTGATGTGGAAGATAAGATTGGCACAGACAAAGAGGGTATAGGAGAAATTAAATAATAAAAATTATTTAATCTAGGTGGCCAATGAATAATTAAATAATTAAAATAATTATTTAATTATAGAGCAATGTGACAAAGGAAATCATTTTGAATTAAATAATGATTTAATTCAAAATTCAAGATAGTGGACCTAATTAAATAAATAAAATTTATTTAATTTATGAGAGAAGAGGCTAATGAATAATTAAATAATTAAAATAATTATTTAATTATAGTGGAAAATGGGAAAAAATTAAACAAATAAGAATTTATTTAATTTTAGAAAGAAGAGGACTTAATTAGTGACGTGAGTAAATAAAAAAATGTGTTTAATTAATTAGGAAGAAATAAATATAGATGAATGAATTAAATAATTAAAAAAAATATTTAATTAATAGAAGAAATATGACTTTAGAAAATAATTAAATAATTAGAATTATTTAAATATCAAAGATGAATTTAGAAATCACAAGCATGGGATAATTTTTAGTGTCTACAACAACAATCTCTGATTCGTCTATTTTTCCACCAACACATCTGATACCACACACAAGTTCATTCACTCTTTGCATAAAAATAGTAATGTTCTCATCATCACCCATTCTCAACTTTTCATATTTTCCTTTCAAACTATACAACTTAGCAATCTTCACATTAGTATCACCTTCAGACAAGGTTTCCAACTTTTTTGAGATCTCATAAGCAGTCTTCAAATCCATAACATTTGTCATCTTAGAATCAATCAAGGCACTCAATAATGCTTATTTAGCCCTGATATTATAGTAGGACCATTCTAATGAATAACATAACTATTACATGTAATGTTCTAGAAGGGTTCACTAATGCATCTAAAATGACACTCCATTTGAGTCTTCCACATAGAATAATTTGTTCCATCAAATCTCAAACTATCCTTCTTGTAGGTCACCATCCTAGATCACCTCAAGTTGTTAAACTTCTTCCAAGGAACCTACTCTAATACCAATTGTTGGCAACACAAGGACAAACAACTAAGATGGGGGGTGAATCAGTTGTCACTGAATTTAAAACTTATTCAACTTATTAACATTATTCTCTCATCTGATTAATAACCATGAAAGCATAAATCATCATCACACATAATACCAAGATTTTTTTTATGTGGAAACCCTATTAGTGGAAAAACCATGGTGGAGGTCTGTCCATAAGATTATACCCTATTAAAATTATAAGAAGTGAAAACATGGGGAATGAACTTGCATTTAGGCACACTACCTAGAGCTCACTGCTCAATTACAATAGGACTAACCGCCCAAAGGAAGGCACACTTTCTTATAGAAAGAATCAAATTACATCCATAGGGATTTGAACTGATAGAATAGCATCTACTAATTCCAGATCATAGTTCCGGTTAAGCGCATGAACACTTCTTTACTCTTCTTCACACTCAACTTTTCCTTTGAATGATTTAGATCAATATTCACACATATACATGATGAGCCTAAAATATGCTCATAATTTGATGTTATGATAAACTTTTAAATGACTTTATTTTTGCTATTTCACGGCTGTTTAAACTTTGTTGAAACCTTTTGTGGGGATATCCTGTAGCAAGACACTTTTATATTCCTGCAACCTATTGTGTTGACTTGATTGCATTTATTGCCCTGTTGACTCCCGAAAATGGCTGGTATATTGTATACAGTTTTTGAATGGTGAAGTAGATTTAAAATGTGTGATTAATGAATAGATATCGTGTATGTGCCATATGCCTTTTCTTTCATTTGTTTGGTTGTTGAAGAATGATCGAGTCAATGCTGACAGTAAAGTCCATTTCCTGCATGACTTTGAGGAAGCTCCGAAGACTCTTTGACCGAAACCGATTGGGGAAGATTTTTAATGATAAGTCAATCTGGAAAGAGTGGAGCACTAGATTCTCTCTGAATCGGGTTGAACACATAAATTCATTTATGAAGTTTGTTCCTTGATTCAGGGATACACTTTACTTCCATGTCTTTCTTTGATGAAGTTAGTTAGTTAGTTGTTCTTCTGATTTAAAAATAAGATACTCCTCCTGCGCAGTAGAGGATATAGAATGAATAATAGATGATTTTAAAGGTAAGATAGAAATAGAGTAGCAGATATCATGTAAGAATCAGTATGATAATGAAAGACAGAATCTGTTTGACCAGAAACAGAGTTTGCTGTTAGTTTTCACATCAACAAAACAATGTATCTCATTCTGTTTTCATGAATAAAGATCGATGAAGTTCTGAGTCCAGCATCTGTGTAATCAGTAGATGCTTGCTAAGGGGGCCCACTTAGTAAGTATCTGTAGTTAATTAGTTAGATGTTCTTTTCTGCTGATATCTAGTTAGCTTTCATCTTTGAAGTTTTTATACAAACTCAGTCTTATACTACTCCTGCAGCATAGAGAGTCCATCCCTGTGACTGTTCCTGCAGCATAAGGCCAGTTCATGGTTTGTGCCTTAGTCGTAGCTGTTACGATTTCTGTTTTAATCAAGCATAGTTGAGTTAAATAATTCTGCATTACCATTCTGTGGCTTAGATAGAATTTCTTTCCAGTATGTGTTTTTGCTAAGATTTGACCAAAACAAATTCCTAGTGCATATATTTTGCTGCGCCATTTAAAGTCTACGTCCCCTGGTTTGACAAGTAAAATGAACGTCCACAGAGAGATATTAGTCACCTGTCAGAATGTCCAATTCCCAGGAAAAGTTTTACTGTGATATTCATATCCTTTTGTGAGTGTGAGCCATGGTGCCGTTGCCAGGGATGGCGTCTAACTAGGAGTCTGTCAAAGTCATTTTCAGTATTAGTTTAGTCTGATAGTCAAAAATTTTCAAAATTTCAAGCCATTACTCACCGTATTGCATGGATAGAAGAAGAAGAACACACTAGGAAGGTTCCTCCCTGAAAAACTGTTTATTGAACTAACTTTGACCACTGAAAAAACCTGGGAAAATCAAAATTCAGCAATTACAACTCCAGACATGGAAAACATACACTAAAATCCAGTCTAGCATTTGAAAACCCATTGTTCCCAACAAATATGACACTTAAAACATCCCCTCAAATTGCTTCAAAGATTTGGCCTGGTACAAATCCCAAAAATTTCTGCACTATTTGATCCTCTGTCAACAGTTATAACAAATTTGAACTTCAATTATTTCCATGAACTTTGCAACAGGAGTGTTAGATTTTTATCTTCATAAGAGGTCAATAACAGTGGATCTCATGATAAATGGATAAAAAGTATAAGTGAAGACCTGACATTTTAATAAATGTAAAGGTGTACTTTAATCACACTTTCACCAATTGAACTCTTAAAGTGTCAACATCATTTCAATTTGATCCTCTTATATCATCATTAATAATATGGCTACCTCTGGACAAATGCAATCAGAATTTTCACAAAGCTGAAGTTTTGCTCATTCCCAACTGAGACAAAAGAACCTTTGCAGATCAAGATGGTGGCTAATTTGAGCTATAAAAAATTTAATTCAAACCTTAGTGAATACAATTGATCAATGTTTTGTTTAAAGAAAAGGCAAGGTATGCCTTTTGCCCTTTCATTTTGGTAATCCTATTTCCTATAATAACCTTATCAACAAGCATAGGACCACACCACCATGGGTTCCCTCAAGCAAGTTCCCTAATTATCAAACCCCAAGTGCATCTCCTCAGTGAGTTGGCAGCAACCATGAGGGTAATTTCCCCATTTTCAGGAAATCACAACAGTGGACTCAAGAAGAGGTCCTCCCCAATAGTAGTACCAGTCTTTGGTTCCTTGGCCTCCACAGCCACAACAACAGGCCCTTATGCCGTATTTGCAGCATTTACAAACAAACCTAGATTCCAAAAAGAGTGATTTGGCCAGCCGTTTCTATCCCAATAATAGCTACAACATCACCAAACAGTTTGTCTATTTTCTTGCTTGAAATGATCAATTTATGCCTTAAATGTTAATGACATCCATCTGTGGTGGAACTATTTTACCAATATCCACAACCTCTGGACAGAAATCAAATGCATTTAATGAAATTAAGCATTTTTCCAAGAGCATATCCTATAGATTAATTTTCTATAAACAAGATAAAAAACTTTATAAAAGAGTGTTGCTAAAGTTAGAATCTAAACACTTTCATGGAATTGATACCCTACATATTGTGAATTCATGATCAGCTCAGAGAATAGGTGCAAATTTTTCAAATTCCTTTATTTTCCTTTCAGGATCCAATTAAATACAAATTTCTCCATTTTGGCAAAAATTCTCAAGATAGCAAGACCTTCATTTGACAGAAGCATCATGGGACGAAAGAAAAAGGAGTTTCCCCTAACAACATTCATGTCTTAGGGAAGAATAAGTCACTGATATAATGTTGGGAAATTTGCCATTCCATAGTATATCTAGAACAACCCTAATTGGAATGGCCCTCTTAGTACAGATATTTCATATAATTTATGGCATATCACAATGTGTTGTCAACAAAATTTAGTTTTGATTGATTTAATGAATGTAACAGCACTTTGCCATTGTTAATGTACAATGACAAAAGTTTACACAATCCAACTTCATGGACTCAACTTGAGTTATTCTTATGTTATCAAACACTTAGGTCATACACCCACAGAATGTCTAATGCATTTGAAAACTATGCAGACTAGAAACATCCAAACGAGTCAAACCTGATGGTTGATGTTGGTAGAATGATAGTGGGACTTATTTGTGGCGAATCGATCTAAAATGACCTAAAATCCTTGGGATGTATCCCTCAGATTTCATTCTATATATTTATCAGTCTGCAGAAAAGGCAACTTTGAAAACAAGAAAGGAATGATGAATAAACAACATACAAGTGTCCTAAACTCACCAAACCCTTGTTAAAGTCTGAAGATATGTCAATGTCTGCTCCAAGATTCTTGATAATTGCTTGATCAAATGATGCAATGATGCTTTTGAATGCAAGAATGCTAATTGATGGTTAATGAGTGAATGAGATGAATGGGGGTTAAAATGGATGGAAAAAAAATTATTTATACACACTTGTGCCCTAAAAACCCAATAATACAACATCACAGGCCAACATAAGGTCTTAATGAATAAAAACCCGAAATAAATTTGAATTTATTTTGAATTTTGTGCCAAGAGGGACTCATTCACCACCCATGGCGAATGGGTCCCACTCTAGGCTTGCAAGTGGGTGTTGGGAATTAAGTTACATTTAATGTTGTTTGTCGGGTTTGTATCCAAAAATACACTTAAATAAGGCCTATAAGTGTATAAAGAGGCCAAATAAAGCATATGAAAGGTATAATTGGTGATGAAAAGCCTAGAAAAGCATGAAATATTGTTACAAGACTTTACAACACTTTGAAATAAGGCTTGATAAGGGATAAAAAGGGAATATTTAGATGAATTATGATAAGAAGAGTTTAGAAAAGTGTAGAAATTTGTTACAACACTTCACAACACCTTCACAAGACATCATAATTTGAATATTCAGGACCTAATGTGAATGTATAAGCTACATTAAAATATTAAATCAAAGAAAAATAGGTCAAATGTCATAGGAAAAAGACCTAAATAACCATGAAAATGTCAAAGATCCATTTTAATATGGTACATGTTCTTATTGTATAGGAGAAGAAGCTCCAATCCCCACTAAAAAGGTGAAAATTATGATTTTATCAAATGGGAATGAACGAAAAATGGGATTTGATGGACCTATCTTCCACTATTTCAGTAGGAAATGTGATCCACACAATGAAAGGACTGTCAACCAAAAGGTGAGTTAAGTCAAGGTGTGAATCTATTGATTTCCTTTTATTGCAAGGATGGGGGGTCCTAATTAAACAACACATTGGGGAGAAAGATTAAAAATAGAAAAATAACTCCAAAATGTAATCCACAAAGTGCATCTAATAGATTAAGTTCAATTGTGATGGAACCAAAAATCAAAAAATAGATCTTAGAAAGGGAAGATGATGTGTACAAGTCATCAAAAGTTCTTTTCAAAGCTATCTAAGGACTCATTCACCCTATGGTGAATGGGTCTTGGATAGGGCTTTGCAAAAATGGTTTCTAGGTTCTCTTCTACTATGTCTACACTCCCAAATCCCCGATTTTCACAGTCAGATAGTTGGAAATAAATCTCGTAGGAAAGTTTCTATGAAATTGCAACAATGATGACAACAAATGCAACTTTGAAAACTTTGGAATTTTTCTCTTCAATAGATCTTCTACCTAAAACTTACAAACATAAATCAAGAGGGAAAAATGTTTTGTTGTTTGTGAATGTCAGTTTTCCATGGTCAAACCCCATTTTGGTAATTTTAAACCTTATAATGAAATAATGAAACATAAAGGAATGATGAATGAACAAGCCTATGTCACAACTCACCAAATCCTTGTTTGAACCTTGTAATGTAGATCTGCAACTTGCATGGAATGGATTCAATGGATGTGGATCTTGATCTTGAGACCTGATTTGAGACAATTCCTTTGAATTCTTCAATGGATCTTGAACACTACATCAACATATTATCTCAAATAACATGCATGGTGCAAGAATACATTGACATGATAATGGGATCTTGATTGTTTCAATAATTCTTGTATAAATCTACTTTTAATGCCTTGAAATTCTCTTGATCTCATAAAATTGCTATAGGAATGCTCTCAACAACTTTCTAGGATGAAACATAGTGAAATGACCTCTTATTTATACATATGTAACATTAATTCCCATTATTTAAATAACACAAGCCAACATGTGAATATACATTTTAAATCATTGGGATACCATAAAAAAGCCAAAAACATAATAAAAATTTAGGTCTTAGGTGTAAGTGAGGACCCATTTTCCCTTGGGTGAATGGTTCCTAGGTCACTTACTTAGGACACACATTCTCCAATGATAAGTGTTATGTTATGGAATTAATGAATGTTGGGTTTTCCTCTTCAGAAATTTTAATTAATTAGGCTTGGACTTAAACTAAAGGGGCCAATTAAGGAAAATTAACCTCAGTGAATTAATAAAGCCCTAGATAAGTGTGAAAGTGTAAAGGTACACCTTACAACACCACAAAAAAGGAACAATTAAGTCCATTTTATTTAATAGGGCCCTAAAATTAATGTGAATATGTAAAATACATATTACAACATTAAATTAAGGAATAATTTAGCTCCTTTTATTTATTATTTATTCCCAAATTAGGTGTGAAAAAGGGATACTTTTTCCTACACTATATTTAGCCCCCACTTTAGTGAGAGGAAGAGCACAAGCACAAACTCACACTAAAGTAGAAATTCAAGACACATCTGTATGTATGTAGAAATGAAAAAGATACTCAATCATACAACATCAAATCCTAGAAGAAAGGGAGGTAGATCAAGCTTCGACTATTTGTTCAACATGATGTGGATCAATTCTAGGCTATTTGTCCAATATGTTCACAAGAAGAAATTGATTTCCACTATGCAAACAATACATATGCTCACACATGCTAATGGAACCTTAGGTCATCCACTAGGTGAGCCCCCAACAATTGGAAAATGAGATAATATTATTAGGCTCCCATACCGTATGAAAGCTACCCTCCTAACAACTTCAATAAGGAACCACAATATGAAACCTCAAGCTTCACGTCCTAACAAGTTGTATTATGATAAGTACTCATGAACATGGGTGAGGCTCTACTGGAAAGTAAGGTGTGTTATGCTTGGTGGCCTTGAAGGAAGGGGTTTGAGATTCACAAGGTTAACAAGTTGAATTATGCTAAACACTTATGAACATGGTTGTGGGTAATGATTTGTTCAAAGTGAATTCAATTAGTTCATGTAAGGTCTCTTCTTAGGGATCATCGTGCCTAATGTATCCTAGAGAGAACAGGTCTAGAATAAGAGAATCAAAACATAGGGAATGCAACACATAGCATCACCACTAAGAGAAAAGTCATATGCTAACAAATATCACACTCTTGGAGGACATCAAACCCAATGACACCATCAAGAAAAGGATGCATTACAAAAATAAAGAAAATCACATAATGAAACATGAGTGTTGATGTATGCCCCCACATTAAAGCAATTGCTAACACCACTGTTGTGAGCAATAGCTTTAAAGTAGAAAATATTCAATTATAACCATAAGGAATACATGAGAGCCTATTCGAAAAGCCCTATGCCAAGTCATATGTTCTCAAATTAAACTACATCATGAAAGGGGACAAGGTTTCCCCCAAAAAACACATAAGGGATATAGGATTCAGGGTTAGTATATCTTTGTTAGAATGTGATTATAGAGCTTGAAAACATCATCATTCACCAAATACTCACAAAACAAGAAGAATGACACATAGAGAAAAAAATAAAGAAGAATATTTTAGGTCAACATGGAAGAGACCTAAATGTTTCATTGCTTTGTGTCATCCCCAAAAGGTAAACACACGATTAAAGTAAATATAAATTTTTATGACATATAGAAGAATGTAAGTACATAGAGGAATGCACATGAAGAGAGAGATACATCAAACAAAATAGTATAGGGGATCACATTATACACATGCAATCACAAAAAGAAACATGTAAAATAAAACAAAGAAAAATACTAGTAAGGCACATGCAAGTCGACCTATAGCAGGTCATTTGCATCCCAATCTTGTTTAGTATATGCGGAAGGTGGACAACTAGCCAAAGGGACAACATCAAGTGCTGAGCTAGCACAAGCAAAAATTTCCACACTCTTATTAGTAGAATCATCATTTAAGTTCATACAAGAGGAAAATATTTGATTTAGCTCATTATGCAATTCCTCATCAATCTTATCAATTTTAGTGTCATCATCTAGATTAATCATAACAAGAGATCTTATGATAATATCCATAGAAGTTTCTTCATGTTTATGTTGTGGTGAGGGTGGAGAGGCATGATTCCTTGTTGGAGAAAAAATTGGATTTTGATTTTCTATGTTCTTGTTTTCTTCTTTTGTTTGTAATAAACGAGAAATAGCACAACATCTATCCCTATGCTCTCTAGCATTTTGATTTCTTTTCATTCTATTTTCAAGTTGTTTTTCTAGAGGAGCAGGTTTATCAACCATAGGTTTCTTTTCTTCCCTTAAGGGAGGAACAAAAGGAACCATAGGAGGTTGTTCAACTGATTTCTCTTTAGATTTGTAAACTTGTTTGAATTTAAGAGGTACAACAAGATTTTTTTAGTTGTCTCTTATATATAATGGGTGAAGGATTCCTCACAGGTTGATCTTGGATATTTGTAAGGGAATTTTTTTTCAATCATGATTTCTTTAAGGATAGGTGTCTCAATCATGGGTTGAGGCATATTGGTAAAGGATAATTCTATTATGTGTTTTTCCTTAAAATTTTGATAGGATTTGAAAAATTAGTCTTCATAGGTTTTAAAAGGTTCAATAGGCTCAGGCCAAAATAAATCCAATGAAAATTTCCCACTAGAAGACATAGGATTAAATCCACTACGATGCACGGTAAAAATTTCATTATGAAATGAAAAATTTAAGCATTTATGCACAACTGATGAGGCAAAATTCATGGAGAGAAGCCATGGATAACCTAACTTCACATGAAATTGGTCTGATTACAAGATGATGGTGAATGAGACTTTTAATTCTTTTGGTCCAACCTTTAGAGGGAGATTTATTGAGTCAATCTAGGGCAAGCAAAACCATTATGCATTTTGATCCATGCTTTCAGTTTTTCATATGTGTCTTGATAGAGTTCATGCACAAATAGGAATTCTTCAGTGATCATGTTCTCTACACATACATGATAAATTAATATCCCATTAGTAGGATTGTCATTGATTCTTCTAGCTATGTAAAGAGGACCATCAGGTGCATCTCTAAGTATGTATTGTGAGAAAGAAATATCAAGCAACATCTTAGTTAGGACCTTACAAGGTTTAACATAAATAAATGCAATCACGCTATCTCTAAGGTGGGTATTCATGTTTTCATTATCCGTGTCAACATTCATCACATTATTCTTTGTTTCAGTAGCTTTGACAAAGGAGATATTATGATTAAGCACAAGATTGGTAAATATTTGAAAATTTTTATTAGGAGCCACAAAATTATTAAAATTGATTATTAACACCTCCAATTAGGATATGATTAGAATAAATGAGGTCTTGCAAAAGATGTTTAAGATGCTTACAATGTTTCATATCATGTCCATTTTTCCAATGGAAATGGCAATAGGAATTTGCTTTTTAGTTGGGAGGTAAAGGCTTAGTAGGATCAGGATCTCTAATTGGAGGCAAGGAGATCAAATTATTTTCTAAGAGCTGCAACATTGTATTATGAAGGCTATTGAGTAGAGGTGTGAACTATCTATTTCTCTCCACAAATTCATATGGTTTTTTTGTCTTTATAGCAGCCACTTGGGTGTTAAAATTTTGATTGGTTTGAGGGGGGTTAAGTTGGAGAATACCCTTATTTTGTTTCTTGAAAGGTTGGTAATTGGTTTGAGGTGTAGATTTAGACTTTTTTAGGATGGATAGAAGTAGTTTTCACTTCATGAATACTAACTGAATTTTGGTAATCACGAAGGGTTGTACACAACTGTGTGAAGGAAGGAAATCTCATCTCAAGCTTTGTTTGGTGTTTGTCTTGAAAATTGGAAATAAATATTCTTTGGAGGTAAAAATTAGGAATCTTAATGTTTATTTATGAATAAAGCATTTGATATTGCATTATTAAATCAGTGACCTTTTCATAATCCTTTTGTTTACATGTCATTAAATCAATTAAATTCATCTTGGGAAGCATGTGAATTTGGAAGTGGTTGTAAAAGGAATCAATAAGTTAATTGAATGAACCAATTGAATTATTCAGTAAGGAGAAAAACCACTCCAAAGAAGCATATTTCAAGCATCTAGGGAATAGCTTAGCCAAGAGTTCATCTTAAAAAATGAAGACACTACATAGGGTGGTGTGAGCAGAAACATGGCTAACAGGGTCTCCTTTCTGACAGTATTTCTCAAACCTAGGAACGTCTATACCTTGTGGAATTTGTGTTCTAAATATATCCAAGGATAAGGGATTTATTTTGATGTGTTGTGAGGGTTGGCCATGTAAGGAAGCTAAGGTAGCAAAGCAACTTCCTACACTAATCTTGAGAGGAGAATAATGCAAAAATTTTACAAATCTTTAACAGTTACATAAATTTAAATAAAAATAAACATAAATATCATACATACCACAACATAATGATTTATGTGGGGAAAACCCTTTTAGGAGAAAAACCTCACACTCCAAAAGTCACCCAATATATTACTCAACAATTAGAAAAATTATAATATACTTGTAGAACAAGCTTCTCATAGGAGTATCACCACTCAAAGACCTAGAGACAACATGACCACTATCAAACTCTCAAAATACATCACAATACACAACCATAATACAATGCCCTCATAAAATAGGGTTTCCTTCTAGGGAAAGTCAAGCTAATAAAATATTGATCGTTAGATCTATGATATAATGATGAATAGTCCAGATTTACAATAATAAAAAATAATAAAATTTAGGTTGAGACAAATTTTATCAATAGGCCATAGTTTTTTTGATTGAAGGTGGTGATTTTTTGTTGAAGGGATGACATGTTTTGCAAAAGTGTGTTAAGGATTGGATCATTGTTGGTATTGTGAGATGGAGATGAATAAGGTGGAGTGGTGTATGTTTGTAGAGGGAAAGTGAATTGTATATTTGTGTATACATTTAATCAAGGGATAGTTGCTAAAATTCATTAATAATTGTATTTATTTCTTGAAAAAACTACTACATATAACTTGATGCATTTTGGCTCAACTTTGTGTAGCACACAATTCCTTTAAACAAAGTATATTAAAAACTTGGTTGTCCTATTTTATTCTTCTCCTTAGGTACAATAGGTAAGAAGATACTAGACTTGCATAATTTAATTCCTAACCTACCACCTTCTAATCCAAATAGTTCCCCTCAATGGATGATTCAAAATATTTCTTACTGTAGTATAGGAAAATGTATCCCTTTACATTTTCACACTTTTTTGGGCCCTCCCTACTAAAATTGAACTTCTTTATGCCTTATTTGGTCCTATTTTGCATCCACAAGACTTATTTAATGCATTTCTCTAAGTATAATCCCAAATTTTATTAAATGACCAATCATAATTAATGTTTTTAGGTTGTGTGTTCTAGATCTAGTGATCATACTCATATGCCACCTTGGGTTTATGGGCCCCATCTAGATTTCAGGGCCTAATCCTGAATATTGCATCACACTTAACATTTCTTGAAGTTTATGTCCCAAGTTTAAGCTATTGGGACTCATATGTCCCAACTAGAATAAGAGTCTCACTTTATCTTGGACCTATTTTGAATTAAATTCTTGGAGGGATTTTATTCTCCTAGATAAGATGTCAGCTTGTAGTGTTGCAGTTTCAATAAATTTGGCATAAACAAGTACAAATACAATGTTATTTCACATAATTTATCCTAACAAGATCTAACGAATTCAAGTATTCAAGCATTATAGTAAATTTATGATGAAGATTGATTACAAGAGCATTCAATAGAAAATTATCAAGCATTTGGAGCAACATTCAAGATTCAAGTATCATGTCAAAGTCATCATGCATCATGTGTGTTTGTGAGCTAACATTTATGATGTATGTTTTTATGATTCAAGCAAGAATTCAAAGACATTATCTCATATCAAAATCAAATATCAAGATCCACATCTATTGGAGCCATTTCACATAAGATTGCAACCTTTATTTAAAGGGTTTGGTGAGTTGCAACATTGCATTTGTTCATTCATCATTCCTTCATGCTTTTCTATTTCATTTCAAGGTTTAATTACCATAACAAGGTTTGACCAAGGAAAACCCCTATCCAATAACAAATAAACACTTTTCTCTCTTGATGTGTGTTTGTAGATCTAGGTGTTTTAGAGCTTGAAGATTCTTTAAAGAAAAAGTTACAAGATTGAAGAAAGTTTTCAAAGTTGTCAACAAGTTGTCATCTTCACAAAAACTCACCTACAGATTGAAATTCAGACTTTTTGGACCTCAAGATTGGACAAGATGAAAGCTACAAAAGATCACCTGAGGCTACAAAAGTTTTAGTTAAACCCTATTACTAGGACTAAATCACCCCTCTAGCTGTACGAGTCCTAGAACTAAATCAGCCAGTCTGGTGTATGAGTTCCAATACCCATCAATTTTTTATTTTTTTTAGGGTTTTCATATATTACTTAGTCATTTTTGATCCTCCAAGTAATTTTCTGTATCTTTCTATTTAGTGATCCAATTTCATATTCCAAGTTTCTAGGGTTTAGTGTATTCATGTTTACATTTCTCCTTAGAAGCTTCATTTAATGGTGAACCCCTCTATTTAATCACACATAAGGAAACCTCCCTAGTTCTCCTTCCCTCAATTGAGTCACTTGGTTGAGGGATCTTGGTTTCCTAATGAAGTGAAGTGTGAAATAGGTCTCCTAAGTGTTCCATCTCCTAAAAGGTGGAATATCCTATTTCCCATCATTTCATTTTGGCGAACCTAGTGTTTGGACCATTTATTTTTGATTTGGATCAGTCCTAGATCTTGCTTACATTAACTTTGCATTAGATCTCTCGTTAGTTACTTTTCATTTAGGGCTTCTAAACATTACATTAGTTAATAGTGCATATAGGTTGCATTTTTGCGTCTCAAATCATTTAATTTCACTAAAATAATGTAATTACAAATAGTCAAGTCAACATACAAGTTAGAAATATTAGAATCAACTTAGAATTTTTTGAATTTGGTGTAAAAACCCTAATTCGGGACTCATTCACCCACCTGGGCAATTTAGTCCCTGTACAGATGTTTTTTTCTAGATTTTTGGGAATTTTGTGTTTTTTTTTTTTAGTATTTGAATCCAACAAAAACCCTAACTAGGACTCATTCGCCCATCTAGGTGATTTAGTCCCATATTGGACCTAAATCTACATTCTACAACATTAAAAACTTCATTTCTATGTTTCTATTTGTTGTTGTCAGATCTTTGTTCCAGTTTGTTGAGTTTCTATTTCATTCATTTCATTAGATCTAGCTTAATATGTTTAATTGCGTGCATTGCTTAATTTCAAAATTGCATTTACAAGATTTAATTTTTTAGATTTTTGCATGGTGTAATAAAAAAATTACCTTGTTTAGAATATGAGAATTGTATTTGGACATTTCATTCTAGATTATTGCATTGCAATTTACTCTCTTTCCATTTTGGGTTTGCACATTATTGATGATGATGTTATTCACACACGAATAGGGTAGATAAATCCTCAAAGAAACATTGTGGGAACCTATCTTTCTTGAAAGATTGCACTGGGACAACCTAAATCTTAGGCTAACTTAGCTTAATCCTAAGGCTTGCTTATGTTAGGTCTTGATTGCATTAGGTTCGCATCAGGGTTCGTTGTGATAATGCTATTAATCAAGAGGGGTCAATGGTTTATTCCAGTCCTTAAAGGCATCATTACGATATGAAATAATCTTGGTTTAGTCATTCAACATTCAATAATATCATGGAATAAAAATATTTGCAATAGAAATCCATGCATTCATCTCTTTTTTTGGAACATTTTTTGGAATTTAAACATCTATTCTAAAATAAAAACATAAAAAATTACTAAAAATCAAAATTTCACCCAGGTATTATCCATGCATGTCTCAAGAAATAACCAAACGAAAGAAAACCATTCCATACATCACTAGATTGCTTCATAGGTAGGCACAAAATGATGGGAGATTTTAAAGAAAAGAGGGATCATTTGCCACCAGATAGTGTTAGTATGCACCCTTAAACAACACAACGCAATCTTTTCTGATAGGAACAAACAATCACCTATAGGAACAAACAATCACGTACGTAAGATTTCATATTAGGAAATAGCTTTCAAATTAGCTGTGATATTGATTAAATTCTAATGAAACATACAATTTTTTAATCTAGAATGGAACAAAAATAGGAAAAAGAACAAAAATTGTTTTTTTTTTGGTTCTCCGACATCAAAAAATTCTAAACTTAACTTAAAATGAAAGATCTCTCGAGCTTTTATAAAAACAAGATGCTCGGGAAATTCAACCAACACATGAGAGGGAATCCAAAGGACAAATCACAACAAGGCACATGGAATATGGCAACTAGTAGGAGAATTTTTAAATAAGTCAATGAATGTCAACCTTCTTCAGCACTTTAAAATATTTTAGGATCTCCATCTTTAATATAATCAGGATATTAACTTGGAGCCGACTAGTTTTTTCAAACAAAATATAGTCCAAATTCCTATATATTCAAAATGATCAGGTGGAACCTTGTTCCTATACTTAGGTTCTACCTCGGGCTTAAAAATCCTAGAAGTAAATCACACTGGAGCTTGGCACACTCTTTTGCTACATTTGTAATACCGTGATTCCCAATATTATGACATCACAATCTCCTCCTTAATATGAATTCTCAGAGTGCACCACCTGACTTGGCTATGCCACTACTTGCAATCCAAATTTTCCTAACTGTCCATACTCGAATAATGCATCGTAATTTGTTCCTCTTGCACATAATTTTTTTTCATATCAATCTCTTTTCAAAACATTCATAAAGCTCTCATATAAAAAGGAAACCATCATTAATAAATCATCATTTTAAAAAAAATCATAAATAACACACTTCTAATACATTATCATGTAATTATCCTTTTATGTAGGTTATATAACATTTCAAACTCTTTGGTAAACTTAGACAATTAACCTTTTAACATCATGCATTGTTACCTGATACCTAGTACTCGATAACTTCAACTTTTTACTAATTTTTTTTTTTCCCAGATCCCGGTCATTACCATAACCTTCACATTTCCTTTATTGATTTTTAGACCACAACACTTACCAAACCTTATATTAACATTTCGACCACTCAAGCCTTTTGATACCCAGTACCTGATATATTTGAATCATGAATTACTTCAAGACTTCCTTTAAACATTAACCTCTGGTGATCCTTTTTGCTAACCAACACCTACCATTTAAGTGTCAATTTTTTTCACTTGGGTACCCAAGCTTTACAATCTTGGGGAGTGTTGTGAGACCACACAACAAATTTAACCAATTTTTTTTTTTAAAAAAAAAAACCCGGATCATATCACCCACTATAAATTATAAATTATGAATATTTTCCAGAAATAGCTCTTTACCTTTACTTGAATTTTGGCATAAAAATTATAAAATTTCTCTAGAAGTATTAGTGTGTGCTTTGATTAATTCCAATCTCCAGAACTTAGTGAAAAAACTAGTTCATTGACATTGAACTACATAATTTAGTAATCATCCAAAGCCAACCTTGGATAGAGATTTTCTACCAGTCAAGCATCTATAGCCCTAACAAGGTTATCTCTATAATTCCCCAAAACATAGCTCTACTTCCAGCCATGCATCTATAGCCCTAGTAGAGATATTTGGATAGCCTAAAGAGTTGAATTTTCTCTTTTGATATTTCTTTGATATTCATTTTTTTATTTGATATTTCTTTGTAAACTCATTTACTTCAATTTGCAGGTAATGAAGCTCGCTATTAGTTTGGGAATTACAGTGGTAGTGAAGGTTACCTTTTGATTTTTTATTCAATGCAAACCCCTTTATCATTTCACAAATTCCCAAAAACTCAATTAATTATTCCATCTAGGTGCAACTTTCTAGCTAAATTTTACCACCCTTATGCCAAATTCCAGCCAACTATGGTTCACTATCTATAAAAAAAATGCATAAGTTAAAATTTAGCAGTAAGTTATCAAATCACCAAATTAATT
The DNA here is from genome assembly GCA_007258455.2 of Sequoia sempervirens. Taxonomy (NCBI): domain Eukaryota; kingdom Viridiplantae; phylum Streptophyta; class Pinopsida; order Cupressales; family Cupressaceae; genus Sequoia; species Sequoia sempervirens. The sequence goes on along the minus strand of VDFB02193867.1, from coordinate 144,276,832 downwards.
CTAAATTTAGAAATACCAGTTACCACCCTTCCATTTTAATTCTGTGTAAACCACTAAAAAAAACTTGGCTAGCACTTCCAATTTGACAGTGCTACACTAACATTAATGTATCAGAGTTGTCATGATTACACTTAAGTCAGACCATCATACTCTACATTTAGTTCACATTCCTTAACATGCATGTATTACGTCCTTCAATTTTTCCACATGTCGACGTGTGACACCTCATCATCTTAATTTCCTTGATGCAATGCACACATGGGCATCTTCATGATTAATATGGATCAATAAAATAATCTTAAATAACCACCATTAAATTTTGAAATCTTCAATTTGTTTGATTCATGATCTTCGTACTGGAAAACTTTGAAGTAATGGCCACCAAATTTGTGAGAATTTATTTGATTTAACCTTTAATTCTAGAGAAAAGTGTCCTGTAGCCACCTCATCTTTTATTTTCCAATATTTTCTATCCAGGCAACTATGTACCATAGATTTCACATGGATTTCTATAAATTCCACACTTCTCCTTTGAATTCTTCACTTCTTCCTTCTTTAATTTTATTTATTTTTTTCTTACTTCTTGTGCTCTATTGCTTCTAGGGTTATGGATACTCCCATCTTCTTGACTTGCATTTTCTGCTAGAATGGATTCCTTAGTCGAATCACCACTCAAAGTCTCAGAAAGGTTTTCTTTCTTAGGACTCTAGCCACCAAATCAAAATTGTGCTTAGTCCTCGGGGAAGCTTATGTGAGTTCCAGAGCATACTGTAGGATGAATTCAGGCTTGGCTTTGAGGTTCGTAGCCTCGTTACTGGATCTTGGCCTTTATGTTGTTGAAGTACATGAAGTTGTAGACATGATAGTGCAACCTGAATTTCTAGAGAATTTGGACTATGTCCTCTTTATCACTCACCCAACTGTTGGGAATTCCCTTAACTAATGATATTTCACTATTTCTGGAGCAAGGGGAATTAGTTCCCATTCATCCCTTCCTAATTGATCTACACACCCCGACCTTGAAACTCATAGGGACAACACTTACCTTGGGTATACCTCCCTCATGGATGAAGCATCTCAAATTGAATGACTGGCCAACCACTGTTATTCTTAGCTTGGGGTGAAAGCACAAAACTATTTCACATTTTTGGCCAAAAGAATAATTTTGAGTGACTTACTTTTGGCTGACCAGTTTTCGGCTGAGAAAGTTTTTACGGAAGCCATGGGGCAGTGACATGGCGCCTCTATGTTGGCATATTTTTGATCCAGTGACTTTCAGTCGAAAGCCACTTGACCAAAAATGTACCGACCAAAATGATCGAGATAAAAAAAAAATAGCCCGCTCGAGCTTTTTGCATGCTTGGGTGAAATTTTTTAGGGCAAGAGGACCAACAACACCCATATACACCAGGTTTTGTCTCTTCTCATTTCAATAATTGATTGAGTTCATTTCTATTCGGTGCATTATGTCTGATATTTTTTTGAGACGTATTTCATTTGGTTTCATTGAATAGTTGAAAGAAATTTGAATGTGTATTTTTTGTTAGGGTTTAATGATTTTTTGATGGAACTTCACTTGAATTATGTTATATTAGCTCAATGTTATGATTATTCTTGTTGTATGTGATTTTAATGAGGGAAATATGTAGATTTTGTTGTTTAAAATTTTGGGCTTTTGTAATACTCCAACAAGAGGCTGAATTTAGCTTTGTTTTTAGAGTTATTATTGAGTTATAGATATTATAAAGCTGAGGTCAAAACCATACTTTACAAAGCCCCAAAATTGCACCATAGACCAAGCATGCATCCTATTGGTACAATGAAAAAAATTGAAGAAATGCTTTTCTTGTTGAGAATTTCGAAAGTGAGGTCCAAAAATGGCATTATGAAAGCTTTTGTTAATCTTCCTTGACAACTGCACTACCTGTGTTTGAATCCACCTCCATTCCTTCTTTTCAACTCTAAATCTCACAAAATTTGAAGCATTTAATTTGTCCCTTCCTTTCAACCTACAATAGGGATGTGACAATTAGCTCTACAGATTGTCAAAAATCTCTCCAATCTCAATTTAGGTGTGATATTACAATGTCAGTGGCAGCATATAGCTTGCAACACGAAGGGTATGTTGATGCCACATCATCTTAAGTAGTGGTCATTTACTTGTTAGATGCATAATCTTCCTAGTTGTTGTTGAAGGGCTATCAAGCATTGCAATAATGACAAACATGCCTACTTTAGATGTCATTACAATACTTTAGGGATGTCCCTCCAAATTTACATAGCAAACTTAAGAGGATTTTAGTATATCCTTCATCATCTTTCAATACAATGATTTTAACTTTTTCAAGAAAATGTATCTAGCTAACTAAACAAAGAGGTGCAATCTAAAGTTTTAAATGGTGTTACTTTTTAGCACCAAAAAAATGATTCTATTTTAGCATCATCTTCATTTGTGTCCTTCTTTTCAATCGAAAATTATTTTGAATCATTGTCTTATAATTTCTTAATCTCTAATCATTAAACTATTATATTCTTTCATTATTTGCATCCATGGAGACCTACCACTTTGCTAAGGTTTGTTGCCTATTATTTGTGATGTGCACGCTAGGGTATATCAAAATACATTACCAAACATAAAAAGTTGTTTATTCTCTGAATTCATAATAGATAACTAAAACTCTTCACAATACAATTCTTTTTGAAGTATTCCCCCTCTACAATGTTTCACCATGGGCTTTGTGGTGAAGATAAACAAAATATTTTATAGTTAAGACCAAACTAAAACTAAAACTAAACCTAGAATGGTAGCAAGGAGAAATTTAGCAATTTGGTTTTGGTATAATGATTGGGGTACAAGGCTCAATTCCTTCCTTGTCTTAGAAACAAATTCCAAGGTGTTGGGATAAGTATGACAGTGGCAGCCACAGGGAAAGCAATGGTTGAAAGAATGAATGCTATTAGAAGCCACCTTCCTGCATTAAAGAAAAAAAATAATATACAAAAACCTGAAGGTAGATGCAAATGAATCGGGCTACCAGATCTATTCAATTTAATTAAGATCCTAGGATAATCACACTCTATTCAATTCTTGCTAAACCTAGGTAGATTGATTGAACTCCTTCATGGTAAAGATAAATAGGGAGTTGTGATAAAAATAGGGAGTTGTGATAAAATATGAAGTAAAATGGAAAAATCAAAATGTAATAATGGTGATGTATTCGCTACTCCATCGATGGCGTTAGGTTCCTGTACTTGCAGACAGTCCAATGCATAATAAGTATAAACTACTCAGCATAGTGATGGCCTAGTCATTTTCAGGACAAAGTATTTAATTCTTTGCAAGCATCATAGTAGGGATGGTCATCCATCCCATGCTTTAAACAACTTCCTTGAAGATCAACAACTTATTGTAGAAGTTTTTGAGTTGTCTTCAATGGAGGTAAAAGTAACTCACATCACCTTAATATGGTGAATTTTTCCATATGAAGTAAATGCAACTATTGCTTGCTGTATTAGACCCTCCTTGCAATACTATCTCCCTCACATCACACCATCAAAGTCCTCAAAATGTGAATCGTAGTGAGGATAAGTGTAAGGAAAACTATCAACTAATTCTCTGCAAATTTATGATAATCACCTTGCCACCTATTTCATATTGTACAACCATTGCATCATTGGGAATAGGACTGACAATTTCCTTATGTTACCATATGTATCAAAGTAACTAATAGCATGGCTCAATTCAGTTTTCAACACTGTATACTCAAATAAGCTAGCTTTATTTACATCAAGCACACTATTTCTAGAGAAAATTAAATAGTCAGTCAAAATGTTTCCATGAGAGATGTGAAAGGGAAGCTTGAGAAGACAGGAGGCCCCACAAGACTCGCCACTTCAATTTCATGTGAAAATATCCTCAACTATAGGTTTCAAGTGCGACTCAACACAGGTCATCAATTTCGCTATTCAACTCATAGAGGGGTCTAATTTACATAGACGCTGATCTAGATTTAGTTTTACATATATTTTGAAGGATACTTTTGTAGCTATAAAGTTTTACATAAATGGAAAAGATAATGTCTCTACAAGTTAGTTATTATTAGTTACATGATAAATGTATTAGTTTGATAACCATCAACAATAATACTAGTGATGGGATAATGGTTGCCAATACCGTTCCAATTCATTATTATACACAATGATGCACTAGGAAATGATATTATTAAAATGCTTAATCACTTCCAGTATGGGCATTGTATTGCCTGGATGTCAGGTATCTTATTTGCATTTATCCTTGTTGCCTACGTATGGTAGCCAATTTGTGAGAGAACAATAGTTTGAACGCCATAAAACTCAATGGTATTTTAAAATCCCAGCTTTTGTATAGATTTATTTTAACACATATGACAATATTTAAATGGCAGTATGATCACTAAGTAGTTATTGAAATAAATAAATAAATAAATACAATGTACAACTTTTCCTGTGACGATCTTACCACAACCTAGAATAATTAGCGCTTTAATATTGTCATTTAATTTGATCACAAATTATAGATATGATGCTTGTTGTGATTCATTTCTCTTGCTACAGTAAGTTGGGATTTCAAAATTCCAAATGCCTTATGCCTTTTTTATTTTTATGTTTAAAAATCTAAAGGAGGTCTCGTATAAATTAAAATCCTAAAATATGGTTAGTAAAAATTAGAATAAGTTCTCATCAATCTATTTGCAATTTCATTTAAAATGCAATTCCCATAATCAAGAAAATCATATGAAAAAAGATTCTTAATGATCCATAGACAACCAAACAATTTCATATGTTATAAATGAAAAGATTTTACATATTTTACAACAAAAAACTAATCAAAAATAATGTCAAAACAACAAATATGACCCCAAAGATAAATCTCCCATCCCTTGAAATTGCACCATGGAGAGGATAACCACTTGCAAACACCTTCTATAGATTTACAAACATTGAATTGCATTATACTTTATGTTTGAGCAACAAAGTTTGGTACTAGAGAAGATTCAGATCAAAGGACATAATATACAAATTAAGATGCCTTCTCAATAGAGAAAAAATGTATTTATACAGATAGCAAATAATTCTACCCAAATTGGCCACATAGATGACCCAAGTTCATGTCTCTACCATTGCATATATTCCATACCAAGAAGAATAGAATCTATTACTTGTAGGCATTCTACACATCTCAGAATAACATAAATATTGTTTGCATTTGGGCTCCAAAAGAAGATACAAATTTTTATATTCCCACACAAACATACCCATAATACACCACCAAAGTCACATTCAAGTAAAGATAAGCTTGTGCAAGTCCCAGTCGACTTTGGTAGGTTACATACTCCTTAGCCCTAAATGCAAGTATGTAAATAATGTATATATAAGATTTTCTTCTAATCCTATTGCCTAGTATGTTTCTAATATATACGTGCTTTAACCTAATTTTTAGAGATATTTATAGTTATTTATATGATAAAATCTCCAAAAAGAATAATGTTAGTTGAATGTTATATTTCTTGCTTCCCCATTTTTAAACTATTTATCTTTAAAGTTTAAAACATTTCAAAAAGATGGACATAAAGCATTACCAACACAATTTTGTGAGCTCTTATCTTGGAACCATCTTTAACTTCAAGAGTGATGTCGGTACATTCATCGCGCATGATTTCAGGTGCCCACATTTTCAGAAAATAAATATTTGCTTTCAATTCTTCCATCTCTTTCTTGAGATCTTCCTCTATTTCACTTGCCTCTTCATAGCATTCTCTATAGGTTCCAACATCAGATGTTTTATATTGGTCTTTATAGGAATGGTAGGTCATAAATACCAATTCCTCATTATAACCCCTCACCATTGCAACCAAACAAGCAGAAGTAGCAACAGTGGCAAAATTATCAAAGACCTGAAAACAAATACACCCAAAACAAACTGTTACCAACTTTGCTCAAATGACCTCAAGCTGGTGATCCCACATCTAGATAAAACATGCAAAAGTACATAGTTCCATGGAGACAACTAGCTCTGATCTTTTTGGGTTGGGTGGTCCAATGAGACATTCAAAACCACAAAAAGGGAAGTTTTAGATTGTTTTCCTAAAAATATTAAATAAAGATAAGCAACACTGTTCAGTTTGAAAATATTGAGTAGAAGTTGGAAATAGGTGTGCTGAAAACTCCAAAATTGAATAAGAAAAACTATAATTTGCATGAGAAAAAATTAGGAAAAATGTTTACTTTGACATTTACAACATATGTTTTATTTGGGGAAAATAAAATATTCAATTTAGTCCTCTTAGTCTAGAACCCACATGATCTCTTCAAGCAAACAAATTCCTTTGGAGCTACCACATAGTCTTATGTTCCCTAAATAAATTTAAATGGTTGCGTGACAAACCATTACTCCTTATATTTATGTGAGCTCTTCTTAATTTAAAATTAAACACCCACATGAACTCATCACTTTGCCAACTTTATACCATGTAGCACTTGAAACAAATCACTGGCTCAGAATAACTTAGGAAGATCCAAAGATTAATGAAATGTTAACCTTTTTTTAGTGTTTGATTAAAATAATCAATTGATTACAAAGAAAAGCTATATATATGTGACCAATTGTAATGAAGAGTATTTTTTTATTCTGATAGATCTAATTTTAGTATAGAGTGGTTGAAAGGATAAATATATTTTTTCCATATTTATTCTGATCTATGATTTAATAGGTTCACATAGAGATAGATATAAAGTTTGAACTAGATCTCATTAGATACATTTAAATTTAAAAAATGTTTTCTAGTTTTGAAACTTGAAAATTTTACATTTAATTTAAATATATATATTTTTTTAGTTTTGAAAAAAATTCAATTTAAATTTGTTTAGTTCATTATGTAATTTTGTTTTAATGATATGCAATTCTCTATCTATTTATATATATCATGGACGATGAGGGATCTCATCATTCACCTTGTTCTGAGCGAGAAGCTAAAACTAGATCAAATATGTTTCACGGTAGTATTGCTAGATTAGACAATGCTCTAAAATTTTTAGAGCAAAAAATTCACAACTCCCCCAATTTGGCTAATCAAGATAGATTAGTCACTATTAGACAAGATATTATTAAGATGATCGAGACAATTCGATCATACAATCCTTATGATGAAATCAACATTAATCAGTTTTATTTTTCTCTTGCCAAGAGTGTTACTGGCACAGTGAAACATATAGAAGTTTCCAAATTAGTTTCAGGTGAAAATGTGTTATCCATGTTGCCATTTTATAGAGGAAAAAATAAAATTAGAGTATATGTGGTTATGAGGTGTGAAGATCCTCTTGTTGCACCATTCATATACCCTAGATGGTTGGCAACACATCATAGATGGCCTCACAATGATGAGATGCCACTATATTTTGTCAAATAGTTATATGCAAAATTTCATTTACATATAGAGGTGGACTACACATCTTATCCTAAGCATGCTGGCCAGGGTAAAGGCCATTTTTCTGAAAAACCATAGTTTAGACCTTCAAATTTGCCACTGCCTATGGACAAGAGGGCATTAGCTAGCCCAAACCTTTTGGTTTTACCAAAAAATTTGGAATTGGTAGCAGCTGGGGAGGCAACAATAGGCTCCAATCAGAGTTATATTTTTGATAACATTTCCTCTATTACAATGCAGATTGATTAGATTTCATCTGATCAAGTTGGTAGATACTTATTACACCTACAGATCAACCTTCCTCCCACTGAGGCTACATTTGCATTGTATGATCCATTTATTAGTGCCAATCTACCTACTCTTGAAGATGTCAAGCATATAACCCACATGAATCTACGTAATATATGTAGACTCTCAATTTTGGATTTACTAGCAGCATATCAGGTTATCAATGAGGACCATGGGATTGCTCTTGATAGGGTACCAAACTTTATTAGACAACGATATCCTCATTCACATATGAGCCACGAGGTGACAAATGCAGCTCAAGATATTCCACATCAGCCTACAGGATCCCATATGCATCATGTTTCTATTGATCCTTTAGCTTGTCTAGGTAGTCGTTAGGATGTTATAGGTCATGTTGAGGCTACTACGACACTTGATCTTGTCCATGGGACATATAGTCGACTTCTTTTTTCCACTAATATTGTACATGCTACAGAGCCTGCTACAGAGCCCAAGCTACATTGTCTTTACATTCTCATGATCTTAGTGACATTGGTAGAGAAATCGAGCAGGCACGATAGGTACTTTAAATTTATAATTTAAATACATATATAAATTGTGTTCTAAAAAAATATGTAATGCATTTTAAAAACTTCTAGTTGTTTAACTCTTGATTGAAATTGTGTACTTGAAAGTTTTAAGCAATATGGTGATTTTTCAGACTTTGGAAATTTGGAGCATGAGGGCAATCCCGCACAATATGTAGATGAGGTACATTTAAATTTAATAAAAAAATTAATTACTTGATGTTTAAGTTTGAACACATTGAACTCAAGTACATTGTAATTTTAGATAATTTTACATATATGTATTTGAACACATGCAGGGGTTGGGACAAGGCTTAGGACACAGATCGAGAGATCTTGGATCGGGACATGGATCCACACATCTTGGATCAGCAAAGCAATCGATCCATGGATTGAGGGAGATATCGGGCTATGGATTGAGGGAGAGATTGAGCCATGGATCAAGGTAGAGGTCAAGGGAGAGATCAAGGGATAGATCGGGCTTGAGATATGATTATTTTATTCATACCAAACATCCCTCTCTTTGAGATTTTTTTTTATAGTATTACAATGTTTGAGATCATATTATTACATGCTGGAGACACTTTTTATGATTTATGTATTGAAAATTTGCACATGTGTTGTACTTATGTTTTATGGTACACATATATACTTGTTATGATTTACATGTCACATTCATACATTTATGTTTTTATGGTTTGAATCTAGGTTTGTTATATACGTGCATTATTATGGTTTTATGTTCACTTACATTACATCTATAAATGGGTATGTGCAAGAACATGATGGGTATTTGTAGGGTATGTGGCTGATGACTTTTTTTTTCCCAAAATTGATGAAATGAAAAGGGTTTTTAAATGATATTCTCAGCTTTCCACCAATATAAATTATGCTTTACTTTGAATTTAATAAATAATTATTATTCATTTTCTATTTGAATTACAATTAAAGTCCTGATTGAAAAAAATCTATAGCTTTCAAATGGTATCACATTTTTGGAATCCAAAACATGCATCACATTCTATGCTTCACATACTATAGGATTAAAAAAATAAAAATTGAATTTCATGAAGTTTTGACCAAGTTAAGGTGGTCGACATACGAGTTTTATATTTTTAAAAGTTGTAATAAAAATAATAATTAACTATTTACTTGGAAAAAAATTACAAAAAAATATGTATCACATTTGTACATGAGTCCTCTACTTATGTCTAAAATATTATAAAAAAATATTATCATTTTATTGTGGTTAGGGTGGTTAGACAGACACCTACTTATTTTTTCCCTAAAATTGAAGTATCTGCATTGAAATTTCAAAATTTCACCAAATAGATTTAAAAAAAAAAAAAACCTACTAGTTTAGAAACGAAATTCAATTTGCTATAGATTCTATTCTTACATATTTTTGAAATAATATAGATAACTTATTCAATTTTTTACATCAAGTTGCCTAACTCTAATTTTTTTGAATTTTTTGCCACTTAAGGGCTTGTTTTTTCCATGATGATTCTGCACATACCCAAATACATCATGTATTATTAGTTTAGGGTTTTATTTATTTCACAAGGAACAAGTACCTTTATTTAAATTTAAATTATGGTTTGTTCAAATGCACTTGTTGTACATATCTATTTACATCGTGAAATCAAAATTTTGTCCACTATCTAATGGTTGCTATTTGTAAATTTAAAAAGATGGAAATGTACACAAAATTAATTTAAGTAAATAGTTCAAATGAATTTGTCTTTAATAAATAAGGACCAAGAAATATAAAAAATTGAATGCAAATATGCTTGAGATTAATGCTATATTTTAAAGTAGAACATAAAAATGCAATTGGAAATAGATGATAGTTCTTGAATTCTTGAAAGCTCTAAATGTTCATTTTTAAAGTCAGTGTAGGTTAAATACATTTAAATTGTGCATATATCATGCTATACATGAACCTAAGAATTCCATATAATCTAATACACATGTTCATTTGAATGTGCATGCAAATAATTCTTGAACTAGATGATGAGCTATACTTGTGTCTAGTTGAATGTAAATGAAATCAAATACATACATACATACATACATACATACATACATACATACATACATAGATATATATATATATATATATATATATATATATATATATATATATATATATATATATATATATACTCAAGTGTTCACTTAAGAATTCCATATAATTCAAAGAAAGCATGTAAGCTATAAGTGGAGTTGAATGTAAGTGAAATCGAATTTCTAGTCTTCAAAGTTTAAGAATTCCATGTGGAACATTTATATATATGCAATTGGAAATTGATATATTTAAATCTTGAAAGTTATGCACATTTAATATAAGTATCTAGATCTTCCTGGATGACAATTCTATATAAATTAAAAATTGATCAATCCATATTTAATTGTACTGGAAAGATGGACCATTACATACATGGTCTCAAGCTATACATGGTAAGCAAAGTTAAATTGATGCCAAAATGTAGCTATCTCAAGAACCCCAAACACCATCACTATGATTCACTACAATGTTCATATATTCCAATGCACCTTGAGGTGAAAAAGAATGACCAAACCAAGAGAACTTGGATACAATCTAACATTAACAAAATGGATTTAATAACTATACAAGTAAAATATAGGAGCTAATGTTCTTAAGAAAATTTGGATTAAAGATGAAATCAAATTATAAGGTCAATTGATTTTTTATTAGGAGATTGGATTTGAAATGAATGTTAGTCCAAATTAAGGATAAGGTCCCTATATGTTGTAAGCTTTGGGTGATGACAAAAGGACAATATGATGCATGGACTAGATTGAGACCAAGTAACCAAATTTTTATGTTCAAACTTGATGATTTTTTTATTAAGGATGGAGAATGGATGTATGGTTGAGATGGATCTAGATGGATAATTTTTAAATGATTTCAGGATGATTATGGTTAAATGGGTTATTACTTGATAAAGTGATCTTAACTTGATGATTAGGACGAGGGATGCATTTACCTGATGAAAATAATAAAATTAGGATGTGATAATTAGGATACATGAAAATCCAGATGATCATTTAAAATTATTGAATGTCATGCATTAGTAATGTATAAAAATAAAGAAAACTAGAGACAAAATTTATGTCTAGATTCTTCACCACTCAAACACAAAATCAACTAGATAATTATATAAGTTTTTGGAGTTGAATGTTCAAATGAAATGAAAGATTCATGTGAGGTTAAGAATTCCATGGAAAATTTAAATTTAAATGAAAATTGGAACATAAACTAGGTTTTGTACAAATTTTTGCATGTATATATATATATATATATATATTCAATCTAGCTCATGTATATAAGTGGAGTTGAACAAATATTTAAATTCAAAGATTTAAAAGTGAAAGTTTAACAATTCCATGTCAAACATAAAAATACAATCAAGGAATCTAGAGATGATATAAAGGAATTTCTAGAGATTCTTGAGTGAACTTAAAAGAATGAACCATGTCCAACATGTAAAAATGCAATTGGAAATTTAGATGATTTAAAGGAATTTAGGAAAAATGTAAATGAAAACATTTTTAAAGTCACTAGGTTTTGTATCAAGCATATATATGATATAACATACATGTCACATTCTAAAAAAGAGACCCATTCTAAATCATGTCACATGTCCAATCAATACAAATATATATTATAGATCTGGAGTCATAAATGTGTACATATATCCAAAAAACAACTTAAAGCTACTAGTACATAAAATCTGGATCCTCTCTATCTTTAATTATCTGTAAAATCTTTTCATGATCTTCAATAGGCAACCTCCACTTTTGTTTGGCACGTCCTCTTTTAGGTAAAGTTTCTAAATTTATTTTTTGTTTCCAAAACTAAGTGAATGTAATGTAGAACCTTTTGTCCTAGCCTATAATCAACAAATATAATACCATTTTTATCTAGCTTTATTTATTGATAATATGTACCTTCAATAATGATTGATCCAATGGGATACTCTTGTCCATCACCATCTGTCATCGATTCAACCAATTTTCTTTTTGGTTGCATACATCTTAGTAGATAGTAATCTACACCTTCCGCATTTTCAGGATCTGCAACTACAACAAAAATATCTCTTGTACACACACCACATATATACATAAAGTAAATTATACATTTAAGTTGTAAAAATTTATATTTTATATTTGAAACTTAAACATAGAATATATATATATAAATTTTGATTTTAACAAAATTAATCAATTTCCATACCTGTAACAACTAAATCAGATACACATTCATAATCAACTGAATATAGTGGATCGTAGATATCGACATTGTCATCTTCAGCAAAAGGAGGCATTGATATTAATTGTTTCATTTCCCATTGTGAAACATACCCATCTCTAATATTCTCACATTGATCAATATTTGCATTGTCCTCAATAAAATCAATACAAAAAAATGATTGTTCTCTCACATTAATTGCATAAGGCCTACTACTCCCTATTGTCATGATTTGATGCAGATTTCTAATACCATGAATTGCTTGACAATTATAAGGATTTGATCGATTAATATCTGTTTAAATTCAAACTTGAAAATTCAATTTGAAATCATGTATGTACTTGAACTTTGAAATTCAAATTTTTAACAAATCTTGACTAGACATGTACCTGTAACTTCCCAAAAATACCATGTGTTGTATGTTGAGTCATGAGCAGAAAAATGACTTTTGCACCATTCAACAATTTCATTTGAATTTTGTATGGCATTACCTACAAGTTACACACAAGTTGGCGCGATTTGTCACCTATTACTTTCAAGGAACTTAAAATAATTGAATTTAGTTTTTAAATATATATATCTAATCTTTTAAAAAATATCAAGCTAAATTGGACATACATATATGGTGAAAACTTTACATACCAGAAAGTTCATGTTGACAAAGTGCATGCTTCACACATGCTCCTGCTCCATCGTGCTCTCCTTTTCCATGTCCACTCTCATAAAAATTCCACAAAAAATTGGTGTTGTGTCTAGCATGTTGACTGCTTAACCAAACAAAGGCTTTTGCAAACTTAAATTGTCCTGTGAAGTTACAAATAATTAAACACTTGAAAACCAAATTAGATTCAAAAAAGTAATTACATATATAGATTTAAGCAATCAAACAATTTAAGTCTCAAAGTTAAAAGTAAATATAAATTAAAAAATAATAATTTAAAAAATAATGTACTTACCAGCACATCCATCAAACCATATCCAGTGTTGTTCTTGATTTATGTCATGCCGTCTTAGGCCTTCAAAATTTTTTTTGAAACAATGAGATACATAGCTTCTATCATGATTCGTATCATCACTGATATAAAAGTGAACCTCTTTGATGATAATTTTATCATATTTTCTACTTTGTATTCCATCGACCACTAACTCTGCATGCCCGTAGCAAACTTGCATGAAGATTGCAACTTGCTCTGAATGATAATATTGACTTTGGATCTCAGTTTCAGGACTAAATGTATAGTTCTCAGAGAAATATACAATAGAGAGAAATACAACTTGGTGGAAAACAATTCATTGAATAACGAAATTGCTTAGCTTGCCATCTTGCACCATGACAATGCTGGATTTGTGGATATATGACATTGCAAAATTTACTCATGAATTCATGGTAAGGCAATCCACTCTCTTTGAGAACAATATTTTTGGCCTCAACTCCTGACTTCATTAAGTATGTCTCATATTCAAATCTCTTCCAAGTAACTTGCATTTCATTATTGTCAACATGTAAAAGATTCTTCAAATCTCCACAATCATTACATACATTTTTTATACATTGAACATTGAATTCATCCAAAAAAATTTATTTTTCACATAGAAGAGACTTCACAAATTGTGTTGTGCTTCCAGGGATGGCTAAATTTTGTTCAATTGCTGCCATAAATTTTCTATATGATTGTAGGTGTAGATCAAATTCAACATGATTTCGACAACAACTTTCATGTACTTTATTTATATGTACAAATGATGGTCGTAGTGTTTCAAAAATTCTTTGACAAATCTTCACATTTAAAAATTCTTGTTTAAATGCTTCAAAAAGTTCACTTTTTGTTGTACCTATAAAATGTTTTGGATGAGAAATTTTTGTACCATCATCACCTATTATTTGTATAGTATGCCTTCTATTGGAAGAAACACGAGAGTGGGTGGTCCAATATTCAACTACCTGTTTCTTTACATCTTCTGAAATTCCATCTTTTCGAGGAACCCTACAAATATTTACCCAATTTTTCTCAAATCTTCCATCTATTTTATTTTTCTTTTCAATATACCTTTGAACAGTTCTCCTAGAAACATTTAGTAATTCAAAAATTGCTTGAACTTGTCTATCATGCCCAAATTTTTCAATAGAAAATGCAACAATTTTTTTTTTTTAAAGATGCATTAGCTCTAACAAAATACCATTATTAATTCTAATGTTATTTTAACAAGATTAAGCATACTAATATAAATTTTTATATCATTAAACAATCATAGTTAAACCCAAAATAAAAGACCATATTATTGCTTAGTCAATTAGTCAATAATAATAGTGACATCATTAGATCAACCATTTATGCCAAGATAATAGTAAATTATCATTTAAGTAAAACTTGATAGTGATAATACTATTTATTTAATAACTTCAATAATATTATGATATGCATATATATTCTTAATTTACCTTTTTCACATCCTTAGTAAAATTCTTTCTCTAATTAATCTATTTAATTGTATGTATTTTTTTTAGGGTTATAATTTACGATTTTACATTGTTAGTAAATTTCTTTATCTAGGAATATCCTTTTAAGTGAACCAACTATTAATAATATAATTAAAAACTAAATAAGATAAATAAAAAGGTGAATTTAAGATAGTGCACAGGTTAACCATAAAAGCTAGAATTTACAAAGATCATAAATATTTATTTAGAATACAATTTCAAGAACTATCATTTATTTATGTTTGGTAAAATTATAGTAATAATTATATTTTAATTTGACATTATAAATATCATTTCTCCCCTAAACAATATTTTTAATATTATATGGGTGATTAATAGTGTTAACTTGATTATCCCTTTGATCTAATTAACACCAATCTTTCTTAATATTAACATAAATAATTTCAAGTGATTTACGATATGTGAAAATCAATATTAAAATTACAATTATATTTATTGCTGCAGTAATAACATTAATATTTTTATGATTATAAATATTTTCCTGATTATAAATATGACGATGACTCAAGATTTACTTTTGATAAATTATTAACAATTATATAATATATTTACTTCATTTCTTGTCCATTTTACATTCAACCTTTAAAGCCATTAATTTAACCAAGCATATTTCAACATTTTAATATTCTAATGTCCATTTTAAAATTCACGGAAGAGGGGGAAGAATTTACCAAAATTAAATTAAAGTTTCAGGTCAGTAAAATTACATGAGGAAATAAGAAAACCTTAATCGCTATGAAGATCATATGACCTAGGAACTCAAAGTGAGATGGCTAGGAGAAGAGGGAAATTTCAACAAAGGTAAAGGTATATATATATTTTTAATTTCATAACTACCATAATATTTTCATTGTTTAATTTCCCAAACTTCTCTATAATTATTCTTGTCCTTAACTCGCCCTCAACAATAAGATGGTTATTGGCAGCTTTTATGATTAAACTTGCGCAGATCTACGGTTTGGTGGTGTTACTACATTTAGTAATGGTAATATAGTTTAAATCGGTTTTCATGGTATTATACCAGGATATTTATGTGTGTGTTGAAGGGCATAATTGGTTCCAATTTTTTTTGCTTTGCATACACATATCATGTGTTTATGTTAATGAAGTCTTTGCATAAAAGATAAAATAAAATCCATACTCGATCTTGAGGGTGGCAATAGAGAGGTAGTGCAGAAGGATCGAGGAGACCAACTCAAATTTAATATTCTGATGCACAAATTAGTAATCCCACCATTACAACATCATCAAGGACAAGCAACATACTGTAGAGTTCATGACGAAAAGCAAGGTATATTATTATCTTAGCAGTTCCTAAATTTAAATGAGGAGGTTAGGTAACTTGCCTTGGTCAATTTCTGACACAATGAAGTAGGTAAATTCATGCATATGGACAGAGTTTTGTAGATGGCTGAAAGATTAGTTAGGTGGAGGATTAAAGACTCATATCAACCATTAAGGCATGAAATTTGCAAAAAAAGTACTGAGGATTTGATGGATGAGGATCAGAGAGAAGATTTTGTTCGCTACTAGTAAAAAATGCTATTCTCAACAATGGCTCGACATTCCCTAGTTCAACACGACAAGAAGGAATAGTGTTGATTTCTTTTATTTTCTATGGTCGAGATTCAATTTTAAGACAATTGATCCCTGCACAACTCAAGGGGGTTGTTAAGTGATTGACCTACCTGGGAGGGACTGACGTGCCATACTCACCACAATATTTAATATGCAAGTAGTCGACAAAAGATTTTATTGTGAAACAATGTGGTTCCTCCTCTCCTGTTAATTATTGCATGCATTCAGGAAATAGCAGTGACCTCAACGATGGCGTATCACCCAATAATTGTACTGGAAATCAATGTTGTATACAACTTAATATCTTAAAATGTTAGTTGGTGTTGGTGGTGGGGATGGCGTAGTCTTAATGAGAAATGAACCTTGGCTATTCAACTTCTTACACATCGAGATGGAAGTACATCTTAGAGGAGGTAGAAGATTACACAACAAGATTTGTTTCAATTTGCTGAGTGCTTTGTTCTGAGCAGCCCTTTTATGCTTTTATGAGTACACCTCTTATGGTTTGACTCTTCTGTAGGAAAAAAGGAGCTTTTTTGAGCTGGTGTGGATACAAGCTGAGGTAATCATGGAAATTAAAGACAAAGTGGTGATATAATTTGATGGCCCTGCCACTGCTACCATGAGCTTGTGCATTATCGCTTCAACCAAGGGCTAAGGTGTTATGTCATTGAAGTGTAGCAAAAGAAATGATCGTACTAACATTAGTTACCAAAGCATGTTGGCATGGTTCAGCGAGAAATCCTATTTTGCTAGTTGCATTCCCAGAACATTTGTTGCCATGAGATGTATACAATACAAATTGCTGCTCGGTTATGAGATGCCTGTGCAAAATCTCAAGTCGCGACTTACTAGGCGATACTGTACCTCTGTGTGACTTACAATATAGGCTCGATGTGAATGAAAATTATCACAGACTCAACTAGGGTGCATGGAAGCTAGTCCATTTATTGGTATTTTGTAGGAATATGGCTGATTATATGTTTTTCCCCAAGATGAGACTCATTGCCATTAATATGGTCAGTGGTTGTGTTATGCCCACTAGGAGCTAATATTTATTTAAGAGATGAATTTTGAACTGGCAGGCCTTTCATTGACCCTACCATTTTTTCCATCAATGCCATAGGATTTACTTCATAGATCCCTCATCACACATTTTGTTGTTGTCTATCCATGTACATATTTGCTTATTTTCTCACATACATAACTGCTCAATTCTGTAGGTGAAGGACTATCAGATTTGATGGGTACTCAAGACAAGAATTTTGTTGTATAAGGCCAAGGTGTTCCCTATTCTACCAAGTGCGAGCCCTATTATTACCTTAGTTTATGTATTTATTCATTTTGCACGAGTAGGCCAATGTAAGAATAACACTACAAAGAGGGCCCTAGTTACATTGAATCTATTTGTTCTTACTCCACATCCACATAGGTTAATATTTATTTCCCTTATCAATTTCTTTAATGAGATCGATGGCTACATTAAGTAAATTTTAACAAGGTAGGATATAGATTATGTGTATTACTGAGCAGTTCAACCATTGATTAAATGAAACAACTTAAAAGGGCATTGTGTTCTTACCACTGGAACTTCATTTAAACCTTATTCATTTTATTTTCTCCAAATAGGAAATTTCTAAGAGACCTAAACATATGTTGTTTGATTTTAATACTCTATTATTTTAGAGGATGCAGCCAAAAAAATATATTTCCTTTGAACCAAACAAACAAACAAATAAAACAACCCTTTGCTTCAAACACTTCGTTAACATAAGATCATGAGATATTCACAAGTACACATTATATTTACCACAAAAATAAATGAGTAGCAAAATGATAAACGAGGACTCACTCTTTTCTCACTGTATTTTGTATTACAACAAAATAATAGCTTTCCATCTTATCGACTAATTTTAAGACATACAAAGAATGACACGCAATTTAGTCAGGCTTGCTCTCCACCCTACTATAATGCTGTCATGGAGCCTCGTGGACTCTAGCCATACCCCAAGCAATAAATTATTTTAGCTCCATGATGATAAATGGAGTCTTTTCTCAAATTTACAAAGAAAATTAAACTAACATAGCACAATTTTCATGCCTCTAGGTTTTCTACTTTCTATCTTTAGCCATGCTCTAAACAATATGTTACCTTTTTACAACCAATAAACAAGGGTAAATGAGATGAGGAAGATCTTATCTTTTTTTTTTTTGATGAAGGAACTTAATTTCTTGCATCCATATTTCCTCTCCAAGCCAAGCCAACTTGATCACTACCTCTCCAAAGAGATTGGCTTCTCATCTCTACTCAAGTTCTCCAAGACGAGAAGTGGGTAACACCCCACTCCTTCTTCCTCTCCCAATATATAGAAATACCAAAAATTATAACCCTTGGATGGGGAGGTGTGAATGTACCTCCCTCATCAATGAGGGTCTTTTCCTTCTTTAAGAGGGGTACATGCACTTGGATAACCCCTCAATCTTTTCACCCTATCTTTTACTCAAAATTCGTCACTCCTCATTATGAAGACTTTTCAGGAGTCAAATCATGTCCTTGGGGCCCTATTGCATGCCCACTTGGCCCCTACCATCATGGTTTAGACCCTAGGAGGTTTATTTATGCATCCCAATCCAAGAAATTGACCATAAACCCACTTTACAGACCCACTTAAGGTTCCTTCCCAGTTTCACACTTGGATACAAGGGTTTCTATCCTTAACCCCAACTTACATCTCCCATGACACATAATTAATACCCTTTCAACCCAAAAGAATAAGCATAATAATTTTATTTCTTCCTAAACTCCAAAATAAGGAAATCCAATACATAACCACCAGAGGATGTCTTTCAATTTTGTTCTCACTCGTTTTCCCTTCTCACATTGGCACTCTTTCTTTTCTATACATTACCAATGAAATCATAAGAAACATTCACATGTCACATTAATTTGGTAACTAAAGAAAGATTTAATTGTACAACAATTTCATTAAAATTCTAGTTGATATTCATAGTTTAGAAGTGCCTAATACCTTCATGGCAATGATAATAAAACATGTCAAAATGAAATATGAGTACATTGTCACACAATCACACTATGCATTGTCTGAAATATATCTAAGCATTTATTTAGGAGAAATATAACAAAATTAGGATTTTAGTATTCACATGTGAAGCAGGGTATTACATTGTCTTCTATGTGATAAATTCTTACTAGAAATTATAGTCATCAATGCTCTACGTGCAACACTTAAATCACTAGATCGACTCTTCTTTTCAATACATTCTAATGCTTCTTGCAGGTTTTCAACAATTGTTTCTTTTAAATCTGATGACATTTTTCTATTACCAACCCCCAAAAAATCCAAAACAAGGGTCATTTATTTTCGTCTAAATAACTTTGCAACTAACTGTGCTCTTCCAATTAGAGATTTCTCTTCAAAAAATTCATCCCATATTTTTTTAGAGTGTAATTTTAATGTGCTTTCAAATAACATATCTTTAGATGAAATATTATTGAAAAGAGGATTTTCATCCATCTCTATCATATTTTCCATACCATAGTCCAAAAATTTTATATTAGTACTAGGTTCAGTTTGTTCTTGTACCTGTATGTCACCTTGATCATCAATATTTTCCATGGGTTGTTGTTCAATAGATGTTCCTTCAACCACTTTCCTCTTTCTTTGTCTTACTCGTGTTCGATCATACTTCCTCGATCTAATCCTTGCATTTTCCATCACAAATTACACTCAAATTTGAATTTGTGCCTATGTAATACCCCTCATGTTGTTTGGACTTGATACTTATGTGGTTTTGATTGATGCTTTGTGACTATGATTGTTATTACTTATTGTTTGGTTTGGTGATGTTAATTTGGTTTTAGTAATACGTTGTGATGCAATGGTTTAGTAATTAGTTTATGATGTGATCAGTTAGTTAGAATTGTTACTTTACATCTAATGTTGTATTTGTTAGTATAGCTTTGGTGAGAGGATAGTGCAACACCACTTGTTTATGAGTGCCCTGCTACGTTGCAATTCCTTCTCACAAAATAATGTTTTCGATTATATATATATGTGTTACTTGACGTTTATTTGTATGCAAGATTTGCAGGAATAAAGTCTCGATTCCACCTGCTTCAGTAGGACAGGGCAAGCATTAAATTAACCCAATGGGTATAATGTTGAAAAAGGGAGTTGATTAGGAAGTGTCCTCGTCCCAAGTCTGTCATCCTGTTTCGAGTTCTGTTGTGTCATGATTGAGGTTTTGTCCTTGTCTTTGTGTAGTTTGATTGTTGAGTATTTATTTTATTTATGGTTAGTGTTTATTTAATTAATCTTATTTTATAAGATTAATTAATGTTGTCTTGTTGCTTTAATTAATTGTAAGTTAGTTAAATGTTGATTTTTAAATATATTGTAAATTAAAAAGTTATTTAATTAATTAAAAATGTAAATAATTAAATAAAATAAATAATGATGATGATAATTATATATTTTTTTTTTTTCCTAATATTATATTAGAAAATATTGGGAGTATAATATCTTGAGGAAAATAATTAATTTTTTTAATTAAATTGTGAGATAAGTGTGTGCTTTTAAAAGCAGGAAAAGAATCAATGAATGGAGATGATTTTTGAGAAAAAAGAGGATGAACTCTATTTATTATTTTTGATTTTTATTGTGAGAGAGTTTTACACACAAAGGTTTTTCTAGTTTTTGTCTGTAAAAGAAAAGAAAAATAGTTTTGTTTGTGCTTCTGGGTAAAAGATTTGTTTTGAAGAAAGGAGTGGTTCAGAAGGGGTTTGAAGGCAGGAATTTGAGAAGAAGCTACATAAGGGATTCTACATCAAACGAAGGACTCCAGGTTCTTTCAAATTATTATTTCTTTAGATTTAATATTCTGTGAATAAAATCTTGTCTGCCATGTTTTGAAAAATAAACTTCTCTACTTTTGAAAAATGGTCTGTGATTGAAAAGTTGTTTGTATTAAACCCTTGAATTCTTCGGTAGGAAACTAAAGTAAAATCTCCTAAGTTCTTCAATATAATTTAGTTGTGAAATTTATTGTTTTGAAATAAAAATCATTTTTATTGTGGGTTGAATTTACATGCCAGGTTTATATTGGGTCTCTTGAAAAATCTATTTGTTTATATTGTTGTTTTGAATCTCTGTTAAATATATATATATACTTCTATATATATTTAAACAAAATTAGAGATACATATTTATGTTACAATTTTGTTGTGTTATTTAAATGTATTTTTATTAATATTATGTACCTGTGTGATTTTATTTTGTGAGAAAAGAATAAATTTTTTATGTGCATTTATATTATAGATTTAGTATTTTGAGGATATTAGATAAAATATATTTAATTAATGTTGTGTTCTATTAATTTTCTTTATTATTTTCATACGAATTAGGATTTAATATAAAATATACTTCAAAAGTATTATGGGCGTTGGGTTTGGTTGAGATACAAATTATTTATATAAAAAAAAATCGCACTTTGCATTTAGCAAAATTTTTTATATTAAGAATTTTAATGATTATGGGAATTCACATTTTATTTGAAGAATGTAATTTATTTATAAAATAAAATATATAAAAATAAAAATAAAAGTTTTTTGTGTATTTATATGGGGGGTGGGTGGCTGGTCGAGGCCATACCACCCACCACCCCAGTGGTGGCTGTATGTAGCCACCACTGACTGCGCACAATAGCCGATGCTATTGGGTGCAACCAATGGGGGCTGCCTACCCACCACTGCCCACAGTACTATGTATTGTGGGCTTTCCTTATGATGCGTGTTGTTCTTTGGTATAAAAACAGTTTGATTTATTTTATATGAATTTTTTTATGTTATATATATTTACATATATATATAGATTAATTATATAATTATTTAATATATATGTATATACATTATATATATATATATATATATGAATTATTTGTTAAATTTTATAATGAGTTGCTAAATATTGGATATATATATATCATATTTATATATGTATATATGTATATACATAAAAAGGAGTATATATACATGTATATATATGTTGGATAGCTACTTATACTACTGTGGTGAGGAAATAATTGGATAATTTTAAGAAAATTGCAATGTTACAATATAATTGTGCAAATTAGAAATTAACATAGCTTTTATTTAATGAACTTTCTTGAGTTTTGAATTTGAAGTTGGTGAAATTTATTGTGTTTGTAGTTTGTTTGGGCTGTTCTATGATTTTTCACTCTTGGATTATTTTTATTATTTATTTTTGGGTTCATATTCGTATTTTGACCATGGTTGTGAAGTGATAATCTAAGTATCCGTTTGTGTGGGGGACACCCACATAGTTTAAGGCCTCGTCTGCTTGTTAGTGTTGTCATAGACTAAAGGGGACTAAGAAGGCCATGGTTGGCAAGATCGTTTCCTTGTCTTCATGAGAGGTTAACGATTCTGCATGAGTAACCCTATGGAGCAGCGCCTTGAGATAGGCTATCAAGAGAACCATAGATGGAGGCAGCACCTCGAACTAGGTTGTCTGGATAATCCATGTATAGATGGAGGTGACACCTTGTGATAGGTTGTCTAGATAATCCATTTGAAACCATGTGATGACAATCTCCTCTAACATTCCATGTGTGTTGTTTTATAGAAGTCCTCTAGAAGTCATCTTTGATATTAGGACTTGAGATTTATTGATGATGTGTTTCATGATTTATTGTTATGTTTTGAAAGTGGTTTATCATTATGACCTTTGGTGATTTATCATCATTTAGTCTTTTGTATGGTCTTTTGTTGTTATGTTACCTTGTCTAGAGTTAGTCTTGTGTTTATTATTAGATGTGCTTGGTCGGGGATCCTTCCTTGACTACTCCCAATATGGGGCTGGTTGGGTGGAATGTGCTTCACACCCTATTGAGTTTCCTTTGGATACAGTTGTTTCTTTTATTACTGAGTTTTGCAGGTGTTGTTGATCCAAGATTCATATGCTCCAGATGTGTATTTGTGCTTCAAGTGTAATTTATTTATTGATGTATTGACTCCCACATGTGTTGGGAAGATCTTGATGTAATTTGTTTATATGTTCATTATGTTGTACTATCAAATTGATGTAATGTATATTCAAGCCATGTAATCATTCATGAACTATCATTTGTAATTATTGATTATGTTGTGATGTATCTGTCGAAATATATATATTTATTATCTTTATGATTAATTCATTTGTGTTTTGCATATATGGTTTAATATGAGTTACTTTTATTAATGTGGTTATTGTAAATGGATGTTTTAAATGGTGATGTGAGAATGAATGGTTTTACGTAATTGTTTAATTATTGTTTAATATTTTATCTTTGTTTTGGGTTAGTGTAGTAATGTCCTCATGTACCCCAAGGGATCTAGTTGTGCAACTTAGAACATTATTATGTTGGAATAATTATGTACATTTATTATGTTCTTTTAAAAAAAATTGTTGCGTGTTTACTTGTTCCTTTGGGGTTTGCGTGGTGGGGCATTACAACCTACATACAAATTTGTACACACATGAGCTTTCCATGAAACATGTATAGGTAATATAGCATAAATATTTTAAAAATCTTGTAACTAGATGCAAAACATAAACATAAAATATTTAAACAAAAGTCTTTAATAAACATAAACATGCAAAACATAAAATATTTTTAATTGAATAATACAGACATGTGTATAAAATTCTATATAATTCTCAAATAAAATTATATATAATTCTGTTGAAATAATTCTTTATAAATATATAATTTTACAAAAGAGACACTTAAATTTATTTATTTTTTTAATAAAAGTGGTGTAAAAAAATTTTATTAATCAGCCAAAGAGGTACAAAGCATTAGGAAAAAATATCTCGAAGGGGCCCCAAGATAACAAGCAAGAGATCAAGAATCATTAATACAACATTTCACATCCTTGGTAACCCAACCCTCCAAATCCTGGTTAAGGTCCCTTGGTAAGCTGTCCCAATCCTCCACCAATCACGTCCTGCTCTTCTCAGAGGCCACTTTTGCTAGCCCATCAGCCACCTTGTTCCATTCATGAGGGATTTGGGAAAAAGTGACTGAATCCAATAAATCTCCAAGGTTGGTAATTTGTTTTTCCACCACTGCCAATTGCCTCAACTGGTACTGACAAATCACATTTAGCTCATAAGATCTCTTGAAGAGCCCCAAGAATGTGAGCCCAAACTTGGCCCACCTGTAATTTCCTATCTAGAAAAACCCTTTGATTGCGCTCCAACCAAATTTTCCAAATAATTAGACTAGGGCCAATAGGACAAGCAGTGTGCAAAAATGAAGTCTTTTCCTTTGAAGGCTCAGTATTCTACTAGAATTCACCAAGAGATGAAGGATGCCGACATGACATATTCCAAGCCCCCCACCAGAAGTGCCAAATAGTCCTAGCAAAGGGGCATTGAAAGAAAAGATGAGAAACAGTCTCAACATCTTTGAGACATAGAAAGCATAAAGAGGGACCTTGGAAGCCCCGCCTGAAGAGGTTGTCCCAAGTAAAGCACCTACCATACACCACTAGCCAAGAGAAAAAATTGCATTTTGGCCAAGAGAATTTATTCCAGATGTATTTCCACCAAGGAACCTTAGCACTACCTAAAGCCTGCCTATCCAAAGCACTATATCCTAAAGCAATAGAGTACTTCCCTTTAGGATTTGAGCCCCAAGCCAAAACATCCCTCCCTGGAAGTGAGCAACACACTCTATTAGCTAAAATGGAGGAAAACTCCCTCCTATCCTCCAAAGAACCACCCAAAGGCCACTCATGCATACCCTTCCACTGATAAATGACAGCCTGCCCCAAAACCTGAGGGGCTTTGAAGTCCATCACTCTACTCCAGCCAGCTTGAACAAAAATCCTGCTTAAATTCTCCAAATGAGGATGAGAGGAGAGGATAGGCGGGAAGCCATCCCAAGCATGAAGCTAGAAGAGAGCATCATAACCTCTATTGAAAATCCAGAATAGGCTTTGTTTGACCAGAGGAGCTCCCCTCTTGAGAGTTTCCCAGATCATAGACCCTCTACCCACAAGACTAAAATGAGGAACCTCAGTGCCATCCACCTCCCCAAGATACTTGAAGGTAAGAATCTTAGCCTAGGTCTGATGTTGATGTGAACACCACCTCCAATACAACTTACTACCAACACTTCTCCATTCCTATCTGCTCTACGCAATCCCATGCCCCCATCTTGCTTCGGTCTACGAACAACTTCCCACTTAATTAAGCACCACTTTCTCGAGAGGAGATTACCCAACAAAAAAAAATTCCTACAAAGCCCCTCAAAATCCTTGATGAAACTTGAAGGAGCAGTCATCACAAAACATCTATAAATAGGTAGGGCCTGCACAACAAACTTTAAAAGAGTGACTCTACCCGCCATTGATAACCATGTATAGGTCTAGTGACAAACCAGTCCTCAAAATTTATCAATCACCTCCTGCCAAAAATGCTTGGGAGGTGCTTGCACATCCAGAGGGATACCCAGATAGGTAAAGGGAAGTTTCTCCACCTTAAACCTTAAGATCCTAGCAATACGTTGTTGAATAAGCCTAGGGGTATTAAAGAAATAGATGCATGACTTACTTTCATTAATGTGTTGTCTTGAGGTAGCTAGGTAGCAATCCAAAGTCTGACTAAAAGCAGTTGCTTTTGGTACCTTAGCAACCCCCATCAAGGCTGAGTCATCCACAAATTGAAGATGGGATTGAGGAGAAAGGGAGTTATTCCAGTTCCAACCTTGTATAAGCCCAGTCGCAACCTTGGACTTAATGAACCTCCCCAGACCTTCAGCCATCAAAATGAATAGATAAGGGGATAAAGGGTCTCCCTGTCAAAGACCTCTAGAGGCACCAAACAACTCAGAGGATTCCCCATTTATGAGAACTGAAAAGGAGGGCGTATTCACATAACACATAACCCAGTCAATCCACTCACTGCTAAACCCAAAGGCTCCAAGAATTTTGATCAGAAAACTCCATTTGACCTTATCATAAGCCTTTGCCATGTCCAATTTTATGAACATGGCCTTATGCCTTGAAGAGGCCATAGAATGAATAGCCTCCGTCGTAATCACAACTCCATCAAGAATCTACCTACCTGCTACAAAGCCCCCTTGTTCCTCTGAGATTAGCTTATCCAACCACGGCTTCAAGCGCTCAACAATTAGTTTTGTGATGATTTTATACACCAAATTACACAAAGAAATTGGATGAAATAGATCTAGAGAATCAGCACCCTCATGCTTAGGAATAAGGGCTAGAAAAGTAGCATTCATAGCTCTCAACATTTGCTTGTTCCTTAGAGATTCTTGCACAACCTCCAACAAATCAAGCTTGATCACTTCCCAAAATTCCTGATAGAAATCGGTAGGGAACCCATCCAGACCAAGAGCCTTCCCCTTTTTCAGTTGAAACACCACAACCTCTAACTCCTTTAGAGAAATCAGCTGAAGAAGAGAGGCTTTCATCTCCATAGTCACCAAAGGAGCGATACATGCCAGGATAGAGTCTTCCTCCTCAATGGCTAGTGGGGTATCTTCAGTAAAAATATTAGAAAAGAAATGAACAGCCTCATTAGAAATTTCCAAAGAGGAAGAAAGAACAAATCCCTCAGAAGAACGGAGAGAAGAGATAGTGTTACCCTATCTTTTTGCCTTTACCAAATTATGGAAGAAGGAGGTATTCTTATCCCCTTCCTGAAGCCAATCAATATGAGCCTTATACTTCCAAAAAAATTCCTCACAAAGCTCCCATTCCTCAAGTACTTTGACTACTGCATCCTTAACTTGCTCAAAATTGCATCCAATCCATGCTCCCTAATCTGCCTAGTAATAGAATCTAGATGCTCCTGTGCTGCCCTTTTCTGTTGAAACACGTTACCAAACTAATTCTTATTCCAATGCTTTAGTTTATACTTCACATATTGAATCCTCTTTATAAAAGTGTACATAGCAGTCCCAAAAGTAGGACGACCTTCCCCCCACCATTTAGACACTAAGTCAAAAATACCCTCCTCCCTAAGCCACATGATCTGGAACTTAAAAGTATGTTTCTTAGATCCACTAGCTAGGTGAGCAGAGAACTTGATCAGCTAGTGATCTGATCCTCGCCAATCCAATATTTCAGAGCTTGTTATCCATTTGTCACTAACCTAGAAATTGGATACCAGAAACCTATCCAATCTTTCAGCAATAGCTTCTTCCCCAAGCCTCCTATTATTCCAAGTAAAAGTGCCATTCATGGGTTTGATGTCCACAAGCCGAAGCCGAGCAATATTCTCCCACAGAAGATCAGAGGAGGTGTCCAGACGAGGCACACCCCCCTCTTATCCTCAAGCAAGACAATTGCATTGAAATCCCTTAACAAAATCCAGGGTAAAAAGGGATCCAACGATCTTAAAAAATTTATATTAGACCATAAAAGACTCTTACCAGGGACATCTAATGGAGCATAGATATTGGACAAAAAAATTCTTTCTCCAGTCTCCAAACTTAAAGCAATAAGAGAGATGGAGAATCTACTAGAAAACCACCAAATAGGAGAGACCCGCTGAGGATCCCAGAAGCAGGTGAGACCACCAGAGCTCCCCTATGCACCCACACACTGACATAAACCTCTATTCCAAATTTTAGAAGCACACTGCATCATGCTATCAACAAATAACTTCGTCTCTTGGAGAAAAAACAAATCCAGAGAATGAGCATGGACCAAATCCTGAATAGCCTTTTGTCTAGGGATGCTATTCATACCCCTCACATTCCTTGAGAGCACAATCATCATGATAGTTGGGTAAAGTGAGAATCCAAGGTCTTAACCGACCCAGATTCAACCAACGTCTCACTAGCCAACTTAATTTTTTCTTGATCCTTCTTCCTACCCACCTTTTAGGACTTGTCAGGAGTACTCTTTTTCAGGGAATTTTGATGCACACCCAAAATATGAGAAGAAAAGGAAGCTTTACTCTTTGCAGAGCCTCTAGACCCTGAACCTCCAACTAAGCTCACTCCTATATCAACAGAGACCAAAGAAGTACCAACCCTAGCACACGGATTCCCAAGCCCAACCTCAGGGGAGGGAACAGAAGAATCTTTTACTTCCTCAGGAGTCGTGATAGGACCAGAAGCCAAAGATGTAGGATCCATAGGCATAGGGTGGAGCGAAGTAACTGGGGTAGCCTCCACATGCATGTCAGGAGAGATCCCCTCCTCATGAATTAAATCATTCAGTGCATCAAATTTGTTGAAAAACCCCTCCTCTTGGTGATCTCAAAAAGTCCTCTTCATCCCTTGACCTTTATTTCAGGTCCTAGCAGGCACAAACCCATCTTTATTAGGAGTCACCTCTTGCATCATTCCTTTTCCCCTTTCAGACCCTAAGTTTGATGTATCCTTCCCATTCTTTGAGTTACCCACACCAGAAGCATGCAGACACCTTTTCAGAAGATGACCATACTCACGTCATAAATAACATCTAAACGACAGGGTTTCATAATCCAGGGGTTGTGTCCATGAAGTAGAGCCCACTGTCAGGTCAATAGAGTTTGGCAAAGGCCGACTTAAATCAATCTCCACACAAATCCAAGCATAGGAAAAGATTTTCTTCTCCAGAGTTTGTTGAGAGGGACCAATTGGTTTTCCCAATGCCATGGCAATAGACTATAGAATATCACTCCTCCAACATTCAAGTGACAGTCGAGGAAGGCGCACCCACACTGGGACCTTGGATGGCAACTCCTTTACCAAATTAAAACCTGCATGCCATGGTTTAATGAGCAACCCGACCTGATTATAAAAGTACGGTCCACCTTCGAAAGTCCTATTTCTATCTGATATGCATGAGAAGTCTACCAAGAAGAAATTATTCGCTGATAGCAAAATCTCAAAATCCCCTTCTGGATTCCAAGTCCTTTGAAACCAAGGTTCAAGGAAGGGGAAAGAAACCCTCATCCCCAAAAACTTACAGATTAAAACATGTTTGCTGAAATACTCTAAATCATTAGCAACCGCTTATTTTTGAATAACCACCACCGGGCACACTTGAGCTATTTCCAAGCAACCATTAACCTTCTGCAACTTAAAAGCACCAATCTTTGAAAAGCCTATACCAGGAGAAGATGAGGTGGGAACCCCATCCCCTACCTCGGCCATAGCCGCATCCCCTGGTACCCTATTCAAATCATTACTCAAAGCCATTGAAGCCACCCCCACCAATTCAAGCCACACACCTCCACTTACCAAACCCTAGATGCCACAACCCCAGCTCCACCAAAACTGAAGAAACAAAAAGGAATAATCAAGCCCCACACACCAAACTACAAGCTAGCAGCCCACCCGATGAAAGCAAGGTCCAGAATAGAAGAAATTATGGCTCCTTAAGATCCACCGAATAAGATCTGCAACCAAAAGAGACACTTAAAATTATTGATAATGATATCTTTGAATTTTTTTATATAAATTTACTAATTTCATAAGTATGCTAATTTTATGTATATTATTGGAAATAAAAGTAAAGGCAATGGTAAATTTAATAAAACATATGTATTTAAGGAGGAAATGTAAGAACAAGAATGGAAGAACATAGAATTGGTGATCAATAATAATGAAATTTAAGAATTTAAATAGTGAAAACAACAAATGCATTCATATTCAAACAATTTTTAAATAAATAAAATAATTGTTCAATAAATAATGCAAATAAAATAAAATAATTCTCTTTCTATATAATTCTTTATAAATATGTTTTTACAAATATTTCTTTGATGTTAATATTTTAATAAAAAAAATAGTGGAAACAAAATTCAAATGCATTTTTCATAAAAACATAATCAATTAAATAAGTTGAAGATCAATACATACCTTAAAAATATCTCTCCTATTGTCCAAATGCCTTTTCTTTTGGCGAAATAAGTCTTCTAAATTTCTAAAATTATAAACCTTCTAAAATGTCGAAATAAACATTCTTTAATCGAAAATAGTCGAGTATTTGGAAATATTTGTTATTTTTGAATTTTCTTAATTTGAGAAATTACAAAGAAAATATATTTTTTTTATTCCAGTCATTTTCAGCCGAGTTCTTATCGGCCAATAGGTTTTTAGCCTATTTATTTTTAGGCGAGCCAGTACCGGTCAAGAATGTTTCGGTTGAAACCTTCTCGTCTGAAACCCCCTCAGCCAAAAATGCCTAGTTGGCATCCTACATGGCAACCAACTCATCATTTCTTAGAATTTTCTGAAACATTTATCTTTGACAGAGTATTTCTCTAGTCAAATTGATCTTTCTGCAAAAAATAAAAATACCCTTTTGTAGAGCTCAGAGTGTAGAATCCAAATATATAGTTTTTTATAATATTTTGATTAGATTTATTATATTATATTTTTAAAATAATGCAAGTAGGTTTTAAAAATTAAAAAAGAGGCTGATTAGATATTAAAAAAAGGATAGTAAAACTTATTAAAATATTTTAAATCTTATATGGGGCACAAGAGGAGAGAGTCTACTTCAAAAAAACATGTTTTTGTTTTTGAAAATGATTAAAAAAAATGAAAATAGTTGACGGCCCGTGAAAACTCTCAAATTCTAACATGTTTGACTTTAAAACATTATTATGAGAAAAATATACATCAAAATGTGAATTTGTTTTTCCATGCACAAGATATTGAAATTACCTATCTGGAAAAAAAAATAGGGAGAAATGAAGTTTTTTTCAATTTGTCTCTTGACGACCCATGAAGTCACTCTTTTCTAAAAATTTCAGCATTCCAAAATTTGTCCTTAAATTGATAAAAACATAATGAATTTTTTTAAAAAAAATTATAGGAATAAACTACACCAAAAGTTCTACATTTCATTAGTTTACACCATTTTGAAATTCAAAACATAAATACCACTTTTATGTGGTTGAAGTTCATAATTTTTTTTGCTGTTGGTTGATTCCTTTATAAAGTGTGACACAGGTTTGTGCTTTTACCCCTCGAGTCTTTTTCTTCCTTTTTTCCTTTTTACGATGAGAATTTTGGCATTTCCATGTACATATGATGTATAATGATTTTTTTTTCTTTTTCATACATCAAGCGTGTATTTACTTTGCATGGTTTTGTCTTCTCAAATTTACAGTGCGATGCTTTAAAGGAAAATTTCTCATGTGTTTTAAATTAAGCATAATTTATTAATGTCAGGAACAATCCAAAAAACAAAACAAGCCCTATGAAATAAAATTACCCTAACTAACTAGAATTTACCCTAATTAAGCGACTAACCCTAATTGGGTAATTTACCTTAATTTCTACTACTATCTTCATTGTGTTTTTCATACAAAGTATATTAGGCTTGTCTTTAAATTTGCTTGAATACACTTTGGTTATCCTATTGTAACAATGAACTATCTTAACTTTTCTATGTTTGAAAAATGTAAATTCAAATGTGTACTTACCAATGAATTGGCTCATAGGTATGGAAAGGACCTTATTTATGTTCGATTGTAGAAACCTTTGCTAGTTCCTCAATACTCTACCTTCTTGTAGTCCTAGTTCATGGTTTTCCCTTTCACTTTGCTCTGCTCCATGAATGAATATACTCATTTCTTGATTCACTTTCTCTCCAATATTTCTCAAGTCCTTGGTCTTTTCTTTAACCTTACCATCACTATTCATTTCATTAGACCAAGTATTAATGCAATTTACACTATCATCAAAAAGAGAGAAAGTAAAAAGTTGATACTCTATTATTTGCATAAAATCAAGGATTCCTTCCCTTTTAGATCATAGATTCACAATTAGGGGTGAAAAGCACCCATCTCCCGCTCATTTTCCCCACTCTTTCTCTTCTTTGTCACCTTCCACGTGTGAGAAGATCGGTGACTCATCACTTTCACGTTCATGCTTTAGATGTGTTGTTTCTATATCTTGATAACTTTGCTTATTTTCCTACAAAACCTCAAGGATTTCTTCAATACAATTATAGTTAGTGGATCCGTTCGATTTAACAGTTAGTTTTCTAATATTTCCACTTTCACCAGGGTTAGCCATTTCTTCAAAATTCAAACTTCTTTCCAATAGTGATTCTTTCCTTCTAATAGTTAAAGACCCTTCTATTAACAAAATCATATTATAAGTGGCCAAACTTACCCTAGTTAAAAAAATTCACAATCAAGTTCACCATGATTGGTTGTATCATGCATTATACACTTGGTAACCAAAGGTGAAAGAACTCAAGGGATAAAGCCTCCAGTTGAGGATTTTCTCGAGCTCATCAACTCCCATTTCACTTTCCATAATTGGATTGCTTAGACTTTTATCTTTACAAGAAAAATCTCCAACTCAGAACTAGGACAATAATACCGATTCCAAAGAAGATTGAAGGTTTCCCTTCTTCTAACACTAATTACTATTGAAAACGATGTTAGTCACATACCAATAGGGTAGATAAATCCTCATACACATTGTAGGAACCTATCTTTCTTGAAAGATTGCACCAAGACAACCTAAATCTTAGGCTAACTCAACTTAATCCCAAGGCTTGTTTATGTCAGTCTTGATTGTACTAGGTTCGCATCAGGGTTAGTTGTGATAATGCTATTAATCATGAGGGGTAAATGGGTTTTTCTAGTTCTTAAAAGCATCATAAAGATATGAAATAATCTCAGTCCAATCATTCAACAACTTCATGAAATCAAAAAAATTGCAATAAAATTTCATGAATTTCAAATAACTTGCATTTATCCACGTAGATTTAGCTTTAAGAATTCAATTATATCATGGAATCAAAATATTTTCAATAAAACTCCATGCATTCATCTCTTTTTTTGGAATATTTTTTGAAATTTAAACATCTATTCTAAAATAAAGCATAGAAAATTACAAAAAAGTAAAATTTCTCCCATGTATTATCCATGTATGCCTCAAGAAACAACCAAACCAAAGCAAATAGTTCCATACATCACCATATTGCTTCATAGATAGGCATAGAATGATGCAAGATTTTAAAGAAAAGGGGGATCATTTGCCACCAGACAGTGTCAGTATGCACCCTTAAATGACACAACACATAGTCTTGTCCAATAGGAACCAAAAACAAGATATCTACAATTTCATATAAGGAAATAGCTTTCAAATTGGCTCTGATATTGATTAACTTAGAAATAATGAAACATACAAATTTTTAATCTGGAATGGAACATAAAATATGAAAAAGCATAAAACTTGAAATTTTTTTGGTTCTCTAGCAACCACAAGTTTTGAACTTAACTTAAAATGAAACATCTCCTTACCTTTTATAAGAAAAAGACATTCAAGAAATTAAACCAACATATGAGAGGGAATCTGAGGGAAGAATCACAATAAGGAACTTGGAATATGACAACTGGCAGGAGAATTGCTAAATAAGTCAACAAATTTCAACCTTCTTCAACACTCTAAAATATTTTGGTATCTCCATCTTCAATATGATTAGGACATCAACTTGGAGACAAGTAGATTTTTCAAACAAAATGTAGGAACTTCCCATATATTCAAAATGATCAGGTGGAACCTTGTTCCTACACTCAGGTTTTGTCTTAGGCTTAAAAATCCTTTTAGTAAATCACACTAGATCTTGGCACACTCTTTCACCACATTCGTAATACCATAATTCTTGATATTATAGCATCACAAACTCCTTCACATGAACTCTTAGAGTGAACCGTTCAACTTGGCTATGCCACTACTCGTGATCCAAAATTTCCTAACTATCCATACTCGAACAATACATTGCAATCTGGTCCTCCTGCACATACAAATTCCACATATCAATCCCTTTATAAAAAAAACATAAAAATCTCATATGAAAACAAAACCATCATTAATGAATCATCATTTTAAAACAAATCATAAATAACATGCTTCTAATACATTCTCACATAATTATCCTTTTAGGTGGGTTAACAAACTTTTGAAACTCCTGAAAAAACTTAGACAATTAACCTTTTAACATGCATTGTTACCCAATACTTAGTACCTGAAAAATTCATCTTTTTACTAGAAAAGAATTTTCCTATATCTTGGTCATTACTGGAACCTTCACATTTCCCAGACTTTTATTTTCTGGACTGCAACACTTATCAAACCTTACATTAACATTTCAACCACTCTTGCCTCTCGGTACACAATACCTAGTAACTCCAAATCACGAATTACTTCAAGACTTCCTTTTAGCATTAACCTTCGATTATCCCTTTTTCCAACCAACAATTGCCATAAGCATTATTATTTTTCACTTGGATCCCCAACCCTTATAGTCTTGGGATGTGTTGTGAGACCATACAACACACACCAATTTTGTAAAACTTGTATGTGCTTTACAACTTGGTGTCCTATTAGCAATACTATTATGGAACATAGTTCAAGACTCATGTCATTCTATGATATACCACTCATAGTGGATCTTGTGTTTTCTAGCTCTCTTTAGGTAATAGTGTTGATAATCAACCCCCTATGGATTATAGTATGCATACTTCATTTCCCATGACTTCACTTCCTATAACTAATGGGAATAATCTTAACAACACTATCCCTACTATCACTAGTTCTACTCAAGCTTTGGGGTGCACTCAAATCCAAGGTGTAACTTCAATCCTTGCTTCTACAATACCCATTTGCATTCCTACATACACTAGTACTCAAGTTACCACAACCATTCAACCTACTAGCAATTTGAACACTTAGGTATTTCCATAGGGAATCCTTCTAGTTTTGTGCATTCAAAGCCAATATCTCTTCAAATATCCTCCCTCAAAAATTTACAATTCACTTGTCCTCCGCATACATACTCCACTCCACCTTATACTCTTCCACCTTACAACAATAATGATGCTATCATTAACACACTTTTACAAAGCATGACATCCCTTCAACAACAATTCACAACCCTAAATCAAAACAACAATGGTCAACCTTTACAATACATCAAAATGAACCCTTTATCCTTGGAGATATTGAGAGAACAAATGCCACAAGGTGTAGAAATACACCGATTTGAGAAATATGGTGGGAAAGGAGACCTTGTTAGCCATGTTTATGATTTTATAGCATTATGTTGTGATTTCATCTTTGAATATACGCTCTTGGCTAAGCTTTTCCCTAGGTCCTTGAAAGATATCGCTTTAGAATGGTTTTCCTCATTACCAAATAACTCAATTCATTCATTCAATGAACTTATTGAGGCATTTATCAACCATTTACAAGTACACATGACTCCTAAGATGAATTTAGATGATTTGATGAGATCTAAGCAAATGGATGATGAAAAAGTCATTTACTTCATTTCAGCTACCAAAATGATTTATTCCCAAATTGACATACAAATTCATGATCCTCGCCTTCAACGAATGTTCATTGAAAACTTAAAAACTAAGATGCAAGATAAGCTTGGCATGATTAATTTTCCTTCTTTCGTACACTTGTGTACCACTCTTCATGATTATCAAAACTCGATTAGTAGTTGTGAAACAAAATCCACCGAGCTAGCTGTCTTGAAAAGTATAAATATGCAAATCAAAATAATTACCAACCTTTTAGGAAATAAAATAAAGGTTTTCTTCAACTAAATCCCCCTCAACAAACAACCCAACATGTTGATACCCAACTAGCTGCTATAAAGAAGAAAAATCAGTTTACATTTGGGGATCCAAAAAGAAAATTTACTCCCTTACCCGATACCCTCCATAACATCATGATGCAACTTCGAGAAAATAAATTGATTTCCTTACCTCTCGTTAGAACTCCTAATCCTACTAACCCATTGCCTCTAAACTTTAGATCAAATTCCTGCTGTCATTTTCATCGACAAAATAGAGCTGATACAAAATATTGTAAGCTTCTTAAACATCTCATGCAATACCTCATTGATTCCAATCATATTCAAATTGGAGGTGTAAATGATCAAGGTAATAAGTCCATTTCTCCTCCTAACCAAAACCTACAAATATTTACCAACCGCATGCCAAATCATAATATTTCATTTGTCAAAGCTAGTGAAACTAAGAAGAATTATGTGATGAATGTTGACAAGGATGATGACAACATGGATACTAATGAACAAAGTCCTATGGATTGTATGGTTGGATTGATCAAAGTTCAACCTCGTAAGGGAAGAACTAAAACACCTCTTGAAATTGCTTTCTCATCAAAAGATATAACTAGAAACACACCTGATGGTCCTCTTTACATAGCCAATCGAATCAATGAAAAACCCACTAATGGGATATTAATTGATCCCATTTGCGGAGAGAATGTGATCACTGAAGAATTCTTACTTGTGCATGAACTCTATCAAGATACATACGATAAAATAAAAGCATGGATAAAAAAACATAATGGTTTTGCTCACCTTATGATGGGTTCAATCATCCTTCCTTTAAAAGTTGGAAAAAAATAATTAGATGTATCATTCTCCATCATCCCAATGTTGAATCAATTTCATGTGAATCTTGGTTACCCATGGCTACACTCCATGGAAGCCATCTCATCGGTTGTGCATAAATTTTTAAGGTTTCCCTTTAGCAATGAAATATTTACTATGCACCATAGTGGCTTTAATCCCATGTCTTCCCATGGGATCTTTTCATTGGATTTCTTTTTCCTTGAGGCTATTGAACCTATTTAACCTTGTGAGGAATTATTTTTCAAATCCTATCAAAATTTTAAGGTGAAACACATAGCAAAATTATCCCTTCAAAACATGCCTTAACCTATGATTGAGCCTTTTATGCTTAATGAAACCATGATATATCCAAAAACCATTCCAAATAACCAATACTAGCCCAAGATAGAACCTTTTCCTATCTCCTACAAACAACCAAGAGACAACCAAAATAATCTCGTCATGCCTCCTAAGATAAAACACGTTTACAAAGGTAAAGAGAAAGTGGTTGAACAACCTCACATGGTTCCTTCTAAAGAAAAGAAACCTATGGTTGATAAACCTACTCCTACAAAAACACAACTTGAAAATCATACCAAAATAAACATAAATTATAGAGAGCATAGGCGTAGACATCGTACTATTGCTTGAAGGTTAAATGAAGAAAGCAACAAAAAAAATCAGCATCCAAACTTAAGTGAAGCAATACATGATGATTCTACCTCTTCACCACAACAAAAAGATCCTATATCACAACCACAATAGGGATTAGCGCCTTCTTTGTACATTATCATTCAACCTCCTATTGTGATTAAATTAGACGACGATGGTGAGATTGCTAATATTGATGAAGAAGTGCATGATGAATTGAATACATTGTTTTCATCTTCTATGAGATAAAGTAAAAATTCTCCTAAGAAGGGTGTTGAACTTGGTGCTCCCCCTAGTTTAGCACTTGTTGTTGTCCCTTTAGATTGTTGTTTGCCTTTTGTATGTGATGAATAAGATTGGGATATAGATGACCTGCTATAGGTTGAATCGCATACTAGGCTTGTATTTGTTTCTTTTTTCATGTTATGTATGTCCATAATGTGATCTCCTATACCATTTGGTTTTATGTATCACTCTCTTTGTAATGTTCCTCTATTTGTATCTACATTCTTCTTTATGTCATAAACATTTATCTTTTCATTGTCTTGTGTCTCCCTTTTGGGGATGACGCAAGGTGTCAAGAAATTTAGGTCTCTTCCATGTTGACCCAAAGGATTTCAATTTTCTTTGTCTCATTCTTCCTATTCCATGAGTATTTGGGGAATGATGATAGTTCTGAGCTCTCTAAAAACATTGCAAAAAAAAAAAAAACTTACCCTGAATCCATGGATCCATTATGTGATTGTGGTATTTCATTTTGGGGGAAACCCCTTTCATGACATAGCTTCATTTGGAAACATATGAATTGGCATAGGGATTTCCAAATAAGCTCTCATTTCTTCTTTGTTGTTAGCATTTATCACTTACTAGTTTAAATTAATTGCTCACAACATGGTGTTTAGCAACTTCTTTAAAGTGGGGGCATACATTGGCATTATTTTTTTACAACTCATGCTTCATTGTGTAGTCTTCTTACTTCATGTGATGCGTCTTTCTCTTTGTAGTGACATTAGATGTGATTTCCTTCAAGAGTGTGATCTCTCTTAGCGTATTATATTCCTCTGAGTGGCTTGATGCAACACACTGCATCCCCTAAGTTGTGAATCCTCTATTCTTTGATTGGTCCTCTCTTGGAGACATAATGAAAATGTTCCCTAAAATAACACCTCACATGAACTAAGAAAAACTCATTTGAACGTACCTTACACTATTTTTCATTTATAATAACTGTTATATGGCCACCTTGCATAACACACTTTGCTTTCCTCTAGAGCCATCTTGTTTTTTCATGGGTGTTAAGATTAAAAGTTTTGCTTGCATCATGGATCTTGTTGTTTGTGTTCTATGGTACCTTATCAAAGTTATCAGGAGGTATATCTTTGTTATGGTTAGCATATGGGAGCCAAAATTAAGTGTGGCTTTCCTATATCTGCTTTCTTTTGTGTGTGAGTGCATACCAACCTTGTGCGTATGTGTCTCACCTCTTTTGGGGATCACCTAGTGGATGAATTGAGGTTTCAATAGCATTTGTGAGCATGCATTTGGTTTGCATTATGGACATCGTGTTCCACTTGTAATTTTTTTTTGGAAAAATAACTTAGACCTGGTCCACATCATGTTGGATAGACTATTGAGGCTTGATCCAATGTTTCTTTATTTTTCCTTCTTTATGTCTTTGGCAGTGTATGCTTGTACCTTTTTGTTGCTTCATACATAATTCACATGTGTTTTCTTTTGTGCTTATGTTGTTTTTCCA
The DNA here is from genome assembly GCA_007258455.2 of Sequoia sempervirens. Classification (NCBI taxonomy): domain Eukaryota; kingdom Viridiplantae; phylum Streptophyta; class Pinopsida; order Cupressales; family Cupressaceae; genus Sequoia; species Sequoia sempervirens. The sequence goes on along the minus strand of VDFB02193867.1, from coordinate 144,237,341 downwards.
TATGATCTTGATCTTAGAGGCTTGCACAACACTCCTAATCATTGTCATCCTATCTCACTAGTATTGATACACTTGGACCCCTTTTGATTTGAGTTTTTTTAGTTTAGTGTGAGTTTGAAGCAAGTTCCTCCTCTCACTAAAGTGTGGGATAAATTTATTGTAGGAAAATGTATCCCTTTACATTTTCAGACTTTTCTGGGCCCTCCCTACTAAAGTTAGGCTTCTTTATGTCTAATTTGGTCCTATTTTGCATCCACAAGCGTTATTTAATGCATTTCTATAAGGATAATCCTAACATTTATTAAATAACCAATCGTAATTCATTTTTTTGGGTTGTGTGTTCCATATCTAGTGATCTGGGACTCATACGACACCTTGGGCGCCATATGGTCCCACCTATGTTTCGGGGCCTAATCCTGAATATTGCATTGAACTTAACATTTCTTGAAGTTTGTGTCCCAAGTTTAAGCTATTGGGACTCATATGCCTCAACTGGTGTATGAGTACCACTTTATCTTGGACCTATTTTGAATGCAATTCTTGGTGGCATTTTATTCTCCTAGATCCGATGTCCACTTGTAGTGTTGTAATTTCAAGAAATTTGGCATAAACAAGTATAAATACAAGGTTATTTCACATAATTTCTCCTAAGAAGATCTAATAATTTCAAGTATTAAAGCATTGTAGCAAATTTATGATCAAGAGTGATTACAAGAGCATTCAAGAGAAAATTATTAAAAATTTGGAGTAGCATTCAAGATTCAAGCATCATGTCAAAGTCATTATGCATTATGTGTGTTTGTGAGCTAACATTTGTGATATAGGTTTTAATAATCCAAACAAGCATTCAAAGACATTATCTCATATCAAGATCAAAAATTAAGATCCACATCCATTGGATCCATTTCACACAAGATTGCAAACTTTATTTCAAGGGTTTGGTGAGTTGCAACATTGCATTTGTTCATTCATCATTCCTTCATGCTTTTCTATTTCATTTCAATTTTTAATTACCAAAATGGTGTTTGACCAAGGCAAACCCCTATCCAGTAACAAATTAACATTTTTATCTCTTGATGCGTGTTTACAAATCTAGGTGTTTTAGAGCTTGAAGATCCTTTGAAGACAAATTTGCAAGATTGGAGAAAGTTGTGAAATTTGTCATCTTCACATAAACTCACCTACAAATCAAAATTAATACTTTTCAAACTTGAAGATTGGACAAGAAATAAGCTATAGAAAATCACTAAAGGCTACAAAAGTTTTTGTAAAACCCTAATACTGGGACTAAATCACCCCTCTAGGCATTTGAGTCCTATTTTACCTCTTTTCAACAATTTTCTGTAGATCTTGGTTTGTTAGCAAGAGATTCTAGAATCTACCCAAATTCTAGTAGCAAGACTAAATCGCCCAGTTTGGAATATGAGTCCTAGTACAAATCAAAAACAACAAATTTCAGGGTTTTTAGATCTTTCTTAGTCATTTCTTATCCTCTAGGTACTTTTATGTATCTTTTTGTTTAGTGATTTGATTTCATATTCTAAGTTTCTAGGGTTTAGTGTATTCAAGTTTTCATTTCTCTTTAGAAGCTTCATTTAATGGTGAACCCCTCCATTTAATCACACTTAAGGAAACTTCCCTAGTTCTCCTTCCCTCAATTCAGTCACTTGGTTGAGGGATCTTGGTTTCCTAATGAAGTGAAGTGTGAAATAGCTCCTATAATTGTTCCATCTCCTAAAAGGTGGAACATCCTATTTCCCATCATTTCACTTACAACCAACATTTGGTAGTAATGCACATGCATTTAATAGATTCACTATCTTCTACAAATAAGTATTGAAGAAGACTTTGGGAATAAAGGAGTACCAATATCTAGGTAATATTTTATCCTTTGACTAATTTAAACATTTATTGACTTGTTTTTATATATTATTTTTTTTTCTCTCTTCAACTAGGTATTAAGTAACATATAGTTTCTACCCTTATTCATCACTTCTTTTTGGCTCCATCAAACACCTACCAATGAGAGAATTAATTGGATGGACCAAGATATTTTAAAAGGTGTGAGACACATCAATATTTATGTATCTACTTGTAACCCAAATGATGATGGGGAGGAAACTCAATGTTGCATCATTGATCCTTGTTTGTTGGACACAAGTTTACAATATTAATAGTAGATGTATTCAAGGACTATGTTGATCAACTCAACAATATTGAATGGAATACCAAATGCACTAAAGATACATAATTGTATTGTAAAGGATCCTTGTTGGTATTTCACTACAAACCTCCTTTGGATTTAAAACTTGTCTTATATTTCCTCCTTTCTAAAAACTTCCATGCAAAATCCATTCCCATCCTAATGACAATAAGTTAATCATCCACAACCCTACCAAGCTTTCCATGTAGAAAATAATTGTTGAGTACTAGTTTTCTCTCTAACCTTGTGGTCACCAAATACATTGGAAAATATGCAACAAAAGCTAACTGTTGGCTAGAGACCTATTTCTATATGCCTAGTTATATCTTTGGTACAATCAAATTTAATGCCTATTACAATTATTTTTTTCATGTTCAAGGTAGAGAGTGTGGTTGATCCTAATATCTATGCCCAAAAGCATTGTCACTTATTGTTAAAATCCCTCCTTGTAGTATGTAGTAGGTTCTTTGTGTATTTGAATGGACCAAGAAACATTGTGTCATGTTATTGCATATGACAATGTGTGTGTTACAATTTCAACATTTATTGATAGATGTATGGATAAACTTTAGTCATTCAAATTGATAACACTAATTGAAGTTAAAAAAAATTAGAATTTTGTAGCATCTTGCACAAATAATAATTCAGGAGAGATGTAGTTTTAGCTATTATTTGTGTCAAAAATTGGTTCATAGACATTCCTATTAAAGAATTAGATGCTTTTGTGTCCTTTTGTTATGATGAACTCCTTTTATATAAACAATTCTACATCATTAAATTGAAGATTTATATAAGACATTGCTTAACTCAACATATTAATTATTATATTGAACAATATATTATAATCATCTTTACAAATCATAAAAATCTGATTCCTACTATACAAATATTAATTAAATAAATTAACTTGAATTAAAAAAGGTCCATAAACATTGTTAAAAATTAACAACATGAACTTTCCACTGTTCATGATATCAATGTGCATAGATTTCTAGATTTGATTGTGTAACATTTTTCAACATGATTTATCATTTTCAAGTTAATGTTTATTGGGACATAAAAGATAAAAGATGCTAAAAAAGATTACACATTCAAATCCAAAAACCCATGTACATTATCAAAAAAGTTTACTTCCACTTATATAATAACAATAGAAATTTACATATCGACAATCAAATTTTGAATTGACTGTTCGAAATTCCACACCTCACTTAAACTATTTAAGGTGCTTTTTCTATTTATATTTTAACTATCATTTCTTAGCCTTACTATTATATCATTTGAATAATTCCAATATGATCTGATATGAAGAGATATATCAGGTGATACCTTTCCTTACATGCCTGGTACTGGAACAGGCCAAAAGGGAAACGTTGATTTTATTGCAAGTTGCAGGCCATACAAGTGAGATCTAGATAAGATCAACCCACTTGCAAACTGTGTGTGTGGTGGCTAAGATTTCAATCTCAACGTCACATTGAAATTTACTCTAAACTCCAAAGAACGTCACCACTCGACATTTATTTTAGGCAATTTGTGGACCCTACCTCAACACTAAGATCGTCTGGTTGCACACCATGTTTACCTCTTTTTATACATATCAACAGATTTTGTATGCGGAAGGCATCAGATTAAGAGAATTTCTAAGTAATATTAGTGAACTGAGTAAATTGGAAGTGTTAGAAATAGAGAGTGAATTCTTGACAAATTACAGCTACATTTAACCCTATTCAAGCATTATTGGGCATCATTTTATAACCTGGAGAGAGATGAGAGGATTTACTAACTTTGGACACAATTACAGCTACTTCTCACCTTGTTCACAATCTTAGATATGAAATAGAGAAGAGATAAATTAAGGTGGGTATGATGAAAGGGATTTGGATCAATAAATTACATTGTTCGTTTATTTGAAGAGTCCACTTGTATGACATGAATAGAAAGAGTTAAAAATAAATAACTTGTAAGAAAATGAAAAGTTTGGGAAATTTCATAAGCGACATAAGAAAGGGAAAATGAATAAGCAAATTTCATTTGTATTTATGTTGTAGCTTTCCTAGTTTTTTCATGTCAAGTTGAAATAAGCATATCCCAGCTATAGTGTTGCACAAGGTATCGAGTTTATGAAGTAAACATGAATAAAAAAGAAGATATCAAGTTTACAAATCAGTGCTCAATTTGTAGAGGATTTTTTCAAATATGATTTTTTTGACGATTTTTTATTTTCACTTGAATCTCTTAAATCTGATGGCCAAATTAATGTCAATGGGGATTGTCTTAAATTTGATGGTCAAATGAATGCCAATGATGCTTTCAATGATTATCCCAATCTGCCAACATCTGGTTGCATGGGACAACTACTTGCCAACCACTAGGTGGCTTAATTAACAACATGAACTTTCCACTCTTCATGATATCAATGTGCATAGATTTCTAGATTTGATTATGTAACGTTTTTCAACATGATTTATCATTTTCTATTTAATGTTTATTGAGACATAAAAGATAAATGATGCTAAAAAAGGTTACACAATCAAATCCAAAAACCCATGTACATTATCAAAAAAGTTTACTTCCACTTATATAATGACAATAAAAATTTACTGTCGACAATCAAATTTTGAATTGACTGTTCGAAATTCCACACCTCACTTAGAATATTTAAGGTGCTTTTTCTATTTATATTTTAACTACCATTTCTTAGCCTTACTATTATATCAATTGAATAATGCCAATATGATCTGATCTGAAGAGATATATCAGATGATACCTTTCCTTACATGCCCGGTACTGGAACAGGCCAAAAGGGAAACGTTGATTTTATTGCAAGTTGCAGGCCATACAAGTGAGATCTAGATAAGATCAACCCACTTGCAAACTGTGTGTGTGGTGGCTAAGATTTCAATCTCAACGTCACATTGAAATTTACTCTAAACTCCAAAGAACGTCACCACTCGACATTTATTTTAGGCAATTTGTGGACCCTACCTCAACACTAAGATCGTCTGGTTGCACACCATGTTTACCTCTTTTTATACATATCAACAGATTTTGTATGCGGAAGGCATCAGATTAAGAGAATTTCTAAGTAATATTAGTGAACTGAGTAAATTGGAAGTGTTAGAAATAGAGAGTGAATTCTTGACAAATTACAGCTACATTTAACCCTATTCAAGCATTATTGGGCATCATTTTATAACCTGGAGAGAGATGAGAGGATTTACTAACTTTGGACACAATTACAGCTACTTCTCACCTTGTTCACAATCTTAGATATGAAATAGAGAAGAGATAAATTAAGGTGGGTATGATGAAAGGGATTTGGATCGATAAATTACATTGTTCGTTTATTGGAAGAGTCCACTTGTATGACATGAATAGAAAGAGTTAAAAATAAATAACTTGTAAGAAAATGAAAAGTTTGGGAAATTTCATAAGCGACATAAGAAAGGGAAAATGAATAAGCAAATTTCATTTGTATTTATGTTGTAACTTTCCTAGTTTTTTCATGTCAAGTTGAAATAAGCATATCCCAGCTATAGTGTTGCACAAGGTATCGAGTTTATGAAGTAAACATGAATAAAAAAGAAGATATCAAGTTTACAAATCAGTGCTCAATTTGTAGAGGATTTTTTCAAATATGATTTTTTTGACGATTTTTTATTTTCACTTGAATCTCTTAAATCTGATGGCCAAATTAATGTCAATGGGGATTGTCTTAAATTTGATGGTCAAATGAATGTCAATGATGCTTTCAATGATTATCCCAATCTGCCAACATCTGGTTGCATGGGACAACTACTTGCCAACCACTAGGTGGCTTAATTTTGGCCTCTCAAGCTTTAATTGGGAATTTTTTCTAGAAGTAATAATTTTTGATTTGGGTATCAAATTTTGACAAGCAAGATATTATCAGAAATCTAGTTCAAATAACTTTCTATTATTGTAGGTCTTATTATCATATTTTATTGTTGGTGACTTATATTTCAATTTGAATTCAAATCTTCCATTTAGACTTTTGAGCTCATATAATTTTTTTTCTAAATCTCCAATTTTCATGAATATTGTGGCATTGGAGAGGTATTTAGGAGATCTATTATTGTATCCATCCATTTTTTTAGAGTCAGCCCCAAGTATATTCTATTGAATTTTTTCTAATATCACATTATGATTGATTACTTGGATATCTTGACTCTTGGAGAGTTTCTATCTTTCTATGATGGCTTCATTTCTAGTATTCATCAATTTTGGGAGTTTCTAATTTGTCTTGAAGGTTTATTATTTTGTAATATTGAAGATATCTCATGGTTTATTATGAGTTTTTCATTTCATCTTTCTCAAAAGGAAAACTATAAATATTGGAGATATAACATCATAAAACATCTCTATCAGCTTCATATGTTGCCACATTTTATGGTCTTATTCCCCCTCCAAGTACACCTAGTAAGAAACTTTCTTGGAATTGCAAAAGGGATCATGTATTAGGAGTTATTTTTATGCATGTAAATCTTGAATGCTATTGTTCATTTTGAGTATCCCCATTCTTTTTGGAATAAAATTTGGGAGATATATGGAGATCTTGGTACTCAACCATTCCTAGATGATCCTATTTCATATTGTCTTGTGTCTCTTCATATTTTAGATAGGATACCATATGACTATGATGTTGGAGTAATCAATAATGAATTCAATATTAAAACTACCATGAAATGAATCAAGCAAAATGAAAAAGTTAAATAACTATCATAGAATGTGTAGAATACAATTATCACTCCTTGTTTATATAGGATAAGGAGGAGCTAGGAAGTTGTATAAAAATGTATCTTTGGAAATTTTCATGCTCATTTGGGTCTTTCTTGTGGATGTTGGCTTAGTTTCAGCTTGATTTGGTGTTGTAATGTGGTCAACACATTCACATTAGGTCTTGGACCCTTGTGAATTAGTAAGAATTTTATGATGCCTTGCAAAAGTGTTGTAACCCACCTTCACACTTTTATAGGATATTATTAATATATTCACCTATAAAACTTATTTTTATAACTTACCAAGCCTTATTTCAAAGTGTTGTAACAAACTTTCACACTTTTCTAAGCTTGTCATCAATATTTTAACCCTTTATTATGCTTTAATTGGCCCCATTTTACACTTACATGCCTTAAGTGTATTTTTAAAAATAATCTCGATAAAAATAATTTACTACATTTAATTTCTAACACCCACTTAAAATGCCTAAGTGGGACCCATTCGACACTAGGGGTGAATGAGTCCCTTTGGCAAAAAAATCATAATAATTTTAAAATTTTGGCAGGTTATTATTTTCTAAGATCTAAGCTCAGTTTGTGATGTCATATTTTCAAGAATTATTGCATAATAAAATATAAATATAGGGTTTTTCCTTCATTTCACCTCCATTCATTCACTCAATCATTTCATTAGTCATCAATCAATCACTTAAGCATTCTAAGCATTTCAAGCATCCTCAAGTTTACATCCATTGGAGCTATTACCTGCATGTCTTCAGATTTCTATGTCAAGGGTTTGGTGAGTTGTAGCATTTCTTTTGTTTATTCATCATTCTATTATCATATTTCATTTCATTTTCAAAGGTTTAATTACCAACCGTGGTTTGACCAAGGTAAACCCTGATTCACTAACCCTCAACAATTTTTCACTCTCTTTGCATGTGTTTTGCAGGTTTAGTGTGTATATTTTTCAAAGAGAAAGATTGGAAAAGTTTTCAAAAAATTTTAAAAGTCACTCAAAGTTGTCAAAATGCTAAAAGAAGCTTGGAGGACACCTACAAGTCAAGTTATGTAGTTTCAAATTTGGAAACCTGTCAGGAGCAAGAGTGCAGATCGGGAGCTATAGAATCCACTTTCAAATTTCTAGAAATCCCAAAGTGGACTAATACACCATCAATGGCATATGAGTCCCACTACCATGCCCAAAACAAAAATTTTATAGTTTTGAGTGCCTAGTCTGAAACTTGTTCTAGCATAATCTCTCCAAAACAGGACTAAGTCACCTAGATTGGCGTATGAGTCTCAGTTGGATTCAACAGTGACTTCTTCAAGATTCCAAAGCTTCATTTCATCCATTTCTAGTCTGCAATTGCATACTTTCAATCTCATAATTTTTTTGTTACAATTTGTTTTCATTTTTAGGTCATTTTGCATATCACATGTTTTCAAATATCTTGCTTTTCATAAGTTTTGCATTAGTAGTTAATCTTATTTGTCAAATTTTAGCATCTAGAACATTCCCCTTTGACATATTTCAATCTTGTTTGCATTGGAATCTCAAGGGCTTATTCGTGAGTGATTCATTAAGGTTTTTGTTGTACCTCTCTCCTTTTAGGTGCAAAACCCTAGAAGTGTAAGAGAGCCACATACCCAAAAATCATTGGTTCATTTTGGTGAACCTAACTTTAGAACATCATATTTATTATTCAAAGTGCATTTACATCCTAGGAACAACTTGCATTATCATTGCATTGCATTTTGCATTGTTTAATTTGCATTATAGGGTTTCAAAATTTGCATTAGTGAAAAGCTTATTTAGCTTGCATTATTGTATTTCATTTTATTAAAAATTCATAAAATTCTACATTCTCACATCATACCTGCATCTAAAAATATCAAAAACATAAAATTCATCTTAAAAATTCTAAATTTTTTCAAAAAAATCACTACTAGACTCATTCACCACCTTGGGCAAATCAGTCCAGTTGCACATTTTGCAATACATTTTATATCAATTCTAGTTCATTCTCTACATTTTTTTCTTTTGTTGAACTACCTTTTGGCTTTTGTTTCTAAATTTGTTTTTTGATTCAATTTCTTGCATTTAGTTTACCTTTCACTCATCTTATGCAATCTAAAATTTGCATAATGGATATGTGTTTTAATAATATTTGGATGTAATTAAATTCCTTAGTTATATGTCAAGTTGTGCCTTTGGAACTGATCCTAATGACATTGAACTTACACAAGCTCCTTCAACTCCTCATGCATGTCCTCCTTGTGATGTTGCATCATTGGAGAAGACGATGTCAACATGAATAAGTTCCTAAACGATTGCCTTGACAAAATTGAAGCTAATGCATCCTTTTATCCATCCATGAAACAACAAGATCTTCCTATTGTAGAACCTCCTGAGATGTTTGGTTACTTACATCTTGAAACAAATGTAGAACCTAAGTTCCCTACAACAGGTAAATCTAGTTTTTCTAGACAAGTTAACACTCAACCATTTTATGATAAAAAAGTAACAAACACTTCAATCAACCTTGAACAAACATATGGAAAAAGTTTCACAATTTGAGCAAGCAATGATGTGACACAAAAACTGAACATGGAATTCATCAACTCTTAGAGAAAACTTTAAAAGATGAAAACACATTAGGGATAGGATATCTAGATCCCTCTCATAACAACAAGCCTCCTAGAGAATATCTAAGGCTTCGTGATGATGGAATGGTGATATTTGATTCCCCTCCTGACCTGAATGTCATTCTTCCTCGTGAGCAACCATTGAATAATAACAATGACAAGGATGAGAGGATCACTTTGGGTCCTCCTCCTTCAATTCAAGAGAAGGGTGAATCTAGCACAAGAAAGATTCCTTACATGTTACAAAAAAAAAGTTTCCTCTTTGTCCACCACCTAAAAGTGAAAGGAAATTATAAATACTTTTAAACAAAGGACTCATACTATTACCACCTATGAATAGGTTGTGATATATCCTAAAGATTCCAACTTTCCACATTGTGCATATCATTGTGCTCTTGGACATCGTAGTGATAAGTGTTGTACATTGAAAGAAATACTAAGCAAGTATCATTTCGATGGTGATAATTTCAATCCATTGAACCCATAAAAAACATTTCCAACTCCTTGTCATGTCAGAGTTATAGAACATTCCCTTCTCACAATTACATGACCTTTCCTATGCCTACCTCGACTCATTCTTTCCTTGCACCCAATGGGGGAAAGAAGTTTCTAGCCTTGTCCTAGTAATGCATTTATCATTGTCCCTTTGGTTCATCATTCACTTTCCACTTATACAGACTGAGATTGGGAGGTGGATGATTTGCTTGATGGTTGACTCACATTTTCCTCACTAGTCTTTTTCAATTTCTTTTTCTTTTTCTTTTGTGTGCTTGCATGTGTGTAATGTGATCCCCTATGATGTTTTGTTTAATGCCTCTCTCTTTGTGACATTCCTTTATTTGTACCTTCATTTTTATCTATGTCATGCATCGCTTTTGCCTTTTTTTTTATTTTCTCGTGCTTTCCTTTTGGGGATGATGCAATGGATTGAAACACCTTATGTCTCTTTCATTTTGACCCAAAAGGCCCTTTTCTTTTACCCTTTTGCTTTTCTTTTTCCTTTTGTCTTATGTTTTCCTTTTGGGGATGATGCAAAGCATTGAGACACCCTATGTCGCTTTTATGTTCACCCAAAAGGCCCTTTTCTTTTACTCTTTTCAGTTGTCATTTTTCTTTTGTCTTATGTTCTCCTTTTGGGTATGACACAAGGCATTGAGACATTCATGTCTCCTTCATGTTGACCCAAAATATTTTCTTTTTTCTTTCACCTTTCTTTTACATTTATCTTGATTTTTCCTTTTGTGGATTATGCAAGGCATCAAGACACCCTATGTCTCTTCCATGTTGACCCAAAATATTTTTCTTTGTTTTCACTCTCTTTTGTGTCATTCTTCCAAATTCTATGTATTTGGGGGAGATGATAGTTCCAGCTCTCTAAACAACATTACAAACAAAAACATATTGACCTCAAATCCATAGATCCCTTATGTGTTTGGTGTTTTTATTTTTGGGGCAACCCCTTCTTTTTCTTTTTCCTAAATTACCATCACATGACGTAGCTTTACTTGGAAACATATGAATTGGCATAGGGATTTAAAAGATAGCTCTCATGTCTCCTTTATTATTTTAATTTTCATTTGCTACTTTAAAGTAATTGCTCACAGTATGGTGTGTAGCAATTCCCTTTAAAGTGAGGGCATACACTGGAATTATTCTTTTGTATTTTTCCTTTTTGTTGTTCTTAGTGCAGCCTTCTTACTTCATATGATGTGTTTTGTCACTTTTGTATAGTCATAAAATTGCACCCCTTGCAATTTCACATACATTATTGTGTCTGCTTTAGTGTCCACTCCCTTAGCACTTGTGTAGGATCATTTTATCCCCTACATAAGACTTTTTACCCTATCAAGATTCTCAACACCCCTTTCTAGTAGTTTCCCTTCACATGTTAGCCTTGTATCAAACTTTATGCCTTTCCCATTCATGCCATTTTGGAGTGTGACATGTCGAGACACTAGCATGTTGTGCAGATGTCTGTGCACTATGCTAGTGTCTTGTGACATCTCAAATGTTGATACAACCATTTTTGTGCATGTTTGCCGCTTTTCATCTAGCTTTGTTAGTGGTAATGGCTCGGGATTCCTTGTAACTACCCGAGAAGCTTCTTTTTGCTTCCTTTCTATCCTTAAATGCTATCTTTTCAATTCTATTACTTCTTTGAAGTGCTTCTAGCTTCACTCCAACTTTATTCTAACTTCTCTCTAGAATTGGCTCTAGTCTTCTACTCTCTAGTTTTTGCTTGCACAACTCCATACAACTTGTTTCAACAACACTTTGAAGATTTTACAACCCTCTCTACAACTCCTTTGGCTCTTTAGCTTCATCTACCTTATTTCATGCTTGTGAGCATCCTGGGATTCCATATCCCCCAACTATTGCATCCTTACTTCATGATACAGGTTCTCCTCCTCGAGTGGGGATTGCTTTTATCACCTACATTTAGTGATACGAGTTCTCCTCATCAAGTGGGGTTCTCTTTTATCACCTATTAAATATCCAAGATACTGAGAGGGGTGTTGCAAGTATGAGCAAGTCTTGGTGGTGTTCCCATTAACGTTATCATTGGTTTTAACATAATTCAGTACGTTGCAAATTGTACATGTATAGTTGAGATGCTACTGAGATGTTGTGAGTACATGGAGCTATCTTTATGGTGTTGCAGATGTGTTGGTTTGATGAGTTTCCAAGTGCTTTTAAGAAAATTAATAAAGAAGAGAAGTCAAAGTGATGAAAGTGTTCAGAAAGTGCTTCGGTATGTGCTTTGCATTTCTCCTATGTTGATCTTCTACCTGTGTAGATCTGAAGGATTGGTAATACTGGCGATATCTCCTAATTTTTAGCTTCTGGTTTGATGGTACATGAAAGTTACATTCATTGCTATGTGAACTATTTTTGAAAAGTTGGTCTTTTGTGGACTAGGATAAATATATTTTCTCCTTATTCCTCCATTGTTTGGTTTTAGATCTTGGGGATTTGAGATATGTCTTGTGAAGGTCTTTTCTATGCTCTAGCAAAGAGGTTTGAAGTTTGGTGATCTGGAAGTCATGTTTCAATATTTCAGTGTGAGTTTGTACAGTCTAGATGGATTGTTGAAAGGTGTTTAATGTTTGAAGTTTGTTGTTTTGCTGCAAACATATCAAGAATATTTTGAGATGTATTCTCATGCATAAGGTGTGTTGTGGTGTCCATGTCATCTTCTTGTTGTAAAGTGTGTATATCAATGTTCTTTTGTGTTTTCATGAGGTTTGGACAACCTGGTGCTTACACTTCATTTGAAGAATAAAATTTAATTAAGGAAGCATGTGGATGATTCAAGATATTATTTTTGATCTTGAAAAATGTTTCTATTAGTCCACTCTCATTCCTTTCCACCATGGGAATGTTGAGTTTCTGACCTAATTTGAATTTATGAAATGAGGTAATTGTGGCTGACCTTTGAAAAAGTTTCTAAGGTTAAGGATGGTATAAAAGCAAGTTGAATTGTTAAGGGTTGTATGATAGTGTGATTCAAAGTGATGAAAGTGAGCCACAAATTATAAAAGCAGAAGTGTGAGTGTGAGTGTGTTGAGATAAAAATTCTTCATTGTATTTAATACATTGTGCTAAAGGTTTCTACAATCCTATGGATGTGTGTTAATTGTTATGGTGGATCTTTCTTTCTCTCTCAAGTATCTATAGGCAGTGAGTCCCCCCTGTTTGAAAGTGAGTCCTTTATCTAGGTAGTGAGTCTTTGTACTTGGACAATGAGCCCTTTATGTAGGCAGTGAGACTTTGTATTTCGATAGTGAGTCCTCTCTTGGGAAGTGAGCTCTTGGTAGTGAGCCTTTATATTCAGTTTTATAATCTTTATATTGTGAGTTAACCCTCATAGTGGTTTTTCCCTTATTGGGTTTTCCACGTAAAAATATGGTGTTCATTGTGTTGATTTACTTTCTATTATTTATGTTTCATGCTCTTAATAACAAAATAGTGTGGTTGTGGAATTAATAAGTGTTAAAGTTTTAAGTTTGAACTCTGGGACAACTCATTCATCCCCCCTCTCAGTTATCCTACACATGTCTAACAATTGGTATCAGATCCTTGATTCCTTGGTGTAGAGCTTAACCACTTAAGGAAGATCTGATGGTGCATAAGTTGGTGATCCCTATGTTCAATGGAACTAACTACAATGACTAGAAGGGCTAGATGAAAGGATATATTATCTCTTGGTTTCAAGAGTTGGAAGGTTGTTGAGACAAAGTATACACCCATGTGTGGTGGTCTTACTACTACAAATGAGATCTCTACTTATGAAGAAAATGAGGACAAATATGCTATTTGTAGTGGGTTGTCTAAAAATGAGAGATAAAGTTATTTCTTTGGATATTGCACATGAAATCTAAAAGAAGTTGGAAGACATGTATGAAGGAAATGAAAGAGTGAAATTGACAAAGAAGTTGGTGACAAAGTGCAGATTTGTAAATATGAAAATGGAAGAAGGTGAGGAATTTACAAGTTTCTTTCAGAGGGTTGAACTGACTACAAATGAAGTTAGAAATCAAGGAGGAAAACTATCAGATGAAGATATAATTGAGAAGATCCTAATCACCCTACTAGACTGCTACAATGATAAGATCTCAGTGATTGAAGAAATGTATGATCCTAAGAAGTACACATTGGAATAGTTGTTCAGCACCTTGCACACATTTGAGATGAGAAAGTTCTGGAAAGAAGATAAGATGGAAGAAAAGTTAGAAACATCATTTAAGGAAATGAAGATTGAAGATGAACTGGATAGTGATGGTGTTGATGAGTTGGAAGCAAACTTCACTGGGAAGTTGAATAAAGGCACCAAAAACTATCAAGGTATGTTTCCCTTTAAATGTTTTAGTTGTGGTAATATTGGTCATTATGCTTCAAGATGTCTAAATAGAGCTACATATAAGAAGAACAAGGATTATAAGGATAAGGATAGGAAGGATAAGAAATATAATAAGTTGTACTATGTTAAAGAAGAACCAAGAATTTTTTATGATGAATCAGAGAATGAGGTTGATGATAGTGAATTCTTATTCTTAGCTTTGGAAATTAAATCTGTATTTGATAACCCTAGAAAATGTGTAATCAAGAAGGCTCTGGAGAATAAGATAAATGGGATGGAAGGTACTTTGGTTACCAATTTTCATGCAAGACAAGATGAAGACTACTGGGTAATTAATAGTGGATATTATAATCACATGATCAAAGATAAGATTAAGTTCACTAAACTTGAGAAATATGATGGTGGTTTAGTTATGTTCAGTGATGATTTAGGAGCTAAGATCTATGGGAAAGGTTAAATTAGTTTTTATGGAGTGCATAGTATTGATGATGCATATTATGTGAATGGTTTGAGGCATAACCTTCTGAGTGTTGGTCGGATGTGTAGCAATGGTTTTAAACTTGTGTTTTAGAAAAATGCCTGTGAAATCAGAAAAGGATTCAGAAATGGAGATATGATTTCTATTGGAAGAAGAAATTATGGAAACATCTATTAGCTAAAGGGAGTTGATGGTCATTGTCTTGTATCTCAAATTAAAGAAAGTTGGTTATGGCACCAGAGAATGGGACATGTAAATTTTGATAACCTAGTCAAGATCAATGTAAAGGAGATTGTTCAAGGGCTTCCTAGAATCAAAAGACTTGCTAATGCTAATTGTACAAGTTGTCAATTAGGTAAATAGACAAGATGCAACTTTAAAGGAAAAGAGCATTCTACTATCGGAATGTTGGAGCTAGTTCATACTGATCTTTGTCATCTGACTAGAACTAGAAGCCTGAATGGTGACATATATTTCATGCTACTTATTGATGAATATAATTGAATGACATGGGTTGCTTTTCTCAGAGAAAAGACTCAGGCTCTAGATAGGTTGAAGGTATTCAAAGCAAGAGTGGAAAATGAAGTAAATTTGAAAATCAAGTGTTTGAGATTTGATAGAGGTGGAGAATTCACTTCTAGTGAGTTTAATGTATTCTATGAACAACATGGCATAAGAGGATAGTTTTCTGCTCTGAGAACCCCTCAGCAGAATGGAGTAGTTGAAAGGAAAAATGGAACAGTAAAAGGAAGTTGCTAGAACCATGATGAAAGAATCAAATATATCGGATGTGTACTAGAGAGAGGTGATACAGATTGTTGTTTAGGTTCTTAATAGAGTTTAGATTAAATACAACAACACAAAGACTCCTTTTGAGTTATGGACTGATAAGACTCCTATTGTGAAGTATTTCAAGCTATTTGGAAGCAGATGATATATTAAAAGAGATGATGAAAATCTTGGAAATTTTGATGCTAGATGTGATGAAGAAATCTTTCTTGGATACTCTACTACTAGAAAAGCATATAGATGCTTCAATAAAAGATTGAGAAAAAATATTGAAAGTGCTAATGTGAAAGTTAAGGAAGACATAGAAAGACCGATTGAGATAAGTGAAGTTGAACTTGATGATCCTATCTGTGGACATGTACCTAAGGAAAATAAGGAGAAGGAAGAAGAAGAGAAAGAAGAAAAAGTGGAAGAAAAAGAAGAAGAAAATGAATCAAAACCTATTGTTAGGACTCCTAAGTATGTACAAAAGAATCATACAAAGGATTAGATAATTAGAGATAAAAGTGAAGGTGTGAAGAAAAGAAGCATAGTTGTAGCTGAGGTAAATTGGTATCTACTTTCTAAAATTGAGCCCAAATCTATAAGTGAAGCATGTGAAGATGAACGTTGGATGAGAGCTATGAAAGAAGAGTTGCAACAAATAGAAAAGAATCAGACATGGGAACTAGTTCCTAGGCCTATCAATAAAAATGTGTTTTGCTCGAAATGGGTGTTCTGCAATAAGCTAAATGAAAGTGGAGAAGTTGTAAGGAATAAGGAAAGACTTTTATGCAAAGGATATTCAAAAGTCGAAGGTATAGAAGGTATAGATTTTGAAGAAACATTTTCCCCTATGGCTAGAATAAAAGCTATTAGGATATTTTTGGAATTTTCTACCCATAAATATTTCAAAGTGTATTAGATGGATGTCAAGTCAACATTTGTGAATGGTGAATTGGAGGAAGAAGTGTACATGGAACAACCTGAAGGGTTTCAATTATATGACAAACTAGACATGGTTTGTAAGTTGAAGAAAGCATTGTATGGATTGAAGCAAGCTTCCAAAGCTTGGTATGAAAAATTGGACAAATATCTGACAAAGTAAGGATTCAACAAAAGTTTTACTGACAACAATCTCTACTTCAAAGTGTAAGGTAACAAAATTTTGATAGTGGTTGTTTATGTTGATGATATCATTTTTGGTGGAAATGAAGGAATGTGTAAAAGGTTTTTTGAACAGATGCAAAAATAATTTGAGATGTCTATGATTGGTGAATTGAATTTATTCCTTGGTCTACAAGTGAATCAAACCAAAAAAGGGATATTCATTTCACAATCTAAGTATGTAAAAGAGCTATTGAAGAAGTTTGGGATGGATGATTCCAAACCGTTTTGTACTCCTATAGTAACCAAATGTAAACTGAGCAAGGATCATGAATCTGCTAAGACTGATAAGAGAAAATATAGATCTATGATTGGTGAACTATTGTATCTTACTACTACTAGACCAGATATTATGCATGTAGTATGCTTAGTTGCTAGATTCCAAGATGATCCTAGAGAAGCATATGTTGCAACTGTAAAGAGGATATTTGGATACCTTAAAGGTACACTGAATTATGGATTATGGTATCCTAAGAGTGATGATTTCACCTTGTATGCTTATACAGATGTTGATTGGGCCAGATGTGTAGATGACTGGAAGAGTACCAGTGGTGGTTCTTTCTTTCTTGTTAGAAGATTAGTTTCATGGATGAGTAAAAATCAAGATTCAATTTCTTTATCCACTGTAGAGGCATAATATATTGTTGTAGCATCCTACTGCACATAGGTGTTGTGGATGAAGCAAACAATGAAAGACATTGGAGTGATATGTGATAAGCCTATTTCTATTTTCTGTGACAACACAAGTGCAATAAACATTTCAAAGAACCCATTTATGCATTCAAGAAAGAAACACATATCTATCAAGTATCATATCTTGAGAGACAAAAGTACTAGAGAATGAAGTCAGATTGGAGTATGTGACAACAAAGGACCAAATTGCATAAATATTTACTAAGGATCTTCAGAAGAATACTTTTGAGCATCTTAGGGAGAGGTTGGGGGTCATTGGCCCTTCATACTAGGTGCACATGGAGGTGCATCAGTCCATTGAATTCACAAATTCTTCATTTATCTAGACTGATAGATGGGTCTACTCTGTAGGGGGAGTAGAAAAGGTTTCCATTGTTGTAGTATGAGTGTACTCCTAAGGGAGAGTAATAAGAGTTGTTGATCTTTTCCATTGATATCAAAAGGGGAGAGAAAGTAATGTGAAATATAGTTTTAGAAGAAGAGAAGGTGTTCTTCCGGGATATTGTGTAAATTATTTGTCTTTGATGGTTTTTCACATCATGTGTTGCCATCAATGAAAAAGAAGGATATTGTTGCAAGTATGAGCAAGTCTTGGTGGTGTTACCATTAATGTTGTCATTGATGTCAACATAGTTCAGTATGTTGTAGATTGTACATGTATAGCTAAGATGCTACTAAGATGTTGTGAGTACATGTAGCTATCTTTATGGTGTTGCAGATGTGTTGGTTTGATGAGTTTGCAAGTGATTTTGAGAAAATTAATAAAGAAGAGAATTCAAAGTGATGAAAGTGTTCAAAAATTTCTCTAGTATGTGCTCCACATTTCTCATGTGTTGATCCTATTCCTATGCAGATATGAAGGATTGGTAATGGTGGTGATATTTCTTGAGTTTTAGCTTTTGGTGTCATCGTACGTGAAAGTTGCGTTCATCGGTATGTGAACTATTTTATCATAGTTGGTCTTCTATGGACTGGGAGAAATATTTTTTCTCCATAGTCCTCCACTATTTTGTTTTAGATCTTGTGGATTTGAGATATGTCTTGTGAAGATATTTTCTATGCTCTAACAAAGAGATTTGAATTTTGGTGATCTAGAAGTCATGTTTAAGTATTTCAGTGTGAGTTTCTACAGTCTAAATGGATCGGTGAAAGGTGTTTAGTGTTTGAAGATTTTTTTTTGTTGTGGATGTATCTAGAAGATTCTAAGATGTATTCTCATGCATAAGGAAGTGTGTTGTGGCATTTGTATGTCTTCTTCTTATTGGGAAGCATGTACATCAATGTTCTTTTTTGTTTTCATTAGGTTTGGTCGACGTGGCACTTACAGTTCATTTGAAGAAGAAAAATTAATTAAGGAAGTAAGTGAATGATTTGAGATATTATTTTTGATCTTGAAAAAAAAATTTATTGGTCCACTCTACTTCCTTTCCACCATGGGAATGTTGAGTTTCTGACCTAATTTGAATTTATGAAATGAGGTAATTGTTGTAGAACTTGGAGAACGTTTCTAAGGTTAAGGATGGTATTAAATCAATTCAAATTATTACTTGAGTTGTATGATAGTGTGATAAAAAGGGTCAAAAGTGAGTCACAAATCATAAGAGTAGAAGTGTGTGTGAGTGTGTTGAGACAATATTTGTTCATTGTGATGAACAAAGTGTGCTAAAGGTTTTTGCAATCCTATGGATGTGTGTTAATTGTTGTGGTGGATTTTTTTTTCTCTCTTGTATCTTTAGGCAGTGAGCCTCCCTGTTGGACAGTGAGTCCTTTTTATAGGCAATGAGCCTTTGTACTTGGACAGTGAGTCCTTTCTATAGGTAGTGAGCCTTTATACTTGAACAATGAGTCTTCTTTTGGGTAGTGAGCCCTTCACATTGAGCATTTGTATTCAATTTTATAATCTTTATATTGTGAGTTAACCCTCACCATGGTTTTTCGCTTATTGGGTTTTCCATGTAAAAATCTGGTATTCATTGTGTTGATTTACTTTCTGTTATTTATGTTTCATTCCCTTACTTAATAACAAAATAGTGTGGTTGTGAAATTAATAAGTGTTAAATTTTTAAGTTTGAACTCTAGGACAATTGATTCACCCCCTCTCAGTTGTCCTGTGCCTGTCTAATAAGGGGGGGTGAATCAATATCTTCTTAAATTTATTGAGCAAACACCATCCAATTATTCCAATGCATATCACATTAAATATAAGGAAGAGCATTAATAGAACATGGAGACACACAACACATGAACACCAATATTTTTACGTAGAAAACCCAAAATGGGAAAAACCAGGGTGAGGGTTAGATCAAAATATAGTATAACATGTTATAAGAGATTACAAAAAGGGTGGCTCACTATCAGGACTCACTATCCAAAATGGAAGGCTCATGCCTATAGAAATACAATGAAAAAATGGCTTACAACCAAAAAATGAACTGATAAAGTGCACCTAACAAGTGCTAATCCATTTCCTTTGAAGCTCAATAAACTGACTTAACACACTTCATCATTTTCACACTTCTTATCAATCACACCATACTTCTTTCTAAGTTCACACAAAAAATCTCGAAATGATCCAACATATATAGCTGATGCATTCACAAGCATCAATTGGGTCGGCCTAATTAGATGCAACCATTATTCACTAAAAATCAACTATCAGCTCCAAGAATTTACAAAAAAGTTTCCAAAAACAATTTAAACAATTAGCACACTACATCATATTGGCATGGACCAAAGATAGGTCACTCATACATCCACACAACAAAATTAATTCACCATAATACCAACTATCCATTATGTTGGCTAAAGATAGACATAATAGCAAAATGCAACAACAAAATAATGCCAACTCATCATATGAGCACTTGTGCATGTGATATTTTGAAAATATAGCCTTCCAACATCCAAAAACCATTTCCCAAAACTACAAGCAAAGGATGATAATCAATAGAAAATTGTGGACCAAAATACTAGAGGATAGTAACATTATACCAGTTTAGATACCGGTCCAAAATACTGGAAAAATCTAGAAGTTGAACTTACAATTGCAACTCATATATCATGGTGACATCAATGAAAAGACATAACCTGTAAAATGAGATGTTCTTCATTCTTCCAACAGTCTTCCCCTTTGTCATTGATGGTAACATGTGCTAAAATTTACAAAAATTTCTATATACAACACTTCAACATTCTCTTCATAGCATTATCTCCCCCTATCAATTTTCTCTCCCCCTTTGACATCAAGGACAAAGAGTGGCCCAAAAAGAAATATGAAAACTAAAAAAATTACCTAGAGGATGGTGAACCTTGAAACTCCTTAAGAGTACCTTTCCAAGCAGATTTACCATTCTCCCAACTCTTCTTTACAACAACCAACATTTTTTTAGGGATTCCAATTCCATTAGACTTTCCTCTAAATCATCCAAAGTACTAGGGGTTAGGTTTATATTCTCAAGTTTCTTTGGACTTGCCAAAGAATTGGAAACTAGAGTGTACTCCATTCTTACAAGGTCACCTAACTGAATAAATTTTTTGATGATTTCTTCCTCCTACTTTTGAAAAATAAAGAATTTATCTCTATGTGTAGAGATAACATTCTAGGTTGATATGTCTCTATCCTTAGAAGAATTGTAGGTACCAGAGACAATAGTCAATTGGGACTCAATGGAGTCCATAAGATCCTTAATATTCTGAGTGGCATCTGGCCACTTCAAGCAATATGCAACGAGAACATTTTCCTTAGACTCAAAATTTTGCACAACTTATAGATTCTTCTAAGCACTTGTGTGTGTGAGAGCACACTTTTCATGAAGTGCCAACAACCTTTTCTCTACCAACTTCTCCTTAACTTCTTGATTTTTCTTCTCACCAAGTCTAGAGGCACACTCCTTAAAGGATTTCAATAATAGTCTCAAATTATGTACCAAAGTGAGAGATGTATCCATTGAACTACCAGGGGTGGACTCCTACAACACTTTAAGAGAATCTTCAATAAGCTTTGTCCCCTTCTAGTGATTTTCCATAATTTCTCTTCTACCGGTTGCATGTAATGTATCCTCTAGCACCAACTTATGAATAGGATAAATTTTATCTAATTCCACACAACCTTGAATCATAGGGAGTTGCAGAAGCTTTGGAGAAATCACCGACTGGAAGCTGATCTACTTGGATAGAAATCCTTTCAATTAAAGTGTTTACTCTTTTCTTCTTCTAAAACATTTTTGCACATATCTTCTTCAAGGTTGCCAAATAATTTGGGGTTAAAGAAAACCCAATTCTCTCAAATGCATCATTTGTGATCTCATATAATTCAACAACCTCTATTCTCCTCTTCATTAGGGCTACCCACATTTTATCAGGTACATTATTCTTTACATCATTCCAACTAACATCCAATGTGATAACATACTAAATAGTAGCCAAAATTAATGTTTTTCTATCCTCTTTACCTACTTGATCATAGTACTTTGTTGTAGGCTTCAACATATCTTTAAAATGTAACAAGTAATTAAGTATTGCCTCTAATTTGAAATGGGAACCAATTCTTACCATAGATTCCTTTTGTTCTACCTAGTCTAGGGAGGTTTCTTTAGAAAAAATTGCTTTCTTTGATTGGAGTTTGGTGTGCACATGAACACCAAAATAATGTTCTTCATCTTCATCAAAGGACAATATAATATGCAATCTATTATAACCAAAACTAGCTTATGGAGAAGCACCTTCAGAGGATAAGCTTCCTCTACTCTTACCAAGATTACTACAGGGTCCTCCTCTTCCTCTTGATCATCAATGATGTTGAGGTTTTTCTCTCTTGTAGCCTTTTCTTTCTTTCCTCTCTTACTTAGTGCCACTAGAGTAGTCTCTTTCCTTTTCCTACATCTTGTATTAGGCTCAGAAGGAGCCGGGCCTTTTCCTTTATCAGGAACACTAGGTTCAATATTCACTGCAAGAGCTATAGAGGGTTTAGAAGGAGCAACCTTATTAGATATCCTTGGCCCTAATAATTCTCCCTCCACCTGCTCTCTCTTAGCCCTACATTGTGCAATCTCCTCATCAATGAAGCTTGCCTCTAAGCTCCTTATCCAAATTGTTTCTTATTATAGGCTTCTTGTGCTCCAAGTGAACCTTCATGGATATCTCTACATAAGTCCTAATTCTAGGTTCATTGACATCTTTAGGATTTTTCAACAATACTTGCACATAGCCTCTAACTTCATCTTCAGTAATCTCATAACCCAATGATTCAGAGTGCTGGAAAAAGTCAAAAACCAAGATCTCATTGCAAACCAGAAAAATCACCTTCCACAAAAGAGAAAAATGAAAAAGCAGAGATTTGCAAAAGATGTGCAAATTGATATATTCGAAGTACTTTGTGCCTTGAAAACTGTGCTTGGGGGCCGTACGGCCCTTGGGAAATTTTTTTTCGCCTCTCCAGATAACTTTTCCCAAATCGGACAAATTTTATATCAAAATAGGGGTTTTTGGGTGCTGCAAATCCAATGACAAGGTCTGTTTTCGCCCAAAGTGCTCTAAAAATCAGGCGACCCCTAGATCTATCAAAAAAATCACCAAGCTTGAGACCCTATCTAGCAAATGGTGACCAAAATGAATGAAATAAAAACCATTTCTAACTTTTTCCAATGCTCCGAATCAAACAGAAAACCCCGATCTAATCCAAGATGCTGCATAAATGTACTCAAGGAATGAAACCCTCAAGGGACCCCGAACAAACTCTACAATGAAATCCTTCAAAAAAGCTAAGAAGGGGCTGCAAATCGAGGCTTTGATACCATGTTAGAAACCAAGATCAAATTTGCAAACCAGAATATCCTTCTACAAAAGAGAAAAACATAAAAAGCAAAAAGGTTGCAAAAAGATGTACTCCTAAATAATATTATGTTGCACATCTTTTTGCAACCTCTCTATTTTTTCTATTTTTCTCTTCTATGGAAGGATATTTTGGTTTGCAAATCTAATCTTGGTTTCTAACATGGTGGCTTTGATCGCTCAAATAAGATAAAGATGAAAACCTATAACTTAGGAATTAAATATGTCTAAGTAAACTTATGCAAAGTGTAATTAAATATTAATTAAACCAACATGTTAGAAACCAAGATTAGATTTGCAAACCAAAATATCCTTCCACAGAAGAGAAAAATAGAAAAAGAAGAGATTTGCAAGAAGATGTGCAAATAATTATTATTCAAGAATTTGATAATTACAAGATAACGATTTGCTTTATAAAAGAAAAAATGCATAACCCTAATCTTATCTTGAGCAACAAGATAGCTCAACAAGATAAGGATGAGAATTAATTAACTTGGGAAATAAATAATTAGCTAAGTAAACTTATGTAAAGTGTAATTAAATATTAATTACACCAACACCCCCCATAAGTGCAACTTAGTGAGAAGCAGATTACTATGCAAATATGAGTCCCGACAACAAGGCCTGATCAAGTATTCATTTACAAATGCAATGATGAGGTAGAGAAGGAAAAATAAGTGGGACAAAAACCCCTACAATGAGGTGACTGCTGCAAAGAAGCACTGGAAGAACACTATGGAGTAACACTAGAACCGTAATCTGACAAGCAAGGAAAGATACTTCTGTCTACAACTGAAACCAAAAATAGAATCATGAAAATGTGACAGTAGACCTAATGCCATGAAACAATAGAAAACTCACAAACTGGAACAACCCTAGAATCTATGAAGCAACAGTAGATGAGATGATGACAAAATCTAGAAACTGTGTATCTTGATGCTAATGCCAAACTATGACTAAAACTCTTCCATGGGAAGGAGTACCAAAAAGAATTTGGAACATTAACCATAAAAACATGGCCCTCAAACTAAGAAGAATCTGAACCAATGAGGAACAGAAAACATAATCTCTCAACTAAAATGTGAACCGATGAATGCAATATGTGTTAAGCTATAGCAAAAAAAGTGGCCAAAAGAAACTAAGAAACCAAATATAACCCATGCGAGCTATCATCAAATCAAAATGGATATGGAGATCAAAGTGCATGCACACTCTAATCAGATTATTATGCAAGAAACCCCCCTGATGGAACTTTATCTCAGTTCATTTATTACAATAACCCAATGATTGTAAAAGGAGAGAATCCTAAACATGCATAAATAGAGAAAAACATGATATGCTACTGAAATGAAGTACAAATATTCAAGTTTCACCTTTCCACCTACCAAAACATCCAAGTAATCTCCAAAACACCCATTGGGACAAATCTGGAATAATGATAAACTTGGGATAGATACAGGAAAAAGTGCATGGACAACAAAATAGAGCTCCTCAATACCTTTCCAATGCCTCAAAGAAGATGAAAATTGAAGATCGTGGCAAAAAGTTATGAGCTCTGAATCCCAAAATGAACATCTAACTTTAAACAGAAAAAATAGTAGATAAATAGAAAATTTTTGAAAAATAACCTACACCATTGGAAAGTGCTCGGAACCATCTTTCTGGCAATATCTTGTTTGCTCGATTTTGATACCGTATGCCCAAGTTATGCCAAAAAGAAAAAAAGGGCTTCTTTAGGGCAAATCAGGGCTAGGAGGGGGCAAAGAGGGCCGACCATACTGATGATGTCATGCTAACATAAGAACTTTACGATGTTAAATTTGATGGCCATTTGGCCATCACAGGAAAAAAAGCCCCCTGCAAAGAATTTGATGGCAGTCTGGAAAGACCCGATTACTAAAAAAAATGAATATTCTTTTGACAGGAATATTCCCCTGCTGTTTTGATTTCACTGCCGAATATTTTTAACCACCGGATTTTGTGGCATGTGTTCACCGGAGTTGAAGGAGGCCTGCTGGTGGAAGGCCCTCTAGTTTAGAGGAAATTCAACGACTTCCATGTGCCACCGGCCTATCGCCGGGTGGTAGGTCCCCACCCTGTCGTGGCAAGGTATGGGGTACCCTCTGTCACAGGCATTAAAGCCTGTAAACACTAATAAAAAAAACTTTGACATTTGTTTTTGATTTATTTTATATTTTGTTTGTTTTTTTGTTTTCAAAAAAACAAAAACTAATAATTTTTTTTTTGACATGCAGGAAAAAAAATATTAAAAAACCTAAACTTTTTTTTTCAAGAATCATGCACAAGGGTTGTACACAGACCGTATGGCCTCCGAAACAAAAAAAATTCCTCAAAAACTCCCGATGCTGAAATAGGGCATATTATATGTCGTTTTTGTCTCTCGGACGCTCTGGATTTGATGGCGAGGTTCAATCTACTTGAAAATGCACCAGAAGCTTTGCAACTCCCAGATCTGACAAATCTTCAAACCCTCATAACTTTGGCATAAAATGTTGGATTCAGGCGAAACAAAAGTCGATCTTGACTTTTTCAACAGCCCTAAACTCGAATATGAGCTTAGATTTCCTCCAAAATGTGCTGAAAGTAACCATGCAAGAGCACCCAAATAGAGAGACAAACACAAGGTATGAAACCCTCAAGGAATCCCAAACAAACTCTACAATGAATTTCTCAAAAAAATAGAGAAGGGCTACAAATCAAGGCTCTAATACCATGTTAGAAACCAAGATTAGATTTGCAAACTAGAATATCCTTCCACTGAAGAGAAAAATAGAAAAAGCAGAGATTTTCAAGAAGATGTGCAAATAATTATTATTCAAGAATTCAATAATTACAAGATAATGATTTGCTTTATAAAAGCAAAGATGCATAACCCTAATCTTATCTTGAGCAACAAGATAGCTCAACAAGATAAGGATGAGAATTAATTAACCTAGGAAATAAATAATTACCTAAGTAAACTTATGTAAAGTGTAATTAAAAATTAATTACACCAACACCTTCGACTTCATCTTCAGTAATCTCATAACCCAATGATTGAATCCATATAGTTTGGGGTTCAATAACTTCAATCATACATTCATTAGAAGAGACATGGAAGATGATTTCATCCTTGTATTTCTCCACAACTTTCCTTAGAATCATTTCTCTCTCATTCATGTTGCTCTTGAACACAATAAAGAATGTTATTAGAGCATTTTCTTGAACCTTCATATCACCCAAACTATGCATATAGTCAAAAATTTGATATGTAACCGATTTGGATGAATCACAAAATACCATATTGTCCCTTCTAGAAGTCCCTTAAGGAAGTAGAACAACAAAAAAACAATCAGGGATCCAAATTTAAATGCATACTTCTTTTCCCTAGTCATTCTTAAGTTCTCAAGCAACTATTATTGGAGAAGCTCAAATAGATCATAATCTACACCATTAACTACCATATCAAAACTAGTATAAATAGTTGTAGCAGATATCTAGAGTTATCTTTGTTAGTGAAGTAGATTTTATGTTTGATCATTATTGCAATATACTTCACAACAATATTATTGATAGGTTGTGTAGTTAAAGCTCTCCTATCATATGTGGCTCAAGCGAATTCCATCACCACTTCATTCTGCATGGATTTCAACACAAGTACTAAACTAGTATCACAAATTTTGGTAATAGCCTTAATTTCTTCATTAGTTATCAAATGGGGTCTATCAGTCCACAAGAATTTATCATGCATTATGTTGAGAGCTAGTTTTACATACTTATCATCAACAACAAAGCTAAAATTAGGAAAGTGATTCCATCTATCCAATTTCTTCGCAAAAATATTCAAATATTCAAGTTTTACTAGGAAATTATCCCCTATGAGCTCATTCTACCAAATTTCTATCAATTTACTGTGATTGAATTCATTAGTCTTTACTTGAATGTACATTCTTGTATCATTAGTCTGCATAACCCCATGAGGAATATATGAGAAGGCGCCCATAGGGTCATCTTCGAAAACCTTCATAGAATACTTACTATACAATGGTCTAGGTATTTCTGACACATTAACAATTGCAAATGTTTCCATTCTTCCACAAATCAATCTCAAATGATTTCAAACAACAATTCACACAAACCCACAACACATATAAGCAAAATACCTTTTTCTTCGTGAAGAACTAAAACTAGGGTTTGCATGGCTCACGCTCCAAATCACCTCAAGAATGCTCCAAAATTGTCTCCAATTTCTTCAAACATGCAAGTGAACAAAATCCCTTAATCTTCCACTTTATAAACAAACGAATTTCCCTAGTTTACATTAAATGAGGAAAAATTCAAAAGTTGCTAAAATCCCTTCTTCCTACACTGAAAAACTCTAATTTTCTCTGGAAATGATCATGTCTGATCATTTTCTTCTTTTTCCTTTTGTATAACCTCTACCTATTCATTTGTCACAACATATCCTCACGTCAAAGACTAACATGCCAAATATCCAAGGGGTTTGAAAATTTTTATGTTAAAGTTCCCCCTTAGACTATACTAGGTCTAGTTTCCATAGGAATTGTCTACATTGGATGAGGGCACAAATGCATTAGATGTTTCATGTTCTTCTTTCTTCCATATCATGTTCATTTCTTGCTTAACCTCATTCTTATCAATTTTATTCACTGGTTCATTCTTCTCTACCGAAGTAGATTGCTTTCCCTTTTTACTTCTGCAAACTCTTGAAAGATGTCCTAGTTTATTGCAATTGTAGCAGACAATATTTTTTTGATTTTTTTCACCTCCATTAACCCTTGATTTTCACTAATTTTCTTTATGTCCAAACTTGTTAAATGTATAGCAATAAGCAAAAAAATATTGATTCAATCTACCTCGATTAGACCAATTCATCATTTGAATTATGCATTCAATAGATCCAAGTCAAATTTTCTTGCTCACAAAACATTGTCTAGAGAAGGAACTAGCAAACTGAATCATCCTACTTTTGCACTTAGTTTCCCTATTACCAAATTTATTACATGAAAAGAAAACACCATTGAAGGATGGGTACCTTTGATAATTTGGTTGTTTGATAGGTGGTCTCCTAGAAAACTTCCTTGGATGTCTTTGCTATGTCCGTTTATTCTGAGTCTTCTGATTATCCTTATAATTTTCATCTCCTTCCATTCCCAAGACTCCTTTGTCTTTACTTGGTTTCTGCTCTGAAATCAACTCATCAACCTTGTCAGAGCTAGATTTGAAATTATTTTCATAAATTTTTTCTTTCTCCAAATATTCTTTTAGGTTCACCACTTCTTGTTCAAGTCTAGTGCATTAATCAGTCTTGCTTTGCACCATAGTATTCAAACATTCTTCAATTTTTTTATTTTCCTCCACTAGCACTTTCAATCCAATAACCTCTTCATTAGCTTGCTTAAATTGTTCACTTACTTTTCTATGTTTTTCTTTGAACTTCCTCAATTGCTAATTCAATTTCCAGACACATTCATTTGCTTCATCAAGATTTTCCTTCAAATCTCTATTTTCACTTTCAACCTTTTCAAGATCTTCAAGAGCAACCTGAAGCTCTTCTTTGTCATCCATTTGTTCAATCTTCAAAATTTTCTTGAAGTTGTTAGGCTTCTTTAGAGGAACCAAGATCTAATACCAATTGTCAAATATCCAAGATACTCATAGGGGGTCTTGAATCAATATCTTCTTAAACTTATTGAACAAACACCATCCAATTATTCCAATGAATATCATAGTAAAGATAAGCAGGAGCATTAATAGAACATGAAAACACACAAACACTATTATTTTTATTTGGAAAACCAAAAATGGGAAAAACCAATGTGAGGGTTAGCTCACAATACAGTATAACCGATTATAAGATATTACAAAAAGGGTGGCTCACTACCAAGACTCACTTTCCAAAATGGGGGGATCACTGTCCACAGAAATACAATGAAAAAATGGCTTACATCTAGAAAATGAAATAATAAAGTACACCTAACAAGTGTTGATTCAAATCCTTTGAAGCTTAGTAAACTGAATTAACACACTTCATCATTTTCGCACTTCTTCACATTCGCACCATGCTTCTCTCTAAATTCACACAAAAAAAATCTTGAAACAATCCAACATATATAGCTGATCCATTCACAAGCATCAATTAGGTTGGCCTAATTAGATGTAATCATTATTCACTAAAAAACAACTATCGACTCCAAGTATTTACAAAAAAAATCCAAAAAAAATTTAAACAATTAGCACACTACATCATATCAACATGGACCAAAGATAGGTCACTCATACATATGCACAACAAAATTAATTCACCATAACACCAACTATCCATTAGGTCATCCAAAGATAGACTGAATAGAAAAATACAACAACATAATAATGCCAACTCATCATATGAGCACCTGTTCACATGAGATTCTAAAAATACAACATTCCAACATCCAAAAACCATTTCCCAAAACTACAAGCAAGTATGATCATTAGTAGAAAATTGCAACCCAAAATATTGGAGGATAGTAACATTATACCATTTCAGATACCGATCGAGAACCCTCGAAACCCTCATTGTGGTTTCTCCTCCTCAAGTGGGGTTTTTCTTTTATCACTCATACTTGGTGGTGTGGGTTCTACTCCTAAAGCATGTTTTTCTTTTACCACATGCTTTTTATATTTCAGTTTTTATTAGTTCAATATCTAATTTTTTCCAAAATTTTAATGATATTCCATTTCATGCATGTGATGGTTACTTGGCTTTTCTTATGTCACTTGATACCTTTGATCCTTCTCACAAAAGTCCTCTTGCTTTGGAGGATATTTTGTTACAAGAAGATGAAATCATTGATACCTTTCTTAATGTTATTGTACCTTCCCTTCATTCCAATGCACTCTCTCCTAGAGATGATGCATTTGTGAATGATGAATCTACCCTTCATTCTAATGTGCTCTCTTCTAGAGACATTGCATTGGTGAATGATGAATTTCATCTTTGTTCTAATGCACTATATTCTAGATATGTTGCATTAGTGAATAATGAACCTCCTTCCACATTTGATCCTCCTTGAATCGATGTTCAGTGATGAGTCTATTTTATGGTCTCATTTTTGGGTAGAATTTGTGATCTAGTTGCTAATGTTATCATGGAATTTTACATTAAGTGTTGATACTTTTATGATATTTTCTCAAACTATAGATAATGGGATTACTCTTATTTCTACAAACCTTTAATGATAATGGCATGTTATATGGACTGTCTATATTAATTTTTCATGTGGTTAATCAATGTTCTTTAAGGTGATTATAGATATGAAATTATTGTACATACTAACATTTCCATGGAGATTTAATTTGAGGATGCTAAGTTGAGGAAGACACTGCCAACTGGACATGCACCATAATGTCCATCAAAGGAATTGCTCTAAAGTCAAAGGAATTTGATGGTAGGAGATTCCTCATGCAAACTAAATGTAACCACCCTGTAATGGTCATTATTGATGTTTAGAAAATGTGCACATTACTGCAGCACTAAATTTTTGGTTGGACATGCATGTCTGACTAGATTCCATGCATGCATAACTGCCACCCCACTTTCTCTATTTTCCCTAAATGGTGTCCTCCTAGTTCATGGAGTTGGTTTCCTTGTTTGGTTGGTAGTATAAATAAATATTAGATGCTACTTCTCTAAAGGTTGCACGATTTGACGTTATACTTGCATTCTTAAGTTTTCAGTAATACAGTTATACTACTCTTTTCTACTCATGATCTATAGTGAATAAAATGAATTTCTAAGTCTAAGCATCTAAGTTCTCATTAGTTTTAGAGGATTCTTATCCAAGGAGGCCTACTTGGTGATTAATCCATCCTTTAGTTTAGTATTAATTTCTATTTAGTAATTAGTTAAAAATCTAGCACCGATTGTTCCTACAGCCACTAGAATTTCATTTTGTGACTATTCCTGCAGCCAAAACAGATAGAGTAGTGCCTTGTTTGTTAACTCATATTTTCATTTCTATCATGTATTTTGACTTGGTGTAGTTGTTGATTGATGATGAGCATTTATGTTATTCCTTTCTAATCAATTTGCTTTCAGTATTGTGTTTTTCTTAGCTATAGAATGAAAATGGCTACTCTGGGTTCCTAGTGCACATACTATGCTGACCCATTTCAAGTTCACATCCCTGGGTTGAGAAGTTAAATGCACCTTCATGATGATTGCAATAGCTATTCAAGTTAGATTTCCAATCTCTGAATCATGGCTGTAAAGGCCTAGTTTTTGAGTCATTGTAGGAGGCAAACATTTTTGGGGCCGTTGCTGGGGATGGTGTCAAACTAGGAAGTTCTTTGGAGTCATTGATATTTTTCTTGTTGTGGTATTTCTAAATTTTTTTCTTAGCATACCCCTTATGTAGGAAGTAATGGCCCTCCTTATTCTTTATTGATTCTTTGTGTGAGCTAGCTGATAGTGTGTTGATACCGTATGCATAAAGGAAGGAGAAGAGCTTCCAAATTTTCCCAAAAATAAAGAAGAAGAGCTAAACCAATTTGCTAATGAATTTCCTAATTTGATTAGTTCTGAAGCTTCCACCAAATACCAAAATTAGTTTGAGAATCCCTTTGTTTGGGAAATCCATCCATCCGGCATGGGTGATGCAAATAGAAACAAACCTAACCAACTAGTTTTTCCTTTCCCCATTTCCCATCAGAATGAAGTGGACAACCTCAAAAATATCCCTGCTGCAGTACTTCCTAAGTTTTATGGACTTGTTATAGAAGATCTTGATACCTTCTTGTTCGAGTTTGATATACTCTGTAGGAGTTATGATTATACCACCA